>OY284495.1:18323251-18923251 GCA_958336395.1 Ctenicera cuprea | reverse complement strand
TGATGCGGATATTAAAAATTTTGCAGCATTTTATTTAAAATTTTTTAGCTACCCTCCAATTTTTAAAATAGGGTGGGCTTGCAGAACTGAATATTAGCCTAATACACGACCCCCTCAGTCCCATTTTATCAAAAGAAAATTGTTGCTCAATCTTTTATATTTTTGCAGATATCAGATTGTAACTATTTAGTTGCCGCACTTTGTATATATGAAATCCGAATCCCTTCGACCAATCTCAACTTGCGTGAAATACGGCTGCAGCTCAGATTATGCAACGCAAACAGCGCGCAGCGGGTAATATTTTTGAAAAGAAGTTACCAAAAAAAGCGTAGTCCGTAGCCCACTGGTTCAACTAGTTTAAATTAAATTTATTATTTCAATAAAATTAATTCTAAACAACGTGCCTGAAAACTTGGATGTTATCAGTTCTTATCAGTTTCTACCTTTGTTTAAATATGTTTACATGTAACAGGTGCATAACAAACCAGTTTATCATTCGACCTTGCGGTTAATTTTCGTTCGCAAATGCCAGATGTCTTTTCTAAACAAACTTTATGATTGGTACATTTTTCCCCTCTGCCTGATAGCATTATTAGTATACGTTAGTAAAGCTGTAGAGATAACTTGTTCTATAAATTATTTGTTAATTCATAATTGGGTAAAATGTATTACTTTGTGAATCTTGAAATTGTACAAGAATTATGGGCAGTGCTAAACGTGTATGGTGTATAGATGTAGAGTGGATACCCATTTTAATTAAAAATCAACAGGAATATTCATAAAAAGGTACAAATACTACCTACATACCTATAATTTTACTTTTTAAATGCTTTAAAAGGGGCGTTTTGCTATTAATTTGAAATGAGAAAAACAGAAATTAATTTGCAATTTGTCATCAAAGATTAATTGTTGTCACCGTACTGCTTAAAAATGAATTCTAATATCGATTTTTTAATAGTAAAGCAGAATCGCGGTTAATACCGCAAAAATCTAATGATGCGTATAAAAAAAATATGACAAGTTCATCAAATGGGTGGAAGAGCAAAAGGTAACAGATATAAATGAACGAGTTGTGCTTGCTTACTTTCAGAAAATGTCAGAGAAGTACAAGGCGTCGACTATGTGGGCTATCCATTCGAAATTACAATGTTTGTTGAGGATAAACGAAGGAGTCGATATAAAACCATTTGTAAAAGTGCATGCATTCATGAAAGCAATTAGTAAGAATGACGTAGCCAAGAAGGCATATGTATTCAATGAAGATGATTTGGGGAAGTTTTTCATAGATGCACCGGACATTACGTATTTATTTTTGAAGGTGGTAGCCATTTGCGGTATCTTTGCGTCTTGTAGAAGATGTGAATTATGCGATTTGCGCTTACATGATATCAAAGAAGAAGAAAGCGTATTGGTTATTACTATCCGACCGTCTAAGACAGTGGTGAAGGGTCGACGGTTTACTGTAGCCGACAGGGAAGCAATTAGTTATGTGCGTTTGGTGAAGCAGTATTTATCATTGCGCTCCCAAAATGTAAGTACAGACCGAGTTTTCTTACGATATGATAAGGGGAAATGTACCAATCAAGTGGTTGGTATTAATACATTTGGATCATGTCAAAAAAATATTTATAAATTGTTTGTGGCTCTGGAAAGGGTAGTTTTGGGGGGGGGGGGGTGTATCTCGAGATTTTCAAATAGGAAGGTGGTTTAAGTCGTACTTTGTTTAAGAGGCATTTTTAAAACCAACAAATTTAAAAAAAGAATATATCGATACCTCAATACCGTTTCAAAATGGCGGCCAATTATATTCAAAAAGCAGTCATTGTACATAAACCTTTTCCCAACCGCACATGAACTATTATACCAAGAAAATTGGTACTGATCAGTAAAGTACATTAAATTAGTTCAATCAAAATCACATGAGGACAAAAAATAAATGTTAGTACCCCCTCCCCTCAAAAGAGCGGGAACGTTCAAAAGATATTGTCTCAAAAATCTTAAATAGGACGAGGGGTCAAGTGATACCTCATTTTAAAGGTCTTTGGTTTTTCAATATTTCTCACCGTTATAAAATGGTGGCTCAATTTATAAAAATTCTTCTTCATTTGTGGATTATCATTGGAAGCAGCAGGGTTGAGGGTGAAATCTCAAAATCAAAATATTTAAATTTTAATTTTAATCCGTTAGAGATGCATCTTTTTTCGAACAGTAAAATTTCCTTTATCTTATTTAAAGTTTTGTGTTCTTTGTGTTGTTTCTTGTAATGATGCGAGTTTCAAGAAACGTGGTATGCATGTATGTAAGATAATGAGTAACTTGAACAAATGCATACGTTACATCTCTACCACATCACTGTTAATTTACTTAATTTACAAATCTTCATTAACAGGGGAATATTTATATAATTATTTATAACAAAAAACGCGTTATGGGTTGGGTAGCATTTCCCTGTGGTGTATTAGGCAGCCATTACCTTCCCTTAACTCTTACCATTATAATTACTTGTCCATTTATTCTAATCGGGTTATAATTATAACAAAAAAAGGAAATTGAAATCTCTTTTCGAAGTAATCTGTGCCATTAATCGTTGATATAGAAACGGCTAGCAATTGTTGTTGTTTCGTTGCTATGTATATTTATTAAAAATTTGTTTCGACTTTGTGTTCGTGAATTACAAAATAAACGAAAACATGGATATTTCATCTGAGATTAGAATGTTAGCCCAACGAGCTGAACAGCGATTAATGAGCTGATTAAAGCTTCTGGTTTGCAAATTTCAAACAACACCAATTGTACGTTTCATATTCATTTAAGTAAATAAAGATTAGTGCTGATTACCTGTGTATTTATAATTGTTCAAAATTTGTAGGTGAATTTGTTGTTACCTAAGCAACTTTAAAGCACTAGTGCTTTAAAGGTCCGATTTTGCACGCTTTGTAGTTTCAAAAACAGAGATTATGATTCAGGTATAATAAAGAATATATTTAAGCATACTCTTGAAAATGGCTTATATTTACGAAAATCGGCCACTAAAACGATCCAAGTTTTACATGATATATTTAATTTTGTAATGACATTCAGCGATACAGGAAATGTTTTGTTGATTTAAATTTTTGTTTCAACGCCCTCTAGTGCCTAACTTTTTGTATAAGTGACTGAATAGGCAATAAAACATTTATTGTGCTATCAGAACCTATGAGAAAGAATTTAGTGTGCTAATAACAATAAAAAAATTAATGTCACATTCAGTGACACAGAAACGTCGCAGTATGGGAAATAACGCATCCTAAAATGCGCATCTTTGAATTTGAAGTTAAGCAACCCAAGATTAATTTGACTGCCCAAAAAATTGGGGGTGTACTCGATTTGGTTATTGCCCAGTATATAGAAAAGGTCTAAAGTCATTTTTTTTATGGTTTTATATTAAGATAAAAGTTTTGTTGCTAAAGCAAGTTGTCAAGGTTATAAGGTCTGTGATTACAATATAAACAAACTAATGAGGAAATATTTACAAATTTAAAAATATTTGTCTGAGCTCTTAGCATAGTAACAAACTTGTTTACGTACTATTTTAGACATAATAGCGCGTTTTTTTCTTTTTAAATATTGTCTATATAAACCTTGCTGTTGAGTAAATAATTGTTTGATTCACATCTTTGTATGATAATTTTCTCTCTTACCGTGCTGGTAAATATTTAGCAAGCAAAATGAAGTTCGCTGTATTACTTGCTCTCATCACATTTGTTGCCATTAGTGGAGGCGAAGAATTTAGTATAAGTTAGCTTTTTTAAATATTTAAAGGCAGCAAAGCACTTCGGACTTGTTTTAACTCTATTATTAGAAATAAAACATGTTGAAACATTTTTAATAATAAAGTTTTGCCATTCTTAAAATGCACATTTTTATTGTGCATCTTAAGAATGGCAAAACTTTATTATTAAAATCTTTTTGTTGCTTGATGTTCCTTATAATTTTAACATTGTAAAAATTTAACGACAGTATGCTTAAACAATCTGCATTACATAAAACAGTATTAGCCCAGAAATTACAACAATGCCTTCAAAAAAGATGTACCTAGTACGTCTGCTTCCATTTGCTTAAGTACCCACGCCTTCAAAATTAATAAATAGCTTGAATTTAACGGTTTTATTTTGTAAAATATGTTATACCAAAACATTCCTATCGTTTTCAGAGTGCCAAGAAAGTGTACCGTACCGAGAAAATGACTGTAACGGTTGCAACTGTGGTCCAACGTGTCTGTAAAATCCAAAAAATACCAGTCTTCGTGTATTTGGTCTTCCTTCAATTCTAATTTTAAAACTGCTTTTATTTATTTTAATTCGGATGAATGGTGCTACTCGTTCATCAATTGGGAGATCGGGGTTCAATTCCTACAAAACCAATCTTGTTAATTATTGTTTTATTTATGCGTTTACGACATTTTTATTAAGTACAAACTGACCAAAACATTTATTAATTATTTTAAAATGAAATTAACAAAAAGTCAATACTGTTGTTGGTTTTACTTAAAAATGTGCAATAAAGAAAAATTTCGAATTATAAAAAAAATAATTTATTAAAAAAAATTTAATGGGAATTAAACCCAGGATCTTCGTATTGGTAATCAAATGCTCTACCCCAAGACAACTCTCACCGAACACCTGATTTGTTCTGATTTCATGGATATTAGAATTAGCATATAATGTGATAAAATTCTGTGGACACTCTACTTTGATTTTAACCAAATTACAACCTGGTGTAAATGCTAAAGGCCCGAAACAGCTTATATGAAAAAATTATGGTCACTAAAGCATTTTTATCCATTTTTAGCTCAAGTCCAAGACACACAGAACTTCAAAACTGCGAAGTAGGAACTACCTCTGAAAAGGACTGTAACAAATGCTGGTGTGTTCAGAGCGTGGGCACTGTATGCACAGACAATAAATGTTAAAATGTTATTGTTTCCAAAAAAAAATTGTTTGTAGGGATAATATATTGATTGAAATACATGCACATAAATCTGCTTAGTTGTACTATTGTAAGAAATTCTTAGATTAGTGTTTGTTTAATAAAATTTTTTTGAAAATGTATTAATTGCTTCTGAAACTTGGCTTGGTTTCACTAAGAAGATATATAAAAAGAGTTATTTATGTTACTAATGGGATAAAGGCGTTATTATAACACGAGTTTGAAAGTTGTACGACGAGGTCGTAGAACGAGTCGTGTAATCAAACGAGTGCTATAATAAAGCATTATCCCACGTGTGACACAAATTTTTATCTACTGCTCAAAATTTGTTACAAATCGAATTTTTTGTTTGATTTGATGTTTGACTTTTAAAATAAGTTTGTTTTAAAATTAAAAGAAGAAGATAGATTCGATTTGTTCAATACTATGGCAACCAGCCAGTTTTCTTATAAACAAAGCTTCAGTTTTGTTTGTGCAAATAAAACGAGTTAGGTAATGAATCCATCATTTCACCAGTCAGATAATAAACTACATTACTTAACGCAAATGAATGACATAATAAGTCCTTATTCAAGCAGCCGTAAATAAACAGACATTACAGCTTAATCTTACTATTCCGATGAAGATATTTATTTATTTAATTTTTTTGATTGGCTGACTGCTTATTGGGACTCTATAACTCTAACTATTGCTTTGCCTTTTCTTTTTCCCACATTTTCAATATAGTAAAAGAACTAGGACCGATTTCAATGATATATAACAGAAACTTGTCAAGCTAAACGTGTTTTTTTACAAACCGGAGCCGGAAGTTAGATACGTTTTTAGGTATAATTCTTTTAAAACAGAATTTATAAATTTATAAACACAGTATGATAGAGACGGTTTTGAAAAATCGTAAACTTTTTTCCGAACACTCTAGCTAGAAAACAGCGTTCGCTACGACTTCTTGAAAATTTGATTTTACCGCTTTGTTGCTCAAAAGATGTCGGGCAACCGCAACGATCCATTCCTAGCATTTTTGGAAACAATTTTATGGAAATTTAGAATATTGTAAATTTCCAAAAAAATTTTGCCTTTTTTTAAAAACTTTTGAAAAATTGTGATTATTATGAAATTTTTTTAATTGCCTTAGACTAATGGTACTAAGGCTCCGACACCTCGACATCTAGCTTTTCAAGCCAGATAAGTTGCAGGATATCTCAATCAGCAGGATATACTAGTTTTTGGCCTAAGTACTGGTCTGTATGAAGAGAATCCCAGAACTAGCGGTGAATGCACAATAACCCAGTTACGAGGGCGGTCTGAAATGTTTTTAGCTTCAACAAGAAGATGGCGTTATTCGTCAAAACCATTTTGGTACTACATTCGTACATGCTTTAGAAGATACCGTAAAAATTTTAGATGTTTAGCTGTTTTTGGACAGTCGTTTGTATCAGACGATGTGTATGTTTTTGTAAAAATGGACAAAATCGAATATCGTGCCTTGATCAGGTTCTTGCATTTGAAAGGCGATACGCCTACGCAAATTAAAGCCGAGTTGGACGCTGTTTACGGAAACTCTGTCCCATCGCTTGCCACCGTGAAAAGATGGGCAGCTAAATTTAAACGTGGTCGTACCGGCTTGGTTGATGATGAGCGTTCGGGACGGCCAACAACTGCGACCACCACCGAAAACATCAAAAAAGTTCACCAAATGGTGCTGGACGACCGTCGAATCAAGGTTAGAGAGACAGCAGAGGCTGTGGGCATATCAAAAGAACGCTTTTGTCATATATTGAATGAAGAATTAGGCATAAGAAAACTGTCCGCGCTTTGGGTTCCGCGATTGCTCACTTTGGACCAAACACGCATTCGAATGAACATCTCCAAGATCCTGCTTAAGCGGTTTCAGCGAACCGAGTCGGATTTTTTGCGTCGATTTGCCACTGTTGATAAAACTTGGGTCCACCAGTACACTCTCGAGACAAAGGAACAGACAAAACAGTGGACTGCGAAGGTTGAACGTGCTCCGAAAAAGGCGAAGTGGGTTTTATCGGCCGGGAAGATGATGGCGACTGTTTTTTGGGATAGTCAGGAAATTCTGTTCATCCACTATCTTGCAAAAGTTAAAACAATAACAGGGCAGTACTACGCATCGTTGTTAGACCAGTTGAAAGCAGCAATTGCCGAAAAACGGCCCCATTTGCAGCGGAAGAAGGTGCTCTTCCATCAGGACAACGCACCGCTGCTCACTTCAGCGGTCGCCATGGCTAAAATTCGCCCCAAGCGACTATTTCCTGTTTCCTTATTTAAAAGTTTGGCTCGGAGAACAGAAATTTTCATCGAACGAGGAGGTCATCACAACCGTAGACGCCTATTTTGCAGAGCACGACGCCAACTACTATTTGAACGGGTTAAAGAGGTTAACGCATCGCTGGAAAAAGTGTATCGACTTAGAAGGACAGAAACAATGCTTGTTTCTATGTTAGGCTCAAAACGTTTCAGACCGCCCTCGTAGGCCAGCGTGTTGCGGCTTTCCGCACCGTCGTAAACAGTAAAAGAGCAGTTAACAAATTTTTATATAAACCAATACTTTTAAACGAAATATAAAAATTAATATGCAACCTGCAGTACGCAGGTGCACACTTACTTAAGTTTTAAGCAAAGAATGTTTAGCATTAGGTTGCTGCATTAGGGAAAAACAGTGCTGAGTAAGTAGATACCAGCAAATATTGTTACATTTAACAGTTGGTAATTTTAACTTCAAAATTTTCTACGCAAAGACGTGTAAATCATCTGCGTTAAAAATGAAAAAGCATCAAACGCGAAGCACTGGGTACCATAAAAAATGTATAGGCACTGTTGGCACCTATAAATTATACATTTAAAATATCATGCAATAAGACTAAACGAATGAGCCAAAATATAGCTCGGTTTACAAAGAGTCACTTTCATTGAATTATTGAAGATATTTTCGCCAAAATAAACATTAACATCCGTGAAACTATTTTTTCATACTTTTTAGTGGCATTGTTTGATATGAACCAGAACAACAAACAATTTAAATTTGATATTCTATAACAAACTAAAGAAAATTACACATACGGATACAAAGATTTAGATAAAGCTCTTATTGTTGATTTTATTTAATTTTTTTGTTCGGAAATCATGAAAACATTTAGGTGCTATTTTTCTTAATTTCAATGTTAGGTTCACCAGACTATATCGAAACTTGAACTGCATTATGATAAGTGATAATCTCTCTTCCTTAATTTTTCATGCTTCTGTTCTCCATCTAACTAATTTTATTATGCATTGAAATAGAAATGAAGTTAAGTAACCTATGAATGCACATAACTTTCAATTGTATAATAATTATATGTAAATATTACTTGCTATTGTCAAATATATGAATAAGTTTTCTATCCGGGTCCTGACGTAGTCTGTAGAATGGACATGGGTGGTTGCTTATCACAAGGTTGACTCTTGTTTACTCCTCTAATCCAGCAATATTTGTTACCCAATTTTTGTTTTTGTTGTTGTAAAAAAACGATTACATATATAATAACTGAGAACGTTCTAGAAATGTTATTCGATTCAGATTTCTACGAGGAATTAATCTAATTTTGTTCCTAAAGGATATTGTTCGTAAAGAAAATTCATCTGTAAATATGAAGTTCATTATTGTGCTCAGTTTTGTGGCATTTGTTGCCATTAAATTTCAATACAGTGCCGGAGAGGAATTTAGTAAGTTTCCAATTTGTTATAAAAAGTAATTGCAATTACAACATCTTTGTCAACAATGACTGCTTAGAAACCATTTTGCAAAACGAAATCAATTTATTGAAATTAAAAAATGTTTTTTTGTTTTATAAAAAACTGTTATAGTTTTAATGTAATCTTATTTTTTCGATACTTAATATAAATACATTTATTTCTTTTTTAATTTCAAAACAATCAAACATTTTTTTTCTCGTTAATTATTGCTTCTTTATGTATATTAAGCAATTCTAAACCGTTTCTATATAATAAAAAAAATGTATTGCAATATATAATTTTGTTTTTAGAATGTGTACCTGGAGAGCCTTACAAAGAAAACGAATGTAATGGTTGTTTCTGCAGCCCAACTCACGTTCTGGGTTGCACTTTAATGTTATGGTAAGTTTAGAATCAAATGACAAACAAATTAATACAATAAAACTTTATTATTTTAGCCCGGAGGTAGACAGTACAAAACTTTACAACTGTGCGATTGGAACAACATGGGCCAAAGGATGCAATCAATGCTGGTGTGTTAAAGACCAAGGAACCATTTGTACAAACAAAGAGTGTTAGGGCTCGCACTAAGACGTTCAGTTTTTAACAAATCACTTGCTACTTAGATCTATGTAAACCTCAAGTAACTGTTAAAAAATTACAATAATAATTTTTACCTGTTGTTGTAAGAATCAGAAATAAAGCAAAAATATCTGGTTTTGATTTATTAGTAAAAACTTTCCTGGTTTTACCTAAACTTACGTGGGCACCGATGTCATATGGTTCCCCATCTAACATGCACCAGACACCACACCATCTATGATCTTGGCAGGAACTTCAACCCCAAACCTTCGCCTTACTAACTCTCGGGTCTATCGGACCGAGCACTAGTCTATGTATGTCGCCTAGGGTGGTCCTTATTTTACGACCTTTAATATTTTTCAGGACACCCGCTAAAATGAAAGCACTTGATGAGAAAAAAGTCTGCAAAATCTCAGTTCCATCAGATAAAAAGAACACTTGAAAATTTCGATTTTTTTTAAATTTGTGCAAACTACATTGAACGAAAAGGAGCATTTAAATAATAAAAAAATAATTACTTCTGTTGAATATACAGAGTGGCTAGAAAAACCGCGGTTACTTTTCTTGCGGCGGTCAAGAGATGGCGCTTTAGTAAAGAAAAATTAAATTAAAATACTGGCAACAACGCAGAATCCAAGACGTTTTAGTTGTTTTGGTTTATTATGGGGCGTATTTAATAACTAAAGCGTCTTGGATTCTTCGTTGTTGCCAGTATTTTAATTTAATTTTTCTTTACTAAAGCGCCATCTCTTGACCACCGCAAGAAAAGTGGCCGCGGTTTTCCTAGCCACCCTGTACAATGGTCCAGTATCGAAAATTATACCTATACAAAAACTTATGTAATTAAATTTAAAGTTTGGGTAGGTATAAATCAAATAATAACACTTTTGCGATGTGTCCTGAGGTTTTTCCCAATCTTTTCATTTGTATATCCTCCAAAATCTTCGTTATTGGAATTTCTAAAGACCGATATAACGGTAAACCGTAAACTTTCATTTCTGCTTCTAACAGATCTTAATATTGTATGGTATTCTTGTATTAATTAGAACTTTTAGTTAGCCAAATACAGTCGTTTCTTGTAAATATAAACGACTTCCAAAAGTGTACTTGAATTTGACATAGCCTTAATAAAGAAATTGTTAAAATTCAAAGGCTTTGCCAGTTGGGTAATCGACAGGTAGTTTACGGTAGTTTTTACTGGAATTTTTAAACTAAGTGACACATTTTTTTACAGTTGCAGTAAACAGTGTCAAAAACCAACATTAGGTTTTAGTTATACTAGAAAAATTGGAAATTCGTCTTTAGCAGAGGTTATTTATTGTTTTCCGTTTAATAAATATAGAGATACCAATTTCTGATTGAAAAAAATCATTGAACTATGGTGTTAAGCAAAAATCAAATTGTATTCCATGTTCGCCTGTATTAAGACTGCAAAGTTTAACAAAATACGTATAGCCAGCTTTAGAAATAGCATTTCAAAAGTTTCAAAATTTTGGAATTTATATTTTCTACAGTAACCTCACTAAGTATAAAAGTATCTAAAAACTAACATTAGATTTTGAATCTACTAGGCATGGTAAGCAATTCTGCGAAAGAAAAATATTTTATCGGACCCCGTCCAGCAAACAAAAAAGTACCTATTTTCAATTTCAAAAATCCACAGTAAAATTATAGGTTTTAGTTTAAAAATAATATGCAGCCAATTGTTAGTTCTAGCAGCCTACAAAGTATTAAAAAATTCGTAGGGGTGATTTAAAAAAATATTTTCATGAAAATTTTCAACGCTTTAGAATTTTGGATCGTTTTCAGATTTTTAAAATTAAATTTATTTTATTGTATACTACCCACAAAAAACTTTTCTTATAAAGAAAGCTACAGTTTTGTTTGTGTAAATAAAATGAGTTGAGTAATGAATGCATTATTTTCCTAGTGAGATAACGAAATTCATTACCTAACGCAAACGAATGACATAAAAATCCTTATCCAAGCAGTCGTAGATAAACACATTACAGCTTGATCTTACTATTCCGATGATGATATTTATTTAATTTTTGTGATTGGTTGACTGCTTATTGGAATTCCAACTCTAACCAACTTTACCTTTTCTCTTTCCCGCTCTTTTAATATGGTTAAAGAACTAGGACTGATTTTAATGATATAATATATAACAGAACCTTGTCACGCCAAACGTTTTTTTACAACCCAGAGCCGGAAGTTAGATACGTTTTTTGGTATAATGTTTTCAAAACAGAATTTTAAAAACTTAAGAACAGTATGATAGAGACGGTTTTGACAAATCGACAACCTTTTTTCCAAACACTCTAGCTACAAAATGGCGTCCGCTGCGACTTCTTGAAAATTTTGATTTTACCGCTTTGCTACTCAAAAGATGTCGGGCATCCGCCACGAGACCTTCCTAGCATTTATGGAAACAATTTTATGGAAATTTAAGATATTGTTTAAATTGTCGAAAAAATTTTATCTTTTTTACAAGCTTTTAAAAATTGTGATTACTATGAAATTTTTTTTATTGCTCTACACTAATGGTACTAAGGCTCCGACACCTCGACATCCAGCTTTTATCAGCAGGGTTCTAATTTTTGACCTAAGTACTGGTTTGTATGAGGAGAATCTCAACGGTGAATGCACAATAAGCCAGTTAGACGAATGATCCAAAATATAGCTCGGTTTTCAAAAAATCACTTTTATGAAAGATATTGTCGCTAAAACAAATATTAACATCCTTGAAACTATTTCTCCATGTTTTCTAGTGACATTGTTTGAGATGAACCAGAACAACAAACAATTTAAGTGTGATTTTCTGTAACAAACCAGAGAAAATCACACATGGATACAAAGATTTAGATAAACCTCATATTGTTGATTATTTAATTTTTTGTTTGGAAATCACGAAAACATTTAGTTGCTATTTTTCTAAATTTCAATGTTAGGTTCACCAGACTATATCGAAACTTGAACTGTGATAAGTGATAACCCCTCTTACTTAATTTTTCATAGTTCTGTTCTCCATCTAACTAATTTTATTATGCATTAAAATAGAAATGAAGTTAAGTAACTTATGAATGCACATAACTTTCAATTGTATAATAATTATATCTAAATATTACGTGCTCTAATTGTCAAATATATGAATAAGTTTTCTGTCCGTATACTGACGTAGTCTGTAGAATGGACATGGGTGGTTGCTTATCTCAAGGTTGATTCGTGTTTGCTCCTCTAATCCAGCAATATTTGTTACCCAATTTTTGTTTTTGTTGTCGTAAAAAAAACGATTACATATATAGTAACTGACAACGTTCTAGAATTGCTATTCGATTCAGATTTCTACGAGGAATTAATCTAATTTTGTTTCTAAAGGATATTGTTCGTAAAGGAAATTCATCTCTGAGAAATATGAAGTTCATTATTGTGCTCAGTTTTGTGGCATTTGTTGCCATTCAATTTCAATACAGTGCCGGAGAGGAATTTAGTAAGTTTAAATTTTTATAAATAGTAATTAACTTGCAATTACAAAATCTTTGTCAACAATGACTGCTTAGAAACCATTTTGCACAACGAAATTAATTTATTTAAATAAAAAATATTTTTTTAATTTGTTTTAAAAAAAATTGTTATGGTTTTATGTAATCTTATTTTTTCGATACTTAATATAAATACATTTATTTCTTTTTTAATTTTAAAACAATCAAATATTTTTTTTTTCGCATTAATTATTGCTTCTTCATGTACATTAAGTAATTCTAAACCGTTTCTATATAATAAAAAAAAATGACTTGCAATATATAATTTTGTTTTTAGAATGTATACCTGAAGTGCCTTACAAAGAAAACGAATGTAATGGTTGTTTCTGCAGCCCAACTCACGTTCTGGGTTGCACTCAAATGTTATGGTAAGTTTAGATTCAAATGACAAACAAATTGATACAATAAAACTTTATTATTTTAGCCCGGATGTAGACAGTACAAAACTTCACAACTGTGCGATTGGAACAACATGGACCAAAGGATGCAATCAATGCTGGTGTGTTGAGAACCAAGGAACCATTTGTACAAACAAAAAGTGTTAGGGCTCGCTAAGGCGTTTTTAAAAATTCAGTTGCTACCTAGATCTATGTAAACCTCAAAGTGACTGTTAAAAAATTACAATAATAATTTGTTACCTGTTGTTGTAAGACTCAGAAATAAAGCAAAAGTATCTAGTTTTGAATTATTAGTAAAATAGTCTTTTTCTACTTTTTTTGCCTACACTTACGTCGGCACCGAAGTCATATGGTTCTCCATCTAACATTAACAAAACGACACAAACTCTTATGATCTTGGTAAGAATTTGAACCCCAAACTTTACTAACTGTAGATGTCGTTTCTAACGATCTTTATTTTTCTCAAACCTTAATTTCTGCTTCTTAATGTTCTATGATATTTGTGTATTAATTAGAATTTTTAGATGGCCAAATACAGTCGTTTCTTGTAAATATAAACTACTTCCAAAAGCGTACTTGAATTACTTTTGGTAGAGTCTTTAGTAAAGGAATTATTAAAATTTAAAGGCTTTGTCAGTTGGGTAATCGACAGGTAGTTTACAGTAGTTTTACTAGAAATTTCAAACTAAATGACTAATTTTTTCACAGTTGCAGTTAACAATGGCAAAAACCAACATTAGGTTTTAGTTCTAGTAGTCAAGATTAGATATTCGTCTTAAGCAGAGGTTATTTACTGCTTCTCGTTTAATAAATACGGAAATACCAATTTCTGATCAAAAAATCATTTTAGACGCCACAGTGGAAATATGTTGTTTAACAAAAATCAAATTGTATTCCATGTTCGCCTCTATTAAGACTACAAAGTAAAAAAAAAAACGTATGGCCAGCTTTTAAAAAAATTACATTTTTACAGTAGCCCCACTAAGTATAAAAGCATTTAAAAACTAACATTAGATTTTGGTTCTACTAGTCATGGTAAGCAATTCTGCGAAAGAAAAATATTTCAATCGGACCCCGTTCAGTAAACAAAAAGGTGCCCATTTTCAATTTAAAAAAATTCACAGTAAAATTATAGCTTCTAGTTTTAAACCAAATTGCAGCCAGTTTTTGGTTCTAGCGGACTACGAATTTGTAAAAAAAATTGTTGGGGCCGTTTTTAAAAAATTTTTTCATGAAAATTTTCAACTGGAACGTTTTCAGATTTTCTAAATGAAATTTATTTTATCGTATACTACCCACAAAGACCTCTTGAACAAGTCGTAGCTGATTCCGATCAGATAACTACATTAGACATACAAGCGCTGATACAAAACAGTTTAACCTTCGCCTCCGGTTCGGATTTTTTGAACAGCTTAACTAAAACTACAATTTTTGATAACCTATTTTATTTAGAATTTTATTAAAATCGTCAAGTATTTTCGCCTTTAGTGTAGTTATTAGTTAAAATCTAGATTTAGAAAATTTTCACGAAATCAATACTTTCCTATACCGAAGATATGGGAAAGTAAAAAGACAGTTTTGTTCTTCTAAACACTAACGCGAATACAATAAAAACTGCGGCATCGATAGGGTGAGGAAAATGGCGGAAAATTATGGCGGGAATTTATTGAAAAGAGCGCCGTGTAGATATAGCGGGCTCTCTGTCAAAGCCAGCGGTAATAAGAGAGCCGGCAAGGCTTATGATAATATACTGCTTACTTATTTCTCGTTATCTTATATACTATAACAACACTTTTGCTTGAATATAAGGAATGTTTAGCAAAGATGATATATTTCAGGTCAATAAAGTAACTATCGGAAGACATTGCCACCCACGGTGAGCGTTCTAATTCTACGAGTAAAACTAACACCCAACTCGATTACCCGTTAATGTCTTCACCGGCAGATAGCGTTCTATGACTATACGCAATATTTACAAAACTCGGAAATTGTGAACAACTAACGCAATGTATAATACATTTGTTAATAAATACTTTAATTTAATAAATGTATTAATATGATACTCATCTCCATTTACATTTTTTATATGAAAACGTCAAGACTAACGTTTTATAATACACCAACCAACACAGAAAACAATAATTGTATTTTTCCACTACTAGCATTAAACGATATCATTATTTACTTTGTTTTAGAGCCAAGAAGATGAATTTCTTTTCTAGTGGTTAATAATATTTCATTTTTAACTACTGGTTAATAATGAATACAACTGCTACCAATCTTTAAATTCCCCATAAACTTCATGTAAAAATGTTTTGATTTTACTGGTAATAACTTACTGTTCGCCGACACTTTCTGCACCTTCCCTAATTTCAGGAGTTGTGCAGTTTTCACTCAAATCATCAAAATTGGACATTTTATAACCACTATTATAAAATATATATTTTACATAAATGTCGATTGAAACTATTTTCTTGTTTTCAAGCAATTATTTTTGTGCATATTTGCATTTGTAATTTTTTTTTACTAATGTAAAATGAATTAATTATAAAAAGAATGAAGGTGCTAGTAGTGGAAAAAATAATATATAAACCACGTAGAGAAGACTTATCAGCCTCGCAAATTATTTCCCTCGATGCTTCGCATCTCGAGAAATAATTCTGATCGACTGAGAAAAATGTCTTCTCTACCTTGGTGTATAATATACTATTATTTTACAGTTTAGTTTTATTGACAATTTACTTCATGAGTTAATAATGTCTTAAGATTAATGAAATTATCACCGAATTACAGCGACAATTTGCACTAGTGCTATTGTTTCAACAATTTTTTCCTATAGGGTGTGCAATTTTTTTGACATTTTTTTTTGATACGTTATTCAAAAATTCTGAAAGTTTACATAGCTGTTTTTAATTACATCTTTTGCATCGCGGGCCGGCTTAAAAATCATATCAGTAAACGGAGTGAACGTAACATTCCAGTTTTTAAAAAACATTCTTTATACTAATTTGGATGTTACGTTCCACATGTTTTTAACGACCATTTCTTTATAATCCGAGCTATCACTTTTACAGCTTTTACACTGTTACTACTACACTACATTTTTATCAACATCCCCATCAATTTTATCATCGGGTGTATCCCCAAATCTCATATTAACATGCTTTTAAGCACTTAACACTGCTAAACACCAAACTTAAAAAAAAACGTATATATATATATATTAGTTATTTATTGTACAAGATGATAAAATTGCACTTTATCTTCGAGAGCGAGGCGTCAGCCGAGACGCTAATAAGCATCGAGAAGATAATGAAATTTTATCGTCGTGTGGAATACAACATTTTTTTCTATAGCAATTGTTAAAGAAGACCAAAAAATGAAGAAAAATCAATGATAAATTTAATTTAAAAGTGTCAGGGAAAAAACAGTTTCACGAAAAAATGAGTAAGTAGGTGACTTTTATAACTTTTTGGTTGCTATAGAGTTTTATTTAATGTAGAAAAAAAAAATACTTTATTTATCCTTGCTGTTAAAGTACTACTTTATCTACCCTTGATGGTAAAGTGCTACTTTTCCCTCTAATTTTAGTTAATAATAGCACGTTTTAACAGTTGCTATAGAAAAAAATATTTAATTGCTAATAACCAACATCTATTTATTTCGTCGTCGTCGCCATGTAGCTCAATATAATTACGTTAATATTTTATGAACATTAATTTTATTCAATAAATATTGTTAAAGTAATTAAGTATTTTAAATACAGATACTCATTAAATATGGACTTTAATGAAGTAAAGCTGGAATTTATTAATATATCGGTTTACTGTTTATTACTACCTTATTTCTTAATATTTTCTCCCAAAAACATTTATTATTGTGTTTTATGACGGTGTGTTAAGTCAACTTAAAAAATACAATCGGTAATTTAGTTCTGACTCTAACCATCAATGGCGTTGATTGCAGAATATGTTTTGGTTGCTAAGATACGGTAAGTGAATGACTTGTTGACCGTTCGGTGTTTTGGTATTCTCTGACAGTTTTTTTGAAATTTGAAAATAATTTACACACAATTTAGATTACAGATATTTTACGTTTAAGTTAGACTATTTTATAACCATGGTGTTTAAATGTTGCGTTTTAAATTGTAAATTTACAAATAATGAGAAGAAAATGCATAATTTTACAAGTAATCCTGATGTAAGTTATTTCTCTACATTATCAGTTTTATGTAGTTTTCATACACTTTTGTTAAAATAATTATTGTAAATTAATAAATTTACAAGAAGTGGATTGAGGCTGTAGGACGAAACATTTTTTTGAGAAGAAACGGAATTTTCCAATCTAAAATTTAATAGTTTTCCTACTTTACATTTACCAGAACATCTTCGGTTACTTGGGACATCTTCAGATAATTTGGATGCTTACCAAATTTTACCCGAGATGGAAATACAAAAAGTCCACCACCAAAAATTCTAAAAATGAATAACTCCCCAATTTTATAAGCAGAAACTTTTCAGTAAAAACTTTGAGCAAATTTTCCTAAAAATTTCCCAATTCAGATTATTTTCTCCCGAAATTGTCACCCCACATCACTGAATGTAATATTACGTAATCGTAGCTGAACTGATGTGGACATGTGTTTGCCAAAAGATCCTGTAATAACACCAGTAACTGTATTGTACGAATTTAACTTATATCGTAGGTCCTCATTTATACATTTTTTTATATGGTATTAAAACGCTTTATTTCCAATATATATGTAGTTTTACTAAAACATTTAAATGGTATAATTTTACCTACAATTTGAATTTCCCGCTGTACAATGTTTAGCGCCATTTGCGATCATAGTCAGTACTATTTCATGTATTGTAGTATGTTTATAGAGTTTCCTATCTATATAAACGTATTATATTTTTTATCTATGGTTTTATGGCTTTGGTGTTTTGAACCTTAATATTATCATGTTCGATAGTAATAAATTGCAAGTATTGCATCATAATTGTAGTTTAAGTTCTGCAGCCGCGAAATGCTTTTTTATTTGATTTAAATTTAAAACGCCAAACAATCAAAACGACATAAGTAACAAATTAATTAAAAGTATCAATAAATGTTGAAAATGTTGTTCTTTTGTTTATAGGCATAAGCAAATTCGGTTTTCTCATGTTCCAACACCTTTAAATAGAAAAAGCTAAAAAAAAGTTAAACCGGAATTTGAACTAGACCAAATTACAAGCCCACGCCTTTACCGCTAAACCAACAAACGGTTTAAATGTTTTTTTATTATACTAGTTAATTGTGTCAGGTTAAGACATTTATTATGCACGTTTGTAAAATAAAGGAAAAAATTAAAAAAATAATTCACAGTGCTTACTTTGTTAATTGCTAATTATTAAAAACTGTTAGATATGAGCAGTTACGGTAAAATAATAAACCTCAAAACTATAATAATAGCTACCTTTTCTTATACTATGTTTTTTTCAAAACGATCCAACTTAAATAACTTTAAAAATTAGAAAAGACAATAAGCTGCGATAAACGCGAAGGTGCATGGCGCAAAGGGTTCTTAGTGTGGCAGCAAAATTGTTGGTGCCTACTGGCTCCTTCATCTCCAGCGATCCCAATTGGCCATTGAATGGCAATATAACCCTACTGTATTTTAAATTAAAATTGGAGAGTGGGAAAACCTATGCCCACTTAGACCACAAAAGACGGATCTGTTGTGCTACCTCCACAGCAGTTTCCGAACATGGAAATAATATAATAGGCAGCCCCAAAACCTTATGTTTGACTAATAATTTTAAAACATTTCTTCGAGGCTCGATGTGATGTTTGCGAAATTTATTTCTGTAATGAAGCTATCGCTTTGAATAGATTCCGTTAGAATAAGACAACGAAGTAATCCACATTTTGCGAGCCTGGTTATTTGCGAATGCGAATTAATATTTGTTTTGAAACTATCAAATAAAAAATGAGCAGTTTTTTTAAATGTTGTTGCTATATAATTATGTACGTCAAAAATAATCCGGGTAAACACTTCTACTGCCTGCTAAAACGGCAAATGCAACGTAGTAATTGGTCGACACAGTTATAGGTTAGGGCCAGCGGGTAGTCTAGTGGTTCAAGTCCCAGGCTTTGAAACTAGACTCTCAACGGCAGTAGGTTCGAGTCCTCTGCCCACCGGAAAATTTTCTGAATAAGTTAAATCCTCCGGGTCCATGAATCGTGTGTGTGGTGTGTATGTTGGGTTGCATGTCTTTCAGGGGTTGTTAGACCGGCGAATAGCGCATGAATAGACATGCAACGGCCTCATGATTCTTAAAAAAAAAGTTATAAGTTAAATAATAAAAAAATGATTACGATATTTTTATTAAACGTAATACAAATATTTATTTTTGCATAATATTCAAAATAAGAGCATTTAAGTGCGAAACTCGATAGTTGCATTAACATTTGTTATTCGTACAAATGGTTCCACTGTTCTTTACGCACACGCATGTGTTACAGTTCCTCCGCGAAATAGTTCGAACCTTACAATCGAAAAGTTCTTTGTAGTTTGGATTTACACTGCAATATAATAAATTATTTTTAATAAGTAATACAACGTCATATAATTAAGAACAAACCATGCCATAAAAGTACATCCTAAAATACGCTTTTCACCACAAACGCAAATATTGCATTCGTTTACTTTGTATGGTACGCCCGGTTTGCATTCTGAAAGAAAATCTTCACCTACTATTCTACAACATATAAACTTTTAAGGTGACATATTTTAGTAAGTTATTGTTACTTAAATTACTGAATTTCTAAAATAAAAAATAATGTGTTTTCTATAAATAATATTTTATATATTATAATTATTATAATCAACTTTCAACGACACAAATAACAATATTAGCACCAATTTACGTTAAATTCAAAAATTAATTTTTTGCGAGTACAATGGAAGTCCTAAGCTTACGCCATATTTTTATGCTGCACGCTAGTTGACCTAAAGTCAGCACTAATAAAGCAGTCAACACTGTAAATTGCTGTATGTATGGTTTAAAATTAGCTGGCGATGGAACTTGTTTTAATAATTTGACTAAGAAATTCTGTCGTACTACACGTACTTATGCAAAAAGATAAAACTGTTATCTTTTTATTCTGTCTTTTTTTTTATAATTATATAGACAATAAACTTTACATTTGGGTAAAAGTTACCAACAAAAATGTTGTTTGTATCTAATGTTTAAAATAAATTATCTTTAAATAACCATATATTAAAAATTAAAATTTTCGACGAAGTTGACGCCTTAAATATTAATTATTATGTAGCTCGCATTCTTATGACATGCTTTAAATAAAATATTTTCATAAATAAATATGTCATAATTAATAAATGATATGAAAAAAGAACTAGAAAAGTATTAAAAAAAGAATAATAGCACAGAAGTACTATCTTTGTTACAACGAAAACTACCGAGTCGGTAAAATTAGCAAAGCTGAGCAGCTTCCAGCAGTTAACTAATACTAGCAAAACCCAAGGTCTACGACCCACGCTTTTGTGGTAACTTTTTCACAACGTAATAAATAAGCTTTGTCAAGTTGCACAACATGTACCGAACGTGTTCCGCAGTATTGGGTATTTCCGCAGAATTGTATATTCTCAAATACGGAAAGTCGGCGAATAAACTGAACATACGCAACTTTTAAGTAATCATGCGAATGTTTATTATTTTGTATTTATATCCTTATCTAGCTGAATTGATATCAAATAATCTTAAAAATAAATGTACCCACTTTTCCTTCAAATTGGCGCCCGTTCATTAGTGCTTTCAATTTACATTTTCACGTTAGAAACGCCTCGACTTAGAAATAAATGTCTGTCCTTGATTCCTATTAGGAGTGATTGTGTATGGCAGGTGCTTCTCATAAATTTCAACATTCCTGCCGTTATTTGATTATACTAGCGTCTAGCTCCTTGGACCCACAGCCGATCCTGAATTGGGCAATATCATCTAATATTGGCTCGCATATGTGCGAGTGTGATATTTATATCGAGATTTGCATTTTTAAAACCGATTTTTTCATTGCTAATAAATTGCATTCAATAAAAAACAACAAATCCTTTTTTTTTTTAATTTATTACCAGACTTGCGTGTTAGTATGCCGTCAATCAGTGAGTGAATGCAAATTTGTCTTCGTATTTTTTCTCTAAAAATATAACTGCTCTTAACAATAACCTCGCGTAAACAGCAAAACGCAACAACAGTGTTTACAAAAAAACTATAAAATATAAAAAAAATTGGTCTCAACTGAGATTCGACCCCACAACTACTTATACAGTAATAAAGTAATACACCCGAACACACCCGCATGTCCATCTATGCCACTACGAAGTTGTGGTTTACACACATTCCAGCTGCATGCAGAAGAGGTGTGCAAGTCATGTGAGGTAGGGTCGGCTGTAGGCCCAAGGGGCTATACGCTAGTTTCGATTATACCCTGCTGCCTTCCCTTCCTACTTTCATCTACTTTATTGCCTCACCGTACTCATCTCCCTTCCAAAAACCTTCTCGTTGAACTCTTCTTCGTTAACTTCTAGCAAACCTATATCCAATATCCTTGTTCTATGTTTCTCTTTCTATTTTCTTAGTAACTTTTTGAAATAACTCCTTCATCTTTCATTATACCTGTTTCCCGCCGTAATATATTCCCTTCTTCATATCGTGTGTCTTTTAAAGGGCTTTTTTTCTCTTTCCATAAACTCTTTAGCATGTTGTAAACACTTTTTGATTGTCCTTGCTCTTTTTTTTTTATTTTTCACCAAAATTCTGGTACGCTTGTTGCTTTTGCAGCAGCTACTAATTCCTTGGCGATTTTTATTTGGATTTGTAGTCTCCATAATTATTTTTGTTTTTCGACAATATATTCACTGTATCCATAAAGTAGCCCTCCCCCCCTCAACTAACTTTTTAACGACTTGATATTTTACTACAAAATTTGGTGTGCTGTAATGGGAAATTAAATACTATTTTTCCGCCCATATTAAAATTTTGTATCATCCAGAATGGCGCCCAGTCGCTGGTTCAGGCGGGCTCCCCCGAAAAACTGCTGTCTCTTGCGGTAGAGCGCTGGCCAGTCAAAGATTGTGTGAGATTGTTTCTTCCTCTTCTTCACATAGTCTACAGAGTGTGTATCCTCTGTGTACACCTATTTTTTGGAGGTGTTTTTTCAGGTGGCAGTGTCCTGTAACAAGTCCCACCAACCTTCTGATCTGAGTTCGTCCTAAGTGGAGTACATCAGTTGTTAATCTGGAGGAAGGTGTCCTAATTATTGCCTTTCCCAGTGTTTGTCCCTGTGTATCCTCCCAGCGAGAAATGTGTTGTGTGACGGTCCACTTTTCTATTGCTGTTCGGTTGCTTTGGGTATACCGAATACAGGCTTCGGTCCTATAAACGGTGTAGATGCACTAGTTTTCGCAAGGGCGCGTTTTCCTCTACACCTGTGTGCTCTGGCAGTTGAACTGTGTTCCTCTGTGATAGAAGTGTCAGGTGGTTTAAACATTCCCTCGTTAGTTTGGAACTAGTACGAGGTGATTCAAGTGCTTTTAAGGCTACTTGGCTATCTGACAGGATACTTATGTGTTGTTTAGTGTACCCACATTTTGAACACATTGCATTATGGCAAAGATTTAAGCTTGTAATACAGTGGCTTTAGTACCTGGAGGTACATTGATGTTCTCTTTTGGTCTTGCGCCATGTATTCCTTTCCCTGTGCCTTCTGATGTGCGGGATCCGTCTGTGTGCCAGACTAGCCCTTTTGACGGAAAGGATGGGGTTCCTTGAGCCCAGTCATTGCGAGAGTATCTCACGCTGAAGGGTTTATCAAACGAGTATTGGGGAAGGGTGTAGTCGGAGCCCATTTTTAGAATGGGTTGGCCTTTGACTACCTCCTGTATTCGTTTGTGTCCACACCGTGGTTGGTGTGCCAGTTACCAGTGGATTTCATTCTGTGTGCGCCAATCCAGGCCTTCCCATTTAGATAAATATCTAGAGGGATTAGTCCTAGAAGAGCTTCCATAGATGCAGTTGGATTGCTTTTCATGATTCCACATATACACAAACAGGCTAGTCCCTGTATCCTGGTTAGTTTGGTTATGGCTGTTTTTTGTTCGACCTTTGGCCACCACAATAGGGTGCTATAGGCCATCATGTGTCTAACTACCGCCGTAGTACCAATGAACCATCTCCATCTCCATCTTTGCATGATTTACCTGATTGGTATGCATGTTGATTGCGATGAAGGGGGTTGTTTTTTATACCCCTGTCTCGTATATGTCTGTCAACCAGTTTTTCCATAGCCTTTAGACAAAGGATAATTGTTCTGTATGCCTTTAGCTGGGTACGTTACCCGCCGTGGTTTGGGAATGAACACCACCTTGGTGGGTCTCCACGCCAGTGGCAGATAGTTTCCCGCTAGACATAAGCGAAATATTTTAATTGGTAGAGGCACCAGAAGGTCTATTGCCTGCTGCAGCAGAGCTGGAAATATTCCGTCTGGTCCGGACGATTTGTAAGGTAGGAAGGATTTTACAGCCCATTGTACCGTGTTATAGTTGAACACTTTCTTAGCTACCTTCCAATCGTCCCTTGTGAGTTTTCTTAGGAAGTTGCTAGGCAGTGGCTGCGATGTGGTGACGGCTTAGTCAGTCACTATTGATTCTGGAAAGTGTGTTTGGATGAGCATTTCCAGTATTTCACTTTCACTTTTTGTGTACTGGTGTTTCTGGACGGGTTCTGTACACTTTCGATTTCAGATATTCCCATAGAGAAAAATCTAAGGAAGTTAAATCTGGGGAGCGAGCGGAGAATATCTAAAATCGAAAGTGTACAAAACCCGTCCAGAAACAATTGGAGAAGTGGAGCAACGCATTATAGGAGTTTGCTGAAATATCACTCCAGAAACGTATGAAAATGTAAGGCAGGAATTTCATAACCGACTTTGTTGTGCCAAGAAGTGAATGTTAAACATTTCGAACACTTAATTTAATTTCTTTTTGCTTTAGTTCTTAGATTTTTTTAAATACACTTCTTTATCTTCAAACATTGTCATTTTGTTATCGCTTAATATTTTTCTTTAAAAGTCTAGGATCAGACGCAGAACTAAAAAACCTTTCAAATGACGTCACTCGAATAAAAAAATCAAAACAATTTTGAATTGAGTGAGTTCATTTTTTTAAAATTCGCCATTTTGTTATGATTGAATATTTTTCTTTGAAACTTTAGGATCAAACGCAGAACTAAAAGACCTTTCAAATGAGGTGTCACTAGACCCCCGTTTATATTTAAAAACAATTTAAAATGGCGCCCAGTCGCCATTTTGAATGATACAAAATCTAATTTTTGGCTAAAAATTAGTATTTTATTTTTCATTAAAGCACAACAAATGTTGTGGTAAAATATCAAGTCGTTCAAAAGTTAGTTAGGGGGGGGGGTTACTTTATAGACAGACGGTATTTCTTCCGCCGCGTCCTCATCTAGTCCGTATTACTACACCCAAATCCCCCTTGTTCATTGTATCTATTCGAGTTGTAAAAATTCTTTCAGATACAGGTGTCGAATTCTTCATGTTCCTGACTTCCTTTTCAGCTGTTATAGGTCCAACCCCAGAAATTACTCTTTCGTTTTATGCCACTCTGCTGTGTAATAATATGTGCTCGTTTTCCAGTTTAGTTTACCCCTGTCCCTTCTTCTTTATTTCCATACTATTCAGAACAGTGGTATGTTACTTCTACTACTACTGGGTGGTATGCATATTCGTAAAACTCCGACGTATTAGAACGCTAGGGTTGTTTTGAGTGATGCAAATATCAACCGTGTAAATTATGCAGCGTGCCATTACCTCTCGAAACATCCCAGAGAGCGTAAACAGTAGCATTCTACCAAGTATGAAATTTCATTTTCTTTCGTAATCAGTATAACTCTTGTTAATGCAATTAGCAAAATTGGTCTAAACGTCGCCCAAAGTAACAAGAGCGTTCCATTACGTCAGCGTTTTACAAACATGCGGCCGCATACCACGGCGCACTGCAAGCTTTAAACTGCCCGGCGCGCACGCACCATCCTTTGTACACCATTCAATTATATTGAAAGAAACACTCATTTAGTTAAAATTTTTCTTGTGCGTCTTCAGTCTTCCATTCAGAGTTAATAAATTTTTAATAATTTTGGAATTCTTGTGGTAGGGGGGCGCAGAAATAGAAATTGCGAGGAGACACCCATAATACAAATCCTGATGAATGATGATACAGTAAGTAGTACGCACAACATAATAATTAACATTTAGGGCGTCAGCCTAGGAAAAATTTAAATTTTTAATGTGTGTTTATTCAAAAATAACTTATTTTAAAATCATAATAATATTTGATAAGAACAACAACGTTTTTTAGTAATTTCTACCCAATTGTAATCCAATGTTCAGTGTTCATTTACTTACAAAGTACAGGTTTGAGATAACAGTTTTATCTTTTTACATAAGTACGTGTACGACCACAACATTTCTTATTCAAATTATTGCAACAACTAAGTTCCACTGCCAGGTACTTTTAATTTAAATTCCTACAGAATGAAATTTTCAGTGTTAATTATTTTAGCAGTGCTGGCTGTAGCTCAAGTAGTGTACAGCACAAAACAGTGGCGTAAGTTATACTTATAGGCTTCTATTGTACACGTAGTAGGTTATTATTTCATTTTAACAGATATTGCACGTTGTGGTGTATTCTTTTCCGGTTGAAACTTAATTAACATTTTCGTTAAAAAAATTATTTATAAAAACTTACCCTGATTTTGTTTAATTATTTATTTTATTGGAAACAATGCCTATAGTGTAATTTATACCCGAGATCAGTAATTTAAATAAAAATATCTTACGTCAATATAACATCTTTAATGTGAATGTTTCCCAGAATAATAGCTAACGATTTTCTTTTAGAATGCACACCTGGAGTGCCATATAAGGAAAACGAATGCAATCGTTGCTTTTGTGGTGAAAGTCGTACTTTATCATGTACTAGGATGGCATGGTTTGTTCTACAATTATATCACGATGTGTTGTGTACTAAATATAATTATATTTCAGTCTAAATCCAAACTACGAAGAACTTTTCAATTGTAAAGTTGGAACTATTTCTCAGAAGGGCTGCAACACATGCGTGTGTGTAAAGAACGGTGGTACCATTTGTACAGACTACAAATGTTAACGCAGCAATCAAGTTTCGTATCCAACTGCTCCTAATTTGAATATTACGGAAAAAAAATTTTTGGGTTGCTGAAAAAATACAATTTTATTGAAGAGGTGAATTGCTTCATTATATTGCATACACCTCCTTGTATTAAATTTTGTAGTATTTTGGAATAAACGTTGCATACACAAGTGTTACGTTTGAATTATCAGGGTGCCTGGAAAGTATGCTTAAACAACACTTTTAAGAGTAAAGAGGGGCGGTTGTCATATGCAATAACAATGTTGTGCTTGTGTTTAAATGTTTGATAAGGTATCTGTACGTACCTGCCAATAAATTAAGAGTATTGTGACCACTGTTTGATGTATTGCTGATGTGTTGATAATATTCGTGATTGTTCTTCTTGTTATTATAATTGCTGTTTGTTGTTCGAGAATTGATAAAGCTTGTAGAAATAAGTACTTGTATGCTTCGAATATCGTAACTAGGCTTAAGTACTGAGTTTCCTTGACTTGATTAACTGAAACAGTATTAACCAGTGACCCTAGAACGTATATACAAGAGGGGGGGGAGAGAAAAACTACTAGTATTTCCTGTTGTATTCCTGCGTGTCAAGTGCTTTCGGGGTAGCGAAGCCTCGACTGATAAACGCAGTGACATGTATTAAGATTCTATTGATCGGCTTAACAATCGGTTAACTGGTATCCAGCGTGTTAATTGTCCTATCCTACTACTACAGGTTTTAAGGTACGTTGAGTTGGTGCACTGAAGGTAATGCTATAGTATGCTCAAAGCGTTAACTATTAGAGAGTATGTAAAATTTCCACGGAAAAAATACCTCCCTCGTACGTAAGATATTTTTGATCATGCTGTAATACGTCAACCCTCCACTCAACTGAGAGTTCGGGAAAGGTTGAATTACTCGGGGTTACTCTAAAGCTAGAATTCGTCAAAAAGAAGACTGTGAATTATTACTCCTATTTATACAATTTGAAACATCTAATTGTTTATTTCGCGTGATTGAATTATGTTACATTGTTTACAAAAACTATATGACAATTAACCAAATGACTTCCGGAACGGTACGTCACTGGTTGAATTATCCCTTCGAAACGGTATGCTTTTCACTCTGGTTGTTGATTAGTTTAAAAAAGAGAGTATTGATTTTTTTCCTATGAAAGCAGAAAAGCTATCGAAGGAGCAATCAAATATTTATCAATAGGCATATTCTGGTTCAAATGGCTGCCGTTTACGTTGTTATAAAATAATATGTAATAAAATGTGGATGTTTTCGCCCTGTTTCCGCACTCGGTCTCGCCCTTTTAGGTATTTTCGTTATCTCATAAAGAAAAATTGTTTTGTGGTGTGCTATCTTGCGAATTCCTCAGGTAAGTATAGATGGCGTACATTCATCATCATCATAACCAGCGTTTAAGTTTTCCATTTTTGGACATACGTTTTTCAAGCTGTTGCAACTTTTCGCAGCTTGTAGTTCTCTCCATCCATTAAATTCCGGCTAATTTTTAAATATCGGCCTTCTATCGGGTTTTGGGTCTGTCTCGGTCTCTCCTTCGCATTCCAGGTCTCCATTCAATTACCTTCCTAGTCCATTCATTATTAGATGTTCTCATAATATGGCCTACCCACTGCCACTTTATTCTTGTAATGCGTTCTGCAACATCTATTGCTCTTGTTTTATTTTTATCTAGTCATTTGACCTTTTGTTTTCTGGTCTGATGCCTAGCATCTTTCTCTGTGTCTTTCTTTAGGCGATTTTACTTTTTCAGGCATGGTCTTTGTTGAACTCAAGGTTTAGATTAATACCTTTAATTTTTAGATGTTGAGAGAATTTTGATTCTAATACGTTTCTAATCTTTTCATACACAGCGCATCCCAATTGGATCATTTGTTTTCCAGTTTTACTGTTTGCCAGTCTTTTGTTAGTAACATTTTTTACCTAAATATATGTATTCATCGCCGATCAATACATTTACTAGGTTTAATTAACTCAGAAATTGACATTTAGCGTAGTTTTAAAGCTTGTACTGATCGCACGTGATATGACAAAACTTTAACAACGAAGTGTCAAATTGTAGGCCGAAGCGTTGCAAAAGAATGTAACGAATTTATACTGGCTGCTGGAATTAAACAGGGTGAAAATTATCTATGAACTACCTTTTGAAATCACTGGGGGATCAAAACTATCGGATAATTAAGATGTAATAGGTTAGTTAAAATAAAATGAGTTTTAGGTAACAAAATTCTCATAACCTGTGGTTCGGTAAATTAGGAAAATTTTGGTAAAAATCACGAAAAGTAAAATTGAAAGATTTTTGCCTTTCACATTTACTAAAAATAAATAAGCTTATGGGTAACCTGGCGGTTAAAATAAAATAAGGTAAGTTTCTGGTATTCTGCGGTTAAAATAAAATTAAATAATATTCCTGGAAGTTTAACGGTTCAAATCAAATCGCAATATTACTTTTTCAATTTACTA
Source organism: Ctenicera cuprea (assembly GCA_958336395.1). Taxonomy (NCBI): domain Eukaryota; kingdom Metazoa; phylum Arthropoda; class Insecta; order Coleoptera; family Elateridae; genus Ctenicera; species Ctenicera cuprea. The sequence goes on along the minus strand of OY284495.1, from coordinate 18,894,301 downwards.
ATAATGGTTGTACAAAACCAAACTATCACTTTTTCAATTTACCCAATTTAACCAACATATGATCTCTGGCAGTTTCACACTTCAAATAAAATTGAAATATAACTGTTCCAATTTTATTCAAATATATTAAACTTTCTGGTTAATCACGGTCTGAATTGAAATCTGGTTTAACAAAGAAGACGGTTTGTTCTGGTTTGGAGTTCTAGTCAGGGATAATTTTAAAAGAAATCTGAAAGCTCAATTCCGAAGAATTATTAAACATTTTGGAGCCGGTCGTCAAGTTTCATACCTGATGAAAGTTAGGGGGAGGTAGGATAGGAATTGAGCTTCTGCGTAGTACGGCGGCGTTCCGGTGCGGCCACTCTGCGAGTTGGAATTTATTTAAAGCGCTACCAACGCGTTTTCTTAAAACCGAAGCAACACAACAAATCTTTATAAATTTTAAAACCGTTACAGCTAGGATGTTTCGTTACAGTGCTTTGCTAATGTAGTAATGTCTATTTTTTTGCTTTACATGTTAGTTATGGTGATATTCTGAATGTTGAATATTTGATACGCCTAAGAGCTCCATAATTACGAAAAGTACGTAGTTAGACTAGCCCTTCACGGTGTTTTTCGAGAATGCAACCTGCTAAAGACCTCGGTGATTGAATATTAACGTATGTATTGCATCGTTCTGTTTAAATAAATCGAGTTTTACCCATACAACATTACATTTAATATAAATATGTAGTAATTAAGTCTTTAGTTATTCCACTCTCTGTATATCAACCAATTACTTCATTGCATTTGCCGTTTAAGCAACCTACTGAAACGTATAGCCCGATTATTTATGTGGCACAAAATTATCACCCGATAAAATTTATTCATATTACTCATTTGCTTAATTTTTCACTTTTAAAAATAACATTAATGTGACAATTTAATACTTTGTTAGTAAAATAATCCAACCATATACTACTCGTGACTTAGTCGAACAATTTACTCAAACTTCCTACATAGCAGATCGTGTTTGTTTTGTTTAAAAAAATAGGAGTAGCAAATGCATTAAGAAAAACAAGCAATCGTTGCATTACGTTAAGTTAGTTTTTGATACACTCTTTGTTGATTATTTTTACTTAAGTAAGTATACGCTGCCGCACTGAATTTTATGTTCCTGACCCAACCCCAGACATTGGCGCCTTCGTTTTCTGTCACTTCGCTGTTTAATAATATGTGCTCGTCTTCCAGCTTAGTGCACCCCTGTCCCTTCTTCTTTATTTCCTTACTATTCAGAATAGTGGGATGTTACTTCTACTACTAGCTGATGTGCATATTCGTAAAACTCCGACGTATTAGAACGCTAGGGTTATTTTGGACGATGCAAATACTATCTGTGTAAATTGTGCAGCGTGCCATTACCACTCGAAACATCTCAGAGAGCATAAACAGTAGCATTCTTCCAGGTATGGAATTTCATTTTCTTCCAGAATCAGTATTACTCTTGTTAATATGCAATTAGCAAAATCGGTCTAAACGTCACCCGAAGTAACACGAGCGTTCTAATACGTCATCGTTTTACAAACATACGGCCGCATACCACACCGCACTGCAAGCTTCAAACTGCCCGGCGCGCACCATCCTTTGTGAACCATTAAAATATATTGAAAAAAACACTCATTTAGTTAAAATTTTTGTCGTGCGTCTTCAGTACACTAAGTGAAAGATATAAACAATAAATAATGTAGTTGTATTATTATAAATACATTTCTTCAATAAAAATTTTCTTTTCCATTCAGAGTTAATAATTTTTTCATAATTTTGTATTTCTTGTGGTAGGGGGGCGCAGAAATAGAAATTGCGAGAGGACACCTATAACACAAATCCTGATGAATGATGATACAGTAAGTAGTACGCACAACATAATAATTAACATTTAGGGCGTCAGCCTCGGAAAAATTTTAATTTTTAATGTGTGTTTATTCAAAAATAACTTATTTCCAAATCATAATAATATTTGATAAGAACAACAATGGTTTTTAGTAATTTCTACCCAATTGTAATCTAATGTTCAGTGTTCATTTACTTACAAAATACAGGCGTGATATAACAGTTTTATCTTTTTCAATAAGTACGTGTGCGACCACAACATTTCTTATTCAAATTATTGCAACGACTAAGTGCCACTGCCTGGTAATTTTAATTTAAATTCTTACAGAATGAAATTTACAGTGTTAATTATTTTAGCAGTGCTGACTGTAGCTCAAGTAGTGTACAGCAAAAAACAGTGGCGTAAGTTATACTTATAGGCTTCTATTGTACACGTACTAGGTTATTATTTCATATTAACAGGTATTGCACGTTGTGGTGTATCAACGTATTTATTTTTTTGCGGTTGAAAAATGATTAACATTCTCGTTAACAAAATTATTTATAAAAGCTTACCCTGCTTTTGTATAATTATTTAGTTTATTGGAAAAGAAATGCCTATCGTGTTATTCATACCCGACATCAGTAATTTAAATGAAAATAACTTACGTCAATATAACAAATTTAATGTGATTGTTTTCCAGAATAACAGCTAACGATTTTCTTTTAGAATGCACACCTGGTGTACCATACAAGGAAAACGAATGCAATCGATGCTTTTGTGGTGAAAGTCGTGTTTTATCATGTACTTTAATGGCATGGTTTGTTCTACAATTATATCACGATGTGTTGCGTACTAAATATAATTATATTTCAGTCTAAATCCAAACTACAAAGAACTTTTCAATTGTAAAATTGGAACTACTTCTCAGAAGGGCTGCAACACATGCGTGTGTGTAAAGAACGTTGGTACCATTTGTACAGACTACAAATGTTAACGCAGCAATCAAGTTTCGTATCCAACTGCTCCTTATTTGAATATTACGGGAAAAACATTTTACGGTCGCTGAAAAAATACAATTTTATTGAAGAGGCAAATTGCTTTATTATATTGCACTGTTTACACCTCCTTGTATTAAGTTTTGTAGTATTTTGAAAAAAACGTTGCATACACAAGTGTTACGTTTGAATTATCCGGGTGCCTGAAAAGTATGTATAAAAAACACTTTTAAGAGTAAAGAGGGGCGGTTGTCATATGCAACTAACAATGGTGTGCTTGTGTTTAAATGTTTGATAAGGTATATGTACGGGCCTGCCAATAAATTAGGGGTATTGTGACCACTATTAGATGTATTGCTGATGTGTTGATAATATTCTTCATTGTTCTTTTTATTATAATTGCTGTTTGTTGTTCGAGAACTGATAAAGCTCGTAGAAATAAGTACTTGTATGCTTCGAATATCGTAACTAGGCTTAAGTACTGAGTTTCCTTGACTTGATTAATTGAAACAGTATTAACCAGTGACCCTAGAACGTATACACAAGAGAGGAGACAGGAAGACGCCTAGTATTTCTCCTTGTATTCCTGCGTGTCATGTGCTTTCGGGGTAGCGGAGCCTCAACTGGTAAACGCAGTGACATGTATTAAGATCCTATTAATCGGCTTGACAATCTTTTAACCGGTATCCAGCGCGATAATCGTCATATCCTACTACTACAGGTTTTAAAATACGTTGAGTTGGTGCACTGAAGGTAATGCTCTAGTATGCTCAAAGCGTTAACTATTAGAGAGTACGTAAAATTTCCACGGAGGAAATACCTACCTCGTACGTAAGATATTTTTGATTATGCTGTAATACGTCAACCCTCCACTCAACTGAGAGTTCGAGAAAGGTTGAATTACTCGTGATTACTCAGAAGCTAGAATTCGTCAAAAAGAAGACTGTGAATTATTACTCCTATTTATACAATTTGAAACATCTAATTGTTTATTTCACGTGATTGAATTATGTTACATTGTTTACAAAAACTATATGACAATTAACCAAAATGACTTCCGGAACGGTACGTCACTGGTTGAATTATCCCTTCGAAACGGTATGCTTTTCACTCTGGTTGTTGATTAGTTTAAAAGAGAGAGTATTGATTTTTTTCCTCTGAAAGCAGAAAAGCTATCGAAGGAGCAATCAAATATTTATCAATAGGCATAATTCTGGTTCAAATGGCTGCCGTTTACGTTTGCGTTCGTTACTCGAATAAGAAGTTCTCGGCTGTCTGTTATAAAATAATGTGTAATAAAATGTGGATGTTTTCTTGCTGCCCTGTTTCCGCACTCGGTCTCGGTCTTTTAGGTATTTTCGTTATCAGATAAAGAAAAATTGTTTTGTGGTGTGTTTTCTTGTGAATTCCTCAGGTAAGTACAGAAGGCGTACATTCATCATCACCATAACCAGCGTTTAAGTGTTCCATTTTTCGACATACGTTTTTCAAACTGTTGCAACTTTTCGCAGATTGCAGTTCTCTCCATCCATTAAATTCCGGCTAATATTTAAATATCGGCCTTCTATCGGGCTTTGGGTCTTCCTCGGTCTCTCCTTCCCATTCCAGGTCTCCATTCAATTACCTTCCTGGTCCATTCATTATTAGATGTTCTCATAATATGGCCTACCCACTGCCACTTTATTCTTGTAATGCGTTCTGCAACATCTATTGCTCTTGTTTTATTTTTATCTAGTCATTTGACCTTTTGTTTTCTGGTCTGATGCCTAGCATCTTTCTCTGTGTCTTTCTTTAGGCGATTTTACTTTTTCAGGCATGGTCTTTGTTGAACTCAAGGTTTAGATTAATACCTTTAATTTTTAGATGTTGAGAGAATTTTGATTCTAATACGTTTCTAATCTTTTCATACACAGCGCATCCCAATTGGATCATTTGTTTTCCAGTTTTACTGTTTGCCAGTCTTTTGTTAGTAACATTTTTTACCTAAATATATGTATTCATCGCCGATCAATACATTTACTAGGTTTAATTAACTCAGAAATTGACATTTAAAGTAGTTTTAAAGCTTGTACTAATCGCACGTGATATGACAAAACTTTAACAACGAAGTGTCAAATAATTAAGATTTAATAGGTTAGTTAAAATAAAATGAGTTTTAGGTAACAAAATTCTCATAACCTGTGGTTCGGTAAATTAGGAAAATTTTGGTAAAAATCACGAAAAGTAAAATTGAAAGATTTTTGCCTTTCACATTTACTAAAAATAAATAAGCTTAAGCTTATGGGTAACCTGGCGGTTAAAATAAAATAAGGTAAGTTTCTGGTATTCTGCGGTTAAAATAAAATTAAATAATATTCCTGGAAGTTTAACGGTTCAAATCAAATCGCAATATTACTTTTTCAATTTACTAATAATGGTTGTACAAAACCAAACTATCACTTTTTCAATTTACCCAATTTAACCAACATATGATCTCTGGCAGTTTCACACTTCAAATAAAATTGAAATATAACTGTTTCAATTTTATTCAAACATATTAAACTTTCTGGTTAATTACTGTCATGCAAAATCAAAATATTGCTTTCTCAATTTTGCTCAACATAATATCTCTGGCAGTTTAACGATTTAAATAAAATCGAAACATCACTATTCCAATTTTATTCTAATATATTAAACTTTCTGGTTAATCACAGTCTGAATTGAAATCTGGTTTATTGAAGAATGCGGTTTGTTCTGGCTTGGAGTTCTAGTCAGGGATATTTTTAAAAGAATTCTGAAAGATCAAATCCGAAGAATTATTAAACATTTTGGTGATTGAATATTAACGTATGTATTGCATCGTTCTGTTTAAATAAATCGAGTTTTATCCATACAACATTGCATTTAATATAAATATGTCGTAATTAAGTCTTTCGTTATTCCACTCTCTGTATATCAACCAATTACTACATTGCATTCGCCGTTTAAGCAACCTGCTGAAACGTTTAGCCCGATTATGTATGTGGTACAAAATTATCACCCGATAAAATTAATTCAAATAACTCATTTGCTTCATTTTATATTTAAAAAAAATAGGAGTATCAAATGCATTAAGCAAAACAAGCACTCGTTGCATTACGTTAAGTCAATAACTTGATTATTTTTTGATTCACTCTTTGTTGGTTATTTTTACTTACGTAAGTATCGCTATCGCACTGAATTTTAAGAATCGCGCGTTTAGAAGAAATTTATGTTTCATGGAAGAAATGCAGTGTGGTTCACTTTACATGAAGACTGCAAATAATTTCTAATTTTTAGATCCAATTCTTCCAGTTCTTGGTTTTTCCAGTTTTGACAACAATCTTTTCTTGCTGCAAAACGTTCTTTGGTGTAAAAACAAGCTTACTGCAATCAAAATTAAATAACATACATTAGGAAATCGTATTGCCGTTCAAAATAAAGAAGAAAATATCATATTGTTTTAAAAGTATTTTTGTAGACTCCAGAGTTTTACATTAATAGCATGGGTAAACTTGATTGACTTTCATCGACGTATTCTTCGAATACACTTAAACAATAATCGGTTTTACATCTTCGACTGTGGCGGTATGCCTACCTGCATCGCTTCCAAAACTATTTGCCTTACCAGCAAAATGCTAACGGGTTAGCTCAGAAGCCAGGATTGGATCAAAATAAACAGATAACTGTGGTTTAAGAATTATATACAATATTGATTACCCTATTGGTACAGTCTCTAAGATATCTGCTTGTATTTGACGAAACAAAAATATTATTTGACTTACAACGGCGAAGCATAAATGGTAACCTTCTAAATCGGCACGGCACTGGAGTTTCCACGTACAGGTTTCTACAACGTCGCTGAAGATTTTGGAAAAATGCAAGAATTCAAAATTGTTTTTAATGTAACGTTAAATGATTAACACGCTGAATGAGAATATCCATCCTGAGAAGTGTTGCAATTTCCGTCAGTGAAATAAATTAAATAGTAGGTAAATGCTAATTTCGCGGAATACATCAGTTTCTAAGCTTTTATCTTCAGTGTTAGAAGTTATCTTGAAGTTCTGTGGAAATGTTTGGTAGTGTATACCAGGTCAATAATTAAATTGTATCCTTGAATTAACCGACTAATTAGGTAGAAATAGTTTTTACAAAGATATGTGCTAGCAGTGACTTATAAGGTAATTGGTAATTTTGATGAAACGGAATTGCAAAGTTGCTCTAATGAAAATAATTCTCATCTACTTTGTACTGGTTTACGGAATTTTCCGACGTAAATAATTAATTTTAAACCACATTTAAACGACTCTGATGATATTTATCGGATATCTTTAGACCAAACTGCTTCGTTATTAAAATATGAATTTACAAGCTACAGATTGTGGAAACTCGTCGGTTCAGTACAATTAGAAGGTTTCCTGCCTAATTGTTACTAAAATAAAATTTAAAAACTAGAAAATCGTCGGTCTACTACCGGTCAGGTTTTCTAAATAAAAATGAGCAGGCTTGGTTTTTTTTTAGGTTTTTTTTAGGTTCAATGAAATTTATTAACACATAGTATATACAAATCATTCAATAATAACAAATTTAAAAATAAGCCTACGACTAATCTGTCCATACTACATATCAAAAGCTGTTTTAGAAGCTGTCTCCTCTTCCGCCTGGCTAAATTGACTTTAGGTTACGAAAAAGAATGATGACGTCCTGGAGGTCCTGGGGAAGGTCTTCTGCGTCCACAAGTAGGGCTGCGGGCGGGTGTCTCAGTTTTCTTCTGGGCTTCCTACGGCGCTCGACAGGTGTCCGCAGGACGCTAAGGGTGGCTTCTCGTTGTAGCGTCACGGCCTTTGCAACGTAGTTGCCACGCAGCAGAGCCAACCTGGCGTCTATCGGAGTTATCCCCGCGAGGTCGCAAACTTCCCCCGAAGGGTGCATTGGTCCCAAGCGGAGGTTTCTCCGACAGATGACCCGCTCCTTCTGACGTAGCCTCTCCGTGACGGAGCCCGGGACGCAGCTGAAACAGATAAAACGTAAATCAATTATTGGCCGGATGAAAGTTTTATAGGTGTGGGTAAAGGTTCGGGGGTAGCAGCGGAAAGCGCCGCGGAGGCAGGTGAGGAGGTTGCTACGCCTCTGCACGCTGTCGATAACCCACCGAGCCTCCACGTTCCAGTTGAGAGTAGCCGAGAAGACTAGACCCAGATAGGAACCTGTGGGTACAAGTCTCAGGCGGGAGTTCCACAGCGTCAGTTGGACGTCGAGTGGGTCGAAACGGAGGTGGAGGTTAGGATGGAGGAATAGGATGGTTTGGGTCTTGGTGGGATTCGGCTTATCCATTGCTGAAACCAACGTTCGACTCTGGAGAGTGCGGCCGACAGGAGACGGGAGGCTCGGGCGGAGGTGGCGGCGGATACCCAAAGGGCGGTGTCGTCCGCATATTGGACTAGCTGCACCATTGGGTTTCGGGGGGATCGGGAGATCGTGGCAGAAGAATATGAAGAGGATGAGGGAAAGGCTGGAGCCCTGAGGGACGCCGGCACAGGGCGAGTACGGACGGGAAGTGCAATTCCGTACCCGCACGCAGTGTCGCCGATTATCCAGGAAGCTCCGGATTAGGCGTAGGAAAGAGATAGGAATTCCCATACGGTGGAGCTTCTCCAAAAGCCCCTGGTGCCAGACGGAATCAAAGGCCCTCTCATGATGGCCAGCGTGCACTGTGCGGCGTTGGCGGCTGTGACGGCATCAGTCTGCAGCCGGAGGTGGAGGTCGGCCATTCTTCTGCCGGGGCGGAAACCGTACTAGAGGTCCGGGATGAGGTGAAAGTCCTCCAGGAACTGGGCGAGGCGGTCTGTGAGAATCCTCTCGAAAGTCTTTCCCAAGACGTTCAGGAGGGCGATGGGGCGGTAGGAGGAGGGGTCCGTGCGGTCTTCTCCTGGTTTCGGGATCGTCACGAGGGTGGCGGACTTCCATGACGCCGGGAAATACCGCTTCTATGATTACTAATTTTCTTGACTACTGTTGGTTGCTCCATACCCATAAGTAAAACATCCATGTTGACTTGGTGGCATACCAGGTGAAGCAGAGCCTGGAGCTTGACCACCATAATAGACTGCAGATAGTTGATAATTGCCATAAGATTGTTGATAAACACCTCCAGAAGGAGCTTGTGTTGTTGTGCATGGTACTGAAGATGTTGCTGTTGGAACTGGTTGGCTTCCAGGCTGAACCACCTTAGCTTTCATTTGTGTTTCAACTGCTTCTGCTTCTCTACGCTTGCCCAAACTTCGGTAATATTCTGCCCACTGTGCACTGTAGTCTGGTTGTGAACCATTAGCTGCTGGACCTGTTGCTGTTCCTGGTGCCTATGCAGCAGTAGGAACTGTTTTATTTTTTGCCTGTTGTTCGATTACTTCAGCTTCTCGATGCATTCCAAGTGATCTATAGTATTCTGCCCATTGAAGAGAATAATCAGGTTGTCCTGTAACAGGATTTACTTGCACAGAACCTGGTGCCTGTGGGGTATTTTCACCACTTTTTGCTGGTACTCCCCACTACTGCTGAAAAGCAGGAGCACCCCAATTTTGAGGTGCATATCCTTGTTGTCCCATCCCAGGATAAGCCGTTGGAAGATTATTGCTTACTCCTGAGGAGGTAAAGTTGAGTGGCATTTGTATTTTTTCACTAATTATTCGCTTTGCAGTTTCTATTTGATCTGGTTCTCCACGAATAATAAATGTTTTGTCTTGTTGATTTTGCGACCGTCGTCGGTCCAATTCACAATGAGCTCCAGACTGTTGGTTTATTAACTTAATTGTTTCACCTCCCCTTCCGATAATTACACCACACTTTGAACTGGGAACAATAAAAGTAACTTCTCGAGGTTGCTGCTGCGTTCTTCTCTCATCCCAACCTTCAAATTCTTGATTGCCATTTCTGTTTCCTCTATTCTCAAATCTATCTCGACCACGCCCACGATTTCCAATACCATCTTCCCTTCTACATACACTGTCAATTAACTCTTCTATACGCTGACGAGCCTGGTCAACATTCTGGGGTCTCCCAGAGAGATAGCAACGGCGCTCTCCAGGTCCCTCCTCTTTGGCTTGTTGGAACTGTACTCTTGCACCAGTTTCAGCTTGAATTTTTTTAATCATGTCTCCACCTTTTCAGGCTTGGAGTGTTAGGCTGGTTTTTATAGTCGCGAAACGTGGTGGGAGGATAGGTTGATACGTGCTTCCATTGAAGGAGGGAGCTTCGGTGCGGATACTCGGCGAGTTGGGCCCACTGAAACGGAACCCAATATTCCTTTGTGAAAGTAAAACAACAAAATAATTGTGATGATTTTTATTACTGTTGTCACCAGATTGACTCGTTACAATGCATGAAACAGAACATATGATAACACTAATTATCATTATCATTAATGCACAGATTTTTCTGTTATTTATAAGAAAAAAAATAATAGATAAATTAAAATAAAATTATTTGGAATTAAATAACACTTAAGACCAAATACTAAAATCGTCTGTCAAACAATTGAAAGGAAGAAAGGGCTAGTCCTGCTAAATTATTTGACATTTAAAATTAAAATCTTGTTTTTTTATTCACCATGAGCAACTTAGCATAAACATTTTCCGAAAGCGTCACAGACCCATTATGGGATTAAAAAGTAAGTTTCTCAGAATTTTAGTTTTTCTTAGGCGAGAAATCTTTAGTTTTATTGAACGGATTTTAAATTCAATCTTTTTTGAGCCAATTTTAAAAGATTTATTTTTCACTGTTATAATTTTTTTAAGCAAATCTTAAAAATATAAATGTTAAATTCACATAAATGTACAAATTGCTTGACTTTTACATACACGTAGTTGAAGGACATTGATAAGGCTACACTACATTAATGATATCATAATAAATTAAAAAAACAAAACAAATACGATCTAGAAGTTATTTACTAGAAATGTGGAAATTTTCTTTGATAACAATAATATTTATGATACACGTGTTTAATAATATTTTCTTGCTAATAGAATGATGTTCATGCTTAAATGGAATAAAACCTTCTATGTTTGACAATTTGATAATTTTAACAACAATAATTGTTATTTAATATGCATTCTGTAATTCAACCAAGAATTAAATAAGTAGGTGGGAGCCAACACCTATCTTGAATTTAATGCAATTTATAAAATTGATAAAATAATTAAAACCTATATTGTTATTAGTTTATTCTGTTTATCTAAACAGATATAGATTTGTCAAGAAAAAGGTAAGTACAGTAAATATTGAGAACAAAAGTTACTGCAATCTTCTTTTCAATAATATACATTTAATTTACAATTAATCGGAAATTGTAGATACTAGCAACAAATTTTTTAATCACTATTTTTGAGATTCGGGAAGTCTAACTATTCGAAAATTTACTGCCTTTCACAGAATACAACTAAAACAGGTAATGAATTTCCTAATTTCGCGAATTTATTGGAATTGTAAAAGAAAATTTAGCGGGCTGAGACACCAACTAAATTGTACCTCATCCCCGACTCCGTTATTTGATCAGTCTTTAATCAGAAGTTCTTTAAAATTATATTTTCACATCACAGTTTTGAATGTTTTAAAAACCTCTCAGGTATTCCTAAGGTTTTGATAACAACTAAAATTTATTCCGATCTGGCAACTCGTTTTGAGTAATCAGGCATTAAAATCATAATTTTTATAAAACCGCAGCTGCTGTCATTTTGAAAGTAGAAGGTTCTGAGAAAATTCTATTCCGAAAGTAAAGGAATGACATAAAATAAATTTTTTTCAAATTTTAATAGTAACAAAATGTTTGTAACTAAACAACACAACATACCAATAATAACAGTTGTCAATTTTAAAGTATAAGCAGAGTGGAATAATTATTTCCTGTGTAGTAGAGACTAGCTGAACCCGTGAACTACGTCGCTTAAATAAATATAATTTATATTCGAGTTTCTATAAATTGTAATGGTCTTAGCTAAGCTAGAATACGACTTAAACATCGAATATCTACATTTTCACTAGTACCATGACAGGGAATGTATCTTTTTTTATGTAAATGCAAACCTTTGTCAAAGGGAGTTATGAGCAATAGGTTAATTTTAAAGTTTTTTGGTTTTTCCAAAATTATGTATTACAGTTTTTGCAACTGGTTTTGAATCATTTATCATCTTGTAGCTTGCGCTTTGAAATCCAATTAAATGGTACAAATATGCTGATAAATAATATTTAAATTAAAATAAACCTCCCAATCTCGAAAATTTGTTTGGTTTCTTAACTTTAAGCAAACGAGTTTTCTGGCAATTTTTATTCCTTGCTATGATGCTGCTGGCTTTTCTTTCCTTATTTTTAAAACTGTATTGACAAATTGAGTCTTTGCGAAATTGTAAATTCTTTTATTTTAGGATAGTTCTTGTTAGCCATCCATTTCGTCGCAGTGGCATTGGAATAGTGCTTTAACCAAATTTTGGTATTATTCTCATCTTTTTTAATATTCGTTCTCACATTATTAAGCTTTGAAGAATTAGAATATATTATTTTAACAATATTGTCAACACTTTTTAAAACAATAATCAAAGCATTACTCCTTGTAATCATCTATCTCTGCTGACCAGCACTTCAAGCCCAAATAATTCATTCATAATTCATATCTTTGCGTTTACTATAATATTGCTGTTATATTAAACATCAAAAAGCAAAGGCAGACAAAAAATGAGTAGCGCTGGGAAAATATGCAAAAAATGGACAATATTTTTCTTTATTGGAGCTAATTGATAGGCGTAGTTACAATCACGTAACTTCTCTAAAATGCGTTGTTGAAATTAAAACGTATCGTTGGTTTTTCTTAATTTGAAAATAGTTGAAAATTCTTGCTAATCCCAATAAACTACTTGAAATAGGCTGTCAAACTGTTTAAAATATATAACGATTGGCGTTTGCGATTTTGAATAAAAAATTAATCAATTTCAAAATTTTCAAAAATTCCTGAAGGGCGTCAGAGTAAAATTTGAGAGAGTAGTAAAAACAAATTTGTAGTTCATTGCAAGTTCCATCGGCTCAGAAAGTTAAAAAAAAATTGTTTTGGCAGTTTTTGAGGAATGAGTGTTTGAAGATATCCAAAATTTTGAGCCGCTAGTATATTTACAATTTTCATATTTCCAAAAATATTGTTACAATCATCCTATCAAATAATATCACAATTTGTAATCATTGGATATTTTGTTTTTGAGTAATCGGGCATTAAAATTAAAATTTTCTAAGTTTCGCAGCAGACTTTATTTTGAAAATACAGCATTTAGAAACAAAAAATATTTAAATTGATTTTAGACGCGCTACAAGGCTATGTATTTAAAATCTCAAAATAGTGTTTAAAAAATAATTTATATCAAAAAAATCTTATAAATATCAGTCAAGGAGTTCGGGAGATTTAGGACCGAAAAAAAAACAAGGATAACTATTTAAAACGGTATACTTTATAAGGCACCGCCCGGCGCCTTTTTCTGCCCAGCGCTCTCTTGGGCCCGCCGCCCTAGGGCTATAACCCAATTAGGCCATTAGTTAGGATGGTAGTGCTTGCAAGGCTCTTGCACTCTTGGATTCACCTGTTGTGCTGTCACGAGAATCACTGTGTACTTTGCAGTGCGTAGCGTCCCCACACGTGATGAATAGCATTTCCATTGCACGAAATCATTTTCCAAAAACCTAAACTATAATAATTAGGTATACTGCAACGACACTCACTTACACAGATTGTTTATGAATTCAGGGCCAGTTGATTTGCTCATTTAGTATTAGGACAGAAAACAAATGTATAAACAAATAATATACAGTTTATGCTGACGAGTATTTTGGGCATACAATATAAAATGGCCGACTTCCGGTTTATGCGGAAGCGACTATATCTTTATTTTTTTAAATAGAACACCTGACTTTTTCAGGCTTATTTGATTGTAGTATAAATTCTGTGTAAAAAACTATAATACAACTGTATACCTAAAGCTAATAGTACGTGATAAATTTTAATTTAAAGCAATGCATGTAACCAATAATAATCATTATAAATCAAGTAAACTTAGGAGGCTGTTATAGTAGTAAAATGATATAAACAATAAACAAACGTGCAATTTATGTAGGCCAGTCGGCAGGTGCACTGATAGCGGGAGCAAATCCGGACAAGCTGGAATAAATTTTATTTTGCTTGATTTGGTGTTAGAAAGCACGTATTAAATTTGCACCCCCGCCAAAGCCCGGAATTGGCCGCCATCTTGGAAAAAGTGGCTAAAAATGCATTTTTTCCCCATTATTTGTGAATAACTCGATTCCTATCAACTTTAGTGCAAAATATGTAGTTACCAAAATTGAAGACGAGTAAAAACTCTATAAAAAACATTCTATGTGTTTTTTCCGTGCACAGTAAGAAATTTTTTGTTAGATTGACTAAAATTTTTAGTTCCAGCAGGTCCACTACTGTTTTTAGTAACATTGACAAACAGCCTATTACTAACTTTTAAAGAATTTTATTTGGTAAATGTTGACAAGAAATAAAAGTTAGTTTTATCATTTATGCAGCAAAACTTACAACAATGCAAGAGTACTTATAATTATTTAGTTGGATAGAATTAATAATTAAGTAGTAAATTTAACATTTTTTAATTAAGATGAACAAAACATTTATGTCTATTTAATCAATGCAATTTGTAAGATTTACAAACATGCGTTGTTACCTTGAGAGTAAAGTGTTGTAAGTTTAGCAACAGCTTTTTGTTAAGATGAACAAAACATTTATGTATGCTTAGTAAATGCAATTTGTAAGATTTACAAACACGCGTTGTTACCTTAAGATCGAAATATTGTAAGTTCACCAATAGCTTTTTGTTAAGAGTAACAAAACATTTATGTCTACTTAATACATGCAATTTGTACGATTTACAAAAATGAGTGGTTACCATGAGAGTACAGTATTGTAAATATAGCAACAACTTTTTGTAAGATAAACAAAACATTTAAGTCTACATAACAAATGCAATTCGCAATATCTACAAAACTACGTTGCTACCTTAAGTGCACAATATTGTAAATTTAGTATTTCATAATCGCTGATTAAAAAAAAGGTGTTTAAAAAAGTATCGAGAAATTTAAGGGCGTATAAATAGTACTCGCTTAAACAAGTCTTAGTAAACATATGTCCAAAAATGCTTCATTACTGAACTATGCCTGCTCAAAGAGACGCCACTTCTTTGTCAAAAACTCAAACATTGTTTTGCGCTAATTATTTTAAATTTGATGTGGAGGCATTGTTATTGAAGGTTTACTTTCTTACTTATTTTCGTTTACATACGTCAACCAGTGGGGGGATACACCATATCTTTTAACTGTAAAAGTGTAACCCCCTCTTCTTGGGCAACCCTTGGTTGTCGTATGTAAATAAAAATAGGTAAAAAAGTAAATTTTCAGTAACATTGTCTATACCAAATTTCAAATAATTAGCGCAAACAATGTTTGAGTTTTTAACCAAGAAGTGGCGCCTCTTTGAGCAGGCATAGTTCAGTAATGAAGCATTTTCGGACATATGTTTATTAAGACTATTTACTGTGTAAGCGAGTATTATACGCCCTTAAATTTCTCGATACTTTTTTAAACACCTTTTTTTTAATCAGCGATTATGAAATACTAAATTTACAATATTGTGCACTTAAGGTAGCAACGTAGTTTTGTAGATATTGCGAATTGCATTTGTTATGTAGACTTAAATGTTTTGTTTATCTTACAAAAAGTTGTTGCTATATTTACAGTACTGTACTCTCATGGTAACAACTCATTTTTGTAAATCGTACAAATTGCATAGCAACACAATACTGTACCTAAATAATTTAGTTTATTATAGCTGATGGGTTGGTAGAAAGTTGTGGTTAAAAACCAAAGTTGTTAGGTAACTACCATTTTTCTTAGATCGACGTCCAGTCAACACAAGTTTTTACATTCCTGCACCAATTTTGATTATTACTACTTAAATACTTTCTCTTACTTTAAAAAATTAAATGTTATTAAATTAGCCAATATCAATGTTTGCAGTAAGAGTGTATGAAGGAGATGCGAAGAAAAAAAAAGTTAGGTGCATACAATATTTATTTCAATAACACCGCAAATAACATGAATAACAACATATTATGTATAGGTACTTAAAAAACTAACTCAAATTTAGGAACAATAACGTTAATATGTTCCTGTGTAGGTTGGTGTAGATCATAAGAAGCAAAGTGCAGTAATTTGTTTAAGTCTATTACTTTGGGAAATAAATTAGTTATAGTTCGGGCATAATCAGTTTTTGTTTCATGAGAAGGGAGAAGATCTGGTGGCATATATTGGAACACATGTTCAACTACTATGCTAACGAGCTTCTTTCTGTTTGGGTCATCCAAGGTTTTGTGCTCTTTATAGAAAGCTACAATTTCCCTTCCTCCTGGATGGGATAGTATATAATTTTTTACAACCTTAAACAATCAAATATAGATATCTGTTTTTAACACTTTTTACAGGATGTGTAAACAATGTTGCACTTAGTGGATTACAGATATTGACTTACTTCATTTGTTATTTTGTTATAATTTACAGCGGCAGTTTTTATCTTTTTCTTAGGAATGCGACAAAAAGATAAACACTCATCATCAGAATCGTCAAAATTTGTACATGACGTGTTGGAACTAACAGAGAGATTATATATAGTATCAGTACTACAAGTACTGGTACCCCCGTATAGGCTTTTGAGTAAGTTGAAATGGGAGATGATGATAGTGCGGGCGAAGTTGAGGATGGTCCAGGTAATGACGATGTCCCTGAATTTTATAACACATATACTTAATTATATTGAATGGTTGCAATAATATAAGATGCAGATTTAATAAGTAATAACTAAATAATAATCAAATATAACACACTTAAATCGTAAATGTGATCTATTACAGTTACTATTTTTAAAATGACTCCTGTATGAGAAAAGTTTAAAAATGATTTAATAAAGTTGTCTCATTATTGCCCCTTCTGTATCATAAAATTCTATATCTTGCCCAAGAAGTTCAGGAAATGTCTGGTACGCTAAAAATTAAAAATACTTAAATAATCAGACATTTAGGTATGTATGGTTAAAAGATAACATTTAAGATAAAATAATAAAATTTATAAAAGTTGATAATCATGCTATGAATTTTTGTCAATACAAACCTGTGCTCTTTATAAGATCGTATTCTGGCGAGATCAATGTAGCCCACTCCAATCTGTCTTTATGTTTAAAACGGACGTGATACATTGGAGAGGATGCTTGACTAATATTCTCACAAACATTTCCATTAGCTTCTAGCTCATTGGAAATAAATTCAGGAGTCTACAATTTAAATTTTGAAAATTCATAAGTAAAGTAGGTAGTCTATGACTTTTTTGTCATTTTACATGTGTGTTAATTCGCTGTTTTTTTCCAGTCGAATGCAAACAATTCGGAACGGATTGAACACGGTAATAAAATGATAGAGAGCTATACGAAAATCAAAACGGGAAACATTTTGGCCACCCTGTATAATGAATATGAAATTTAGGTATTGTTATATCTTTGGTTTTTGAAGAGGCAAATATATTAATACACTTTAATGCAACATTATATATATTAAACACTTAGCAATACATTCTACATCAAACTATCACAGCATACCATTTTACACTGACCCCCCAAAAAGCATTACTCCGTACCCGATCATGCGCATGCACTTATCTTATATTATTTATTATCAACTATACAACACCTCCTTCCTTAAATACACAATAAATTAAAACCGAATCGTTGCGGTGGTTTAACATTTCTTTTTGATCGGCGAAGTTCTGTTTCAATACCAGCTACTGGTATTTCGGAATCTGAAGTTTCAACTGAAGTAGGAAGTGATACAAATTTTTGTATTTGGTTAGCATGGCGTTTCCAGTTAACTTCAAGTTCCGGAATCCTCACAATATATGTACAGCTACCTATTTTTTTTGTAACTATACCTTTAATCCATTTAGGGTGGTTAGGGTCTCTATATTCTTTAACAATCACATGCTCATTTACATTATATAATACATTCTTCCTCCCCTTAAAATTTTTAATTTGAATTTGTTGACTCCTAACTACTCGATCTTTAATATCAGGCATAATTAAATCTAATCTATGACGTAAATTTCGCCCTAACATCAACATTGCGGGGCTAATACCTGTAGTGCAGTGCTTAGTATTTCGATAATCTAACAAAAACTTATTTAAAATTAAATCGAAATCAGATAAATTTGGAATACTACGACCAATAGCGTTTTTGAAAGCATTTTTTATAGTTTTTACGGCATTTTCCGCTGCACCGTTAGACTGCGGATGGTAAGGAGGTATATACATGTATTCAATTCCATTGTTTGACAAAAAGTTCTTAAATTCACTAGAAGTAAAATTTGTTGCATTATCCGAAACAACTAATTTTGGTAACCCAAAACGAGCAAATACGCTACGCAAAATTTTTACTGTGTTAGATGAAGTAATACTGGAGACTGGAAAAACTTCCAACCATTTGCTGTGTGCATCTACTATGACCAAAAAATGTTTTCCGTGAAAAGGCCCTAGATAGTCAATATGGATTCTTGTCCAGGGTTCTTCGGGAAATTTCCATGGCTTAAGCTCTACTTTTGGTAGTGCCTGCTTATGAACAAGGCACGTTTCGCACGATTTTGCCATGCTTTCTATGTTTTGGTCTAAATTTGGCCACCAAATATATGATCGGGCAAGACTTTTCATTTTAGTACCCCCCATGTGTGACCCATGTAATTCTCTTAATATATCACCACGTAATTTGGTAGGAATTACTAGACGATGGCCCCACATTACGCAACCTTCTTCAATACTAAGTTCGTCTCTACGCATAAAAAATGGTTTTAATTCAGTATCTTTCACTTTCGTAGGCCAACCTTTTTTTAAATATTTTAAAATTTGCATAAATAATTTATCTTCTAAAGTTGCTTTTTGCACACCCTTAAAATCGATTGGAAGGTTTAAGTTTTCTGTAAAATAATTGCAGTAATCTAAATCAACTGATTCCCACTGTTCGTTTACCGTTTCTTGAACCGGCAAGGGTAATCTAGATAAACTGTCCGCATTATTTTCTTTAGATTTAACGTACTGTATTTCATATTGATACCCCGAAAGAATTACCGCCCACCTTTTTAATCGATTCGCAGAATATTGAGGTAAACTTTTATGTGGATTGAATATGGACAATAAGGGTTTGTGATCCGTAGCCAAAATAAATTTAATGCCGCATAAATATTGGTGAAATTTACACAACCCAAATATAATTGCCAACCCTTCTTTTTCAATCTGCGAATACCTTCGCTGAGTTTCTGAAAGCGTTCTAGAGGCGTACGCAATAGGTTTATCATTATTATTTGGAAAAACGTGCGTAATTACGGCCGCGATTCCATAATCAGAGGCATCAACTGTTAGCTTGATTGGTAAGCTGGGATCGTAATGCACTAGCACTTGCGATGACATCAAAAAGGTTTTGATTTTTTCAAAAGCAACTTTACATTCTTCTGACCAATCCCAGTTGGCATCCTGTTTTAGCAATTTATATAAAGGAAATAAAATTGCTGATAAATTTGGGACAAAACGTCCATAATAATTAACCATGCCGAGAAAGGATTTTAATTGCGTAACATTTTCCGGAGCAGGCGCATTTTTAATTGCTAACACTTTAGATTCGGAAGTACGCAAGCCCTCCCTGTCAATTTCAAATCCTAAATATGTGACGGATGATTTAAAAAATTCACATTTATCCATGCGTAATTTCAACCCAGAATCCTGCAAAACTTTTAAAACTTTTTCCAATCTTGCAATGTGTTCCGACCTTGATTTGCCCGTGATCAAAATGTCGTCCAAAAAACAAACAACTCCTTCTAAACCCTGGAATAAGGTTTCCATGATTTTTTGAAATTTTGCTGGTGCACAGGCAACGCCATATGGTAATCTGTTATATCTAAATAGCCCTTTATGGGTGGAAATTGTGACCAACTCCTTACTACTTTCATCTAAACATACCTGACTGTAAGCTTGCGATAAATCAAGTTTAGTAAACTCTGTGCCACCCTGCAGCTTACAAAACAAATCTTCTATCCTTGGAAGTGGATACTGATCTACCTCCAATACCGGATTTATTGTTATCTTGAAATCTCCGCACAGGCGAACTGTACCATCTTTTTTAAGCACTGGTACTACAGGAGTCCCCCAATTACTATAATCTACTGGCGCCAGAACATTTAAATTAATTAATCTGTCTATTTCGATTTCAACCTTGTCTTTTATCGCATAAGGCAAAGGCCTGGCTTTGAAAAATTTAGGGCTGACATTTACATCTTTTAATTTAAGAGTAGCAACACCCTTTGAAAATGTTCCAAGCCCAGGTTCAAAAATGTCTTTAAATTTATTTAAACATTCCTCTAAATCTGCGGAGTAAACAATATTATTGAAATCAGTTGATCCTAAACATTTACTTATTTCTAAGTTAAAAATATGCATAAAATCTCTGCCTAAAATTACAGGTCCTCCATTTTTTATTACGTAGAAAATTAAAGGTTTTACTATGTTGCTGTGACACAAATCTACTTGAAAACACCCTAACGGGAAAATTTTTTCACCTGTATAATACAAAAAATAATCATTCGTCGCAGTATATGGAATATTAGAAAACTTATCAGTCCACAATTTATCAGACATTGCCGAAAAAGTTGCTCCAGTATCAATTTGACATCTAATAGGTACATTATTTATAATTACATCCACACAAATAGGTGGTATTTTACGTTTAACATTTAACGAATATAATGTAAACAAAGATGCATTATCTTCAACTTCTAAAAAATTTGTGTTAACATTGTAATTTTTATTAGAACAATTTGAAGTATTAAATTGTTTACGAACACCTTTTTCATTTTTATTAGGACAAACAGGAGCCAAATGGCCTTTTTGTGAACAAATGTGGCAGTTATAATTTTGATATTTGCACATATCGGAGTTGTGTTTCTTACCGCACACCTGGCAGCTTTTTCTTGCCCACAAGCTAGCGTGCTGCATGCGATAAGCACCGCGCTGTTCTCGAATGTGATGCAGGGCCGGCTCCAATATAGTGGATGTACACGGCAAGTCGAAATTATGTCCACTGGCTACCTTGCTAGCTGCTATTTCGATGGCTCGAGATAATTTCAGCTCTGACACTTTTTCTTCGAAAAGACGATCCATGACATGTGGAATACTCAAGCCCATAATGAAACGATCGCGAAGTACTTCTTCCAATATATTTTCATTAAATGCACAATGTGATGCCAAACTTCGCACGCGTGCGACCCAGTCATAAACCGATTCCGTTGGTTCTTTACAAGCATTGTAAAATTTAAAACGTGCAGCAAAATTCGATTGTTGAGATGAAAAATGGGAATTTAACTTCTTAATGATGTCCTCATATGGCGTATTTTCCGGTGCCGTAGGTAAACACAAATTGTACAACAATTTATATGCATTTTCACTTAAAGCGTGTAATAGAATAGCCCTCTTCTTTACATTTACTGTGATATCTTTGACAATAAAATAATTTTCCAACCTGGCCTTGTATATATTCCAATCATTTGATTTTAAATCAAATTCACGTAGTTGGCCAATATCGCTCATGGTGTAGCCGCGTCCGTAACCTCGTCGCCACTGTTATATCTTTGGTTTTTGAAGAGGCAAATATATTAATACACTTTAATGCAACATTATATATATTAAACACTTAGCAATACATTCTACATCAAACTATCACAGCATACCATTTTACACTGACCCCCCAAAAAGCATTACTCCTTACCCGATCATGCGCATGCACTTATCTTATATTATTTATTATCAACTATACAACAGGTATAATAAAACCAAAAACATATGGGAATACTGATACTCGATACTCGGATCTTGGGTGCGTAAGTAGTCCAACCTTAAACCAGGGTTTCCATTTTTTGAATTTAGAAAAATGGGACGTATTATACTATTTACGGATCTACTCCCCCACCAACCACAAAAGATCTGGGAAGAATAGTCCGTAGTCTTGTATTTAATTTTCAAATATCATATTGTGTTTTCATTCCATGTCGTGAGGTACAATTTCTACACGTCATAACGCTAAAGTTGTGAAAACAAAAAAACAAGCAAAAACGTTCCCCTTAAATTTAAATTTAAAATTTTCTATTTTTGAACTGCTAATTTTATTGTGCAGTGACACGAAAAAATTGAAATTTCAAAAAAAAAGGACAAAATGTGTCACGATGACAACTAATCCCGGTCGCGGATCAATTTCTTCAAAGTACGGGGAATCCATGACAGGTAGGAACTCTGGCCAAACCGTTGATTGAATATATTTCAATCAGCGCCTAAACTGCTAACTATTGCGATATTAATTAATTTATTAGTTAGCAATATATGCATTGACAAGGTCAAGGACAAACAGCTTATTTCACGTAAAACGAAACCAACCCGCGCAGCCAGAAGAGCTACTTCGTATTTTGTATTTGTAGTTTAAAACACGTACTACTCAAGCGGGAGGTAAGACAGAGACGCGCGCTACTCATGGTTTTGGAACTGCGCAACTATGCTTGGATTTCTCCTTACGTGAAACAAGTTGTACTTACAAGCACAACCAGGGGGTTCCCCTATGCTAGTCATAAAATTTTTAATGACAATAATGTATTGTTACATTGTCCTTAAAAAATATGAGGAACTATGATCATGCAAAACCAATTTCCATGATTTCTTGTCAATTTATGTACACTTTTTACAAAAGGAATTGTTTAGTTACGTTTGTGTAAAAGTTTAGTTAGGTTAATTTTTAATCAAATGATCTGATCGATGCCCCTACATTAACTTTCACAAAGTGAAACACTATAAACGAACATGAATGAATTGAAGTACTTACCATTTTATCACAAACTATCAACACTACACCACTAAATCGGCGGCGTGTATGTGCAATGCAGACGGATTTGTTTTAAACAAAGACTCCTACAAAAGCGATTTTAGGATTTGATTGCTGCCGATTTGTAACGTACCGACCCGATGGTCTGACGCAACTATAATTCTAAAAATGATAATACAAATAATTTTATAGGTGTCAGCAAAATATTGTGTCAAAACTGCAACTTTTTTGTAAACCCAACTTCTTACCATTTAAATAGAACAAAAATGGTAGTTAATTGTAGAACACTGTAATGCGGTTGTAGTTATGATTGTAGTAACATTAATCAAATAAGCCAGTAGTAATTTCCAACGTTTCTTATGTAAAGTTATCAAAGTAAATCATTGATCTTACAACCAAATTCTTCATCTTAAAAGAATTATTTGTAAAATTTACTACTTAACGTAGTTACAATAGCGTTTCAATTATTTAGAAATTTATAAAGTAAATTTTGCAACTAATAACATAAGAGTTACTACTCATTCATTTAACAAATATAGGAGTTGTTGATGTTGCTAATTATATTTGTTAAAATTAACTAGAACGAATTTACTCTTTACAGTTTCGTAAAATTAGCAAAATATTTTTTACTGTGTGCGACTACCCGAAGTATCGAATTTTAAGGGAACAAAACTAAAGTTCGATATAATATACGTGTTCGATTAGCCGGGGTTAAATGTACTTGTTTCCACACCATCTTGAGCGGCATCCCCGAGAGATAAGGCCTACAACAAACTTAGTTTGCTACTGGTTGGCATAACAATGAAAATTAGACCTGCTGCGGCCATCTTGAAGTTTCCATAGAAATGCAAAAAAAATTTTCACTATAACCGCAAAAAGTGGCTAAATTTGTATTGTTGCGCGACTGGTGGAAAATCAAGTTTAACGGCCTTATCTCTCGGGGTGCTGCCTTGAGGTAAAGTACCCGGCGCGTTTTTTTTTAGTGGTCTCCCCAATAGGCCTAATCCACTATGTCACCAACTTAAGTTTCTTTTGAGGTGGAAGGCTCATCAGAGTTTCTTCGTTTTTTTTATGTTACCGGTTGTTCAATATAACCTCAATATCATCCTGAATATCTTCAACATCTGTATCATA
This sequence comes from Ctenicera cuprea, assembly GCA_958336395.1. Taxonomy (NCBI): domain Eukaryota; kingdom Metazoa; phylum Arthropoda; class Insecta; order Coleoptera; family Elateridae; genus Ctenicera; species Ctenicera cuprea. The sequence continues at coordinate 18,870,308 of OY284495.1, read as the reverse complement.
TTCCGGATCTGGTTCATAACGTGCAGAATATCCTCTTGATTGGTCTTTATCGATAGGAAAATTCTCCTCGTAGTCTTCTTCGTCTAATTCTGCCACCTCCAAAGTATTCGAACAAGATTTGCTCTGGCAACGTGCACATATTACCGAGCAATGCAAACCTGCTTTGCGGCAACTACAAGATGCATTACAACCTTTGGCACATTTACAAGAAATAAGTTTAAGTAATTCTTGGGGAGCCGCATCTTGTGAAGTAGTAATGGGCATCAACCCATTCTTTGAATTTTTCCATCCCCAATCCAGAGCTGATTTTTCATTTCCATACCATAGCTGTACCTGATTGTAAGTACGGAAGGAGTGCAAGCGAGCTGCGTCTTTGGTCGGCGGTAATGATGCTAGGTTTGGTAAGCTTTTGGTAATAGATTTTACGAAACACTGGTATCTGTATTTTTTTAATGATTTGCATTTTTTGGATCCATATAGATAAAGAAGCAATTGTTCTCCAACTTTCTCTATATCTTCTGGGGATGCGTTTGGGTCTTTAAACGTTTGTACAGGTTTCTGTAATTCTTTTTCTTTCTGTAAAACTTTAACGAATTTAATTTTTCCCTGTCTGTATAATGCGGATGTGGTGTCGCAGCCACTAAATGCGTGTAGAAATAAAATGTTGTCCATAACTGAAGCATCTAGATTCATATTATGGGGTGCATAAGTTCTACTTTGCGACTTTCCCTTGCCTGGCTTTAGAAAATAAATATTTGAGCGAGACCCATTTAAGGCAGTAAGAATGACGAGTAAATCGGTGTCTTCGCCGACTATAATTACCTTTTCATTGTGATTTGATTCTTCAATGGCAGTGTTGACAATCAATGTATCAGCATCTTCATCAGCCTGCTTCACTCTGAAGCCGTCGTTCGTCAAACGATTACACATCATTGAGATTATTCGACATTTGTTCCTCTCATTTGACAAGAATTTTCCCTGAGACACTGTTGCCGTCATTTTTTCATCAAAATGAATTTCCGGTGATAAAGCAATCGTTAATCGGCGAAGTCGCTCAGCAGTCTTAGTGCTTTTTGCTGCAGCATCCTCGGGGTATCCATCAAAAACTATTATTGCATTTGCTGAGTAATGTCTTTTTACATACTCAACGTATTTATCTAAAATGGCAGAATATGATTCTCCTTGATGCCAGACAATTTTATGAAGTAGAAATCCCCCGTCTATCACATGAGTATTTTCTGAGTCTAGTTGGCTTTCACTGGGCACAAAGGCATCGTATAGGGCAGATTGTTGGGTTTTGCGCATCCCTATCTCGTCGAAGAGTGAAAGTGGATAAGGAGCTAGTTCGTATTGAAAGTAACGTTCTAACTGTTCCTCAGATTACTTGAGAAATAAAATTCTCTGGAAAAGCAAAATGGGGTTTATTGGAATCGTCTTGTTTCCCACTTTTACTCCTGAGTTAGTAACTCCAATTGCCGATACTCTATTCTTTCGTTTAAACATGATACTGCCGAAGTTGGAGTCACGAAGACTGCTATAGCAGAAATTCCAATTTCATATGCGTGTTGACAATTCACTTTCTCATCTCCAATAACTCCGGTACTGAGAGACCTAATGTCACTGGTAAATGGAAAAAGTGGATGCTCAGAGAACCAATCTGTGAACTTCTCTGTGTCGGCGTTGTCTCTTAATACTCTTGTAGTTCTGCTATCTATGTGCTGTTCTGTGGTATGTAAAGAAATATTACAATAATTTTCAATTGCTTCCGAAACACTTGATAAAATGGGCATTGAGACAATCCATTTTTGCGGCGGAACTTTGCATACAACACCACGCTACACACTTACTAACGGTAAAATTTCACCAACTTAACACAAGCTTTTCTGCAACAAATAACAGACGACTACTACTCGCTTGTAGGTCTCGAGTACATGACCTTGAGTTAAACATTCCGCAGACAACAGGGGTAGGGTTCTCTGGTAGAAAACAAATATGTCTAGAATAGAGAAAATAATAAATGCCTATAATATATTGAACTTTTTTAAGCCGATATAACTTAGCCACGGGTAGTCGCACGGAAAAAACACATAGAACGTTTTTTATAGAGTTTTTACTCTTATTCAATTTTGATAACTACATATTTTGCACTAAAGTTGATAGGAATCGAGTTATTCACAAATAATGGAAAAAATGCATTTTTAGCCACTTTTTCCAAGATGGCGGCCAAACCCGGGCTTTGGCGGGGGTGCAAATTTAATACGTGCTTTCTAACACCAAATCAAGCAAAATAAAATTATTTCCAGCTTGTCCGGAATTGCTCCCGCCATCAGCTATTTTATAATACTTGGCGACTGGCCTAATGTTAGTTAGACACGATTTGTTTGTTGTGTTGTGAGAATCGCCAAACAAAAAATCTGTAAAGGTTAGTCAGGTGACCTAGGTTGACAGCTAAAAGCGCCTTGATTGGTAAATTAAAAGAAAAGTGCCTTAGTTTATCATCAAACTTTAATGTGATAGATGTTATACGTTTCTTTATCGCTTTTATTACTTTCTTAACAACAGCTTTCTATGATCAATTGCAAGTATTTATAATCATTACCATTGGTTACATACGTTACTCTAAATTAAAATATCTCGCTTGTTATTAACTTTAGGCATACAGTTGTTTATAGATTATTAGACAGAATTTATCATAAAATTTAATTACAGAATTAGCCTAAAAAATACAGGATATTCCAGTCGCTCCCGCTTAAACCAGAAGTCCGCCATTTTGTTTTGTATTTACAAAATACTCGTCTCTATAAACTGCATAATTTTTATTTATACATTTTTGTCTTCTGCCAATAATAAACGAGTAAAATCAGTTTGAATTTAAAAGCAACCTATATATACATGAAGTACTTTTATCTCAAGCTTACAGGCGTATTTTTTTCCCCTTTAAATAAACCATAGTATTTAGTCCAGAGCTATACCGAAAAAGTCTGTTAATCAATAGTTTAAACGTCTTGCTCGATTTTTGAATACCTGAATTATAACAACAGTGCAAGCGCAAACAATGCAAGAAATCTTGTCAATCTTGCATTTTTCTTGCAAACAAATTTCTTGTCTTGTCTTGCAACTCTGATTATAACTCTTGTCTTGCTCTTGTTTTGCATTTTGTGCAAGAGCAAGACAAGAACAAGAAAAATGCAAGACTCTCGTGAAACACTAATAGTAAGTCGTTATCCTAATCAAGTATTTTACAAAGTTTATGTACCTAATGAGTACTTTAAACAGATTTAAATAAATACAAACAACTGTCTTATAATTTCCTAATCATGAATGAACTAGTTCAAATATACCATCATAAATGCTCGTCATACCCTACAAAAACAAAGTAGTTTTGTTAAAATACGTAACATAATAACATAAAAAATATGTTAACTGTTGATATCCGATTAACCTCGAATTAACCATTTTCTCTTAAGGAACCCGTTGTAGGTTTTATTCAGGTTTAACTCTTGTCAGCGAGAGTGCACAAAATTTACAGATTTTTCCTGATATACATACACCACATACGAAGTGCACGCAAATATCACAACATTTTAGGGCTATAACTTGACAGGTATATTTGAATATACGAAGATTCTAAATTGCATTCAATCAACATAACTTGCTCGTAGAAATTCAAATTTATTTTTTAGCGTTGCAGTGGCATCCAGATTTCAATAAAATATTGATTTTAGAAATTTCCAACATTCTACGTATTTAGCAATTTTCATAATTAAACCACGTATTCAGAGTACTCCGAACGACATTAAAAAAAACAATTATTTCATTACTCAGGCAACATTTGTTGTAATTTGCACATAAGTACTTATTAGTGTTGGCAAAAATGATGACATTATTTTCTACTTATCAATTCTCCGAAGTGAATACGCTTTATTCAATATTACTTTATTGCTTCATCACGTACAAGACACATGAAAATGTTTATAAAAAAAATGTGTTGTTGCGGATCGTGCAATATACTTAATTATTTAACATTTCTTGTTGGTGCAAATTGTTCCCATATCCTTAACACACCAACACTTGTTGCAGTCTTTTTCAAAAGTCTTTCCAACTTCACATTTGCGAAGATCTCTGTCTCTTCCGTCGGCAAAGAAGCTAAAATATTATGAACAAATAAACAACTCACGTCGATATTACTTAAATTGTTTTGAACTTACCAGGCCTTCAGTGTACATCCTAGCATTCCATTTGGCGCACAACTACAACCGTTGCAATCGTTTTCAATATAAGATTCACCTGCTTTGCAAACTGCAACAAACGTTTGTTTTAGAAAAATGTTCCAAAATAACAACAATAAAACTTACCAAATTCTTCGGCTGATATAAACACTATTTGTAGGACGAAAAATAACGCCAAAGAGAATAGTACAACAAACTTCATTTTGTCTATGATTTTTGATTTTTTTCTCACTGAATAGTTTTGCTTTTAGTTTGGTACTGAAGAAATACTAAAAAGTTTGTTTAATATATCTTGTAACCAAAGTTTGATTTGTGACGTTTTTAATGAGTAGTTTAGATATCTAATTGAGAATTCAATTTGGTTGCATACGAAGCAAATTAATAAGATGGAAAATTTAAATAAACGTGAGCTATTAGCAGTAAAAACGCAATTAACAGCTAATGAAGTTGTATCTATGAATGTTTACGATAAGAACTGATATAAAATCGTGTAGATAAAAAAATAATTACCATCAGTCATCAGTCGAAAAATTAAACTTATAAGTTTAAAGCTCGGAATTTTAGGTTCTAAAAACCATTTAAATAGGTAGGCATTTAGGCTCTAAAAAACCGTGAAATGGGCACTTAAACAAGCACTAAAAATATTAAAAAAAACCTTAAAATCTTTAGAAATGTTTTTAAACACAACGTAATATGAGCACTAAGAAACCGACCCTAAACATTTTTAATAATCGCAAGTAGTCTCATTTTTTCGTATTTACGTAAGTACTTTTAGAAAAATATATAAACCCATGTGTGTAAGTTCTGAAAGTGCAATACTTATTCCACCAACATATTGCATTTAGGAGAGAAACAAGAACTTAGGTACTAGTAGGGCCAGCGTTTGTTCTAGTGGTTAGAGTCCCAACCTCTAAAACTAGACTCCCAGCGGCAGTAGGTTCGAATCCTCTGCCCGTCGGAAATTTTTCTGAATAAGCTAAACCCGGCGTGTCCATGGACGGTGTGTGTGGTGTGTATGTTGGGTTGCGTGTCTTTTCGGGGTGGAGAATGTTAGACCAGTGAATAGCGCTAAGTGCGCTGGGCCCGGGGGTATGATGGAAATCCTGGAGTCGTGCACGCACGGCCTCATGATTCTTAAAAAAAAGGTACTAGTAAAATTTTGTATTGATTAAAGCTAAAAAAATGTCATTAAAAGAAAAAGCGTTTTTACCGAAACCTCCTTAATATTTAAAAAAAATAAACGCTGTAATACTTTTTTATTAACATTAGACGAGAAACAAAAAAAAAATTAAATCGTGAACTCGAACTAAATCTAAAATTGCCATGTTATGTATTTCTTATTCTGGTAACAACACAATTGATGTGTTAACTTAATCTTATATTTCAGTTTTTGGATTGAAATAAGCAACTAAAATTTTTTCTAAATTGTCACATTTTAAACTTTGCCGTCGATCATACAATACCGCTTTAAAAGCACAAAAAGAACGGTATAGTCGCAAGACGTTACAGGAGCATATTTAAACAACAGAGCTGTTTCACAAGTAATGTTTTCATGGAGTTCCACTTCACTTTTTTTATTTAAAATGTCGCTTAGAAAGTTATAAATACAGAATTTTTCAAAAATACAGCCTGAAACTTGTTGTAAGCCTCTTTTGCCACACAACCCAGTGTAGTTTGTAAATCATTGTTTACATTATCCATTAATATAATGGACTCATCTAACTAGTTTGCAATTTTGTAATTGTGTCTCTCAATATTTTAAAATTTGAAGTTATATACACCAATTCTGCCTGTATACTTGGTTGGTTGAAACAAGCTTGGACCTCTCCAATGGCTTCACTGCCGTCAGAGTCAAATTACATAACCACCTAAAAAGTGTAGATATTTTGTGTTTTAAAATAATAAATTGCACCATACACTTCTTACGGACCTAACTACAGCAGGAGCGATATGGCACAAATAAAAGATTCCAAAGTTACCAAATATTATAGGATCCAATTTTAATTTGCTCCTTAATTGCAGTAGGACAAAAATTCAAACGATTATATTAATTTAATTACAAAAATTGATAAAATCAAATTTTCATATTGGATTTTTGTTTTTAGGCACTGAAATGTAAAAATTAGGCACTAAAAATGCAAAACCAGGCACTTTTAGGCTCTTATCCACAAAAATGCAAAAATAGTCATTTTAAGTAAAATAAAACTAATGTCAAATGACTAAATTTTATAAAACGGATTTATATATGGTTTGCATCGATGTGCCTGTAAAGAAAAAAAAAGATTTTATCTAAAATTCCGAGCCTTGGTTATAATATAACTTTTATGAAATTCTTTTTTGTTGATGTATTTGATTAGTATTAAGTTTAATTTCTTTACACTAATTATCGAAACTAACGTAGGACTTGCTAGGCCCTAGGAACTTTACCGTATTACTATTCCTTGTCCTTTTTAATTTTTCTCAGTTTTTAGGCCATCACTGTTATTGATTTTGTAACAAGAATATACCAAAAGTACAATTAATCCAAAAGTCCAAAGTAACAAAACATTTCATGTAAAGTGAATCTCTCACATTAAGTCGTTTTAAGCGCGTTTTTCTATATTTACATGTTAACCATTTTCTTTTTAAGTGATGATTGTAGAAGAAAACTACCCGGTAAAATGTTTTGAGGACAAAGAGGAAAAACTGCAGACAAAAAATTTAGAATTTCATTCCGTTCAAAGATTTTATGGAAATAAAAAATTCTAATCAAAATAAGAACAAATGGTAGAAAACAGAGTATTTATGATAGTTGTTTTGTTATGACGCTTAGTTTTGTTATATTACTAATGAATGTGTAAAAGTCATACATCTGAAAACAAATTGTAGAACCGTTTATAAAGTGTCGTATTATAGGAAGCGCAAAGCAAAAAAATTACCTCCTTAGAAGGCGCATGAATGAAAACAGATAAAATTTCGAATATAAACATTTTTAGCATTTAAATTTTGAAAACAGAAACGCAGCCGTTAATTATGTATACCTATAGAAAACAGCACATACAGGGTTTCCCGAGAAAGTTGAACTGTGGGCAAAATGCATAGTACATTATATTTTTCTAGATTTTTTGTACCCAAGACACTTTGGCTAAGAATTTAAACAGAATTATTGTTGTTAGCTGTTATTAAAGCCGTTCAGTCAAAAAATAATAATTTTTACACTTAAAATTAAGCAAAAATCTAATTAAGTTCTAATAAATGTAAGGCTTTTCTACCTATTTCATTATTATAACATAATTTGACATTAAGATTTTAGTAAGTTCTGAATATTATTTTGCCAGTATTATCGAACTCTTACGCTTAAACAAAAATTTATTATCGTTCTCCGTTTATTAAAGAGAAAACAGTATGAGCTTACGATTTTCAAAAATTTATAACAAGCGTCACAGAGAGACAGTGTACTGGGTCACAAAGCAAACTGTAGCTGTTTCCTAGCTCTATAAGCTAATAAAATTTACAAAATCATGTGGCTCGCTTTTGAAGCATAGTTGTTTGTCATTGTCTAATTTTTGAAAATATTTTCACATCACAGTTTTCATTTGTACAAAAAATGTTTTTGTAAAGTAATACCGTGTTCCTGTAGGGCTAATGTAATACCAAAAATTAATCTCGATTGGTCAACTAAGTTTTTGAGTAAATAGGCGTTAAAGCCGAAAATTTACAGAAATCGTAGCGGCAGCCATTTTAAAGCTAGAGCGGTCAGAAAAAGTTTTCAAGTTGTTTTAACGTTCTCTAACACATTCTCCTCTTAAAACGCTATGAAAAAACATGCCAAACTTTCGTTTTCGGTTCCGGTTGGCAAACTAAAACTAGCTTAACAGGTTTTCATACGATCTATAGGCATACCAAATTTCATTAAAATTGGTTCAACAGTTCTTGAGATTTCTCGTTAGACGCACGCACTTACACCGGTAATTTTTTTTAAACCACTGTTTTTGTGTTCTTCATGGTCGAAGTTCCGTCAAATTTTCAAATTCGAAAATTGTTGCGACGACAATACATATCTATGGTTATTGAAAGAAATTATATAAAATTTAGTGTGGGAAATGCTGATGCCACCGCGATAAATACACATTTTCATCCCGCTAAAATTCCGATATATTGCTGATGTCAAGATGCAAGCGTTCGCATTCTTGTTATGGTGGGACAGTTAGGGATTTACTAAATATATTGTAGCGCTGGAAAGACTAGAAATAATATAGCTGACAAGTTTCGTTAATGTTTATCATAATTTAAAGCACAAAATGTAGAGAATAATGTTTTTAGTAGATGATATGGTGCTAAAATAACATGGATTCCTTTCCGTTACAGTTTCGAAAAGGTTTCTAGCGAACTTATAATGTATTTAATATTTTAAATTTCATCAAAATTAGACCATGACTTTCGAAAAATATAAGGGAGCAAACGTACTTACTCTTAAGAATGTAGAAAGCAACAAAGCATTTTAATCATATTTTCCTATTACAGACGTATGGGAATGTAAAAAATTCAGATGCGTAGTACAGCGTTTAGTACAGAATTTTAGTTAGGTAACTTTAGTATAATTCCAAACAAAAATAAAAGCGCAGAAAAAGTGTTGAAAATTTAATAAATAAACTATAATTAACAAACACCGAACTTCCAGTCGAAGAACAGCAAGAAAATTTTTTTAAATTTAATTTGTAAACAATTACCATAGGCGTAGTCAAATCCATTAAGCGAAACATATTGCACGATTTTGCAACATTTCTTCAATATACATGTGCTTGTTATGATAGAAAATGGTACTGATAAAAATCGTTTTGGTAATATTCCTAAAAATGAAATAATTGGAAGGCAAAAATATGTCGCTATTAGAAGCAAATGACCACTTTCATTCTATTATTGGCAATTTGGCATTGGGTGGAAAATTTGACATTAGGTTGTCGTATTATTTTGTATTGCATTGCAATTTTGGTTACTCACAATTATTATAAAAAATTGGAGATACACTAAAGTCGACAAATAATTCAGTCAGTTGTTCACCGGCCAACTTTTACAGTTTTGCTTTATTAACGAGTTGCGACGTTAGAAGGCTATTTTCAATGTTTAATTGTAGGATTTTAGGCAACAAATCTGTAATGATGACTATTAATACACGAGTGAGATTAATTCAAACGAGTGTATTAATAGCCATTATATAAGAGTTGCACGCACTATTTTTTCAACTAGTTAATTTAAAAAAATATTTATTAAAAAAAAGCATTTGAAAATTATACTTAAAAAGAACTCGAATTGTTTTGTGATGTTAACTGAGAAACGTCAACAACTCTTGTAACCATGGTTATCAAACATAATTTGCTGCTATTGGTCAATTTGGGTCATTTCATAATAAAAATCTGTATCTTTATGGGTATCATTATAGTATACGCAGCGCACACTGAATAAGTAAATTAAAACTTGGAAGTATAAAAAGGTATTTTATCAGACAAGAGAACTAATTTTTTGGCTGGGAATTTAGAAAAACGTGTTGTTGTGTACTGCAGGTCTTAAGTTTTTTATTCAACGATGGTTTGCTGTCTCTTATGAATGTTGATAGTTCAAACTTTTCTTTCGTTGAATTTTCTCGCTGTATTAATGAATTTTATTAACACGTATTATTTTCAAAAAATCGTGGTTGCTATTTTACCTTTCAATTAAAAAAATAGTTTTACAGTTTCAGAAAATTATTTCGTGAAGTACTTTTAAAACTCATGACTAAAGACCGGACTTTTAGTCGCAGATAAGCAAAAAGTGCATTAAGTTGTACGTAATACATAAAGTTGTTGTGTACTGCAATTCTTAAGTTTTTTATTCAACGATGGTTTTCCGTCTCTTATGAATGTTGATAGTCCAAACTTTTCTCTCGTTGTATTAATGAATTTACACGTTCTATTTCCATTGAGTCGTTGTTGCTATGTTACATTTAAATTTAAAAATAAATATTTTTACAGTTTCATAAAATTGTTTCGTAAAGTATTTTAAAACTCATGACCATTCATATTCTACGCTTATAACCCCATTTTATTTTATTTTACTATTACACAAGCATTAAGTCCAGCTGACCAAATAAATAATAACTATCTACACAAGGGTCAAACATATGGGTGTGTTATCATTTAAAGCTTGTAGATAATTTGTTTAAAATTTTATATACAACTACTTTAAGCAGCATACGAGTAAAATGGGCCACTTGGTCGTTTGCCACGTTTAAGTACATTTCAACATTTATGTGCGAACTATATATTAAAGGAATTGTGCCAGGAATGATTATTAATTGATTGCCTCATAATGTAAATACTGGACTAGAAATCCGAACACTTATAATTAATATCGTTATGCTTTGAACAGATTTGTATCTGATTCACATTATATTGTAGATAAGAACAACACATTTGCTTAACGATCAAGCCTGTGTGTCGCCTTCAGTACAAATATCAAGTCCGTTTATAGAGATGACTATAAGGAACCGGAAGATTTTGCCAACAATGTATGTATAGCACTACTATAAAGTAGTAAAACTTGACGTGGGGTATGCGAAATACCCCAGTGGGCGTATTGACCCCAACATTTTCTTTGCACGACAATATATATTACTACTTATATTGCTCATATGTTCGTGCGGTAATGGTGCGTTGAACTACTAAATTTTCGCTGCTTTTTACATGATCGTGTTAAATAATAAAAATGTTTAATTTTACTACCATTATTATTATTAGAGAAGATAATAAATAAAGAAATTAGAAAAAAAAAACTGCGCAGCGTGGTTTAATAATAATTTTATATATTTCATTATTTTTCTAAATTTTACATCTCTACTTAATTAAATAATCAATAAATACTAAAAGTAGTCGAATTTTAGCTAACGGAAGATAAAAACCAAATTGTTTTTACAAAAAATCATTTCTCGGTACAAATACTTCTTTTATATACATACAAAAAACTAAATTGTAAGCCTAATTTTTATATCTAATTTCTAATTACACTTATAAATTAAATAAAAAATTATACATAAAATAAAATCTAACTTCAACATTGCTTGTTTGTGCAAACCGTACCCAAGTCCTTTACACATTCGCACTTATTACAATCTTTCTCTGTCATTGTCCCTACTTCACAATTAAAAAGAATAGATTCTAGGGGATCCAGACTAAAAACCAAAAATTAACAGTTATTAAATCTTGCATGATTTTATGTTTTTTTTTTCAGCTTACCATCCTTTGTCTCCACATTGTAATTTGTTTTCTGCGCACGTGCATTCATTGCATTCATTTTCCTTGTATAGTACTCCAGGTTGGCATACTAAAAATATATTTTATTAAAATTAAAATTAAATTTATTGCGAAATATAAATAATAGGTTTAGTTTTAGAATTTTCTTATTTGTAAGATTTTAAATAAAGAAAGCAAATGGTACAACAAAAATTTAAAAAATTAACCAAGTTACCCCATTCTGCACAATAAATCGCTTGGAAGGCAACAAAAGCCAAGAAAACACAGATTGCAGACTTCATGTCTCAACTGAATTAATATTAGCACTGGTTGTCAATGAACGCTTGTGGTCTTCATACGTAGAAGTTTTCATATTTACAATCTTTATCATTCATGGAAAAAACCAAACAAAAATAATGCCAATTTCTAAGTAATCTTTGAACTCTAGTTGCTGTTAAGCAATCGCACACCACTAACCTAGTAAATTTTTGGAACGCGCAAAAGTAGCTTAGAGAGACGATATGGCGTTTTAAATCACGTGCCCGTTGTGCGTAATTCATTTCAATCAAGTAATTGTATGAATCTATACCATCAGGCGCATCAAAGAAAGTATATGACATCACGGGTCGTGACTTCATTGCAAAATCACTTAATGCATTTAGATTAGATAACGCTGGGCATTAAGAGGTTCCATTGATTTCTTGGGTTCAAGAAATTGATTGCTTTAAACTTTTGACCTTAAGTTGACAGCTGTTTGATTTCTTTCTTGTTTTATTGTAAATGAATGTGTTCTATAAAAATAATGACATGAAAAAGAACTAAATTCAATTGGGTTAGTTTGTATTACATTATTTGTTTAATTTACAAAAATTCATTTTTTTTATACATTTACTCAAAAACGAATAGGTATTTTAACATGCAAGTTTATGTCCCCAAAAGGATTTCAAAATAAGAAATAGGGACCAGACTTCAGTGCAGTAATAAGGCTGTGTTTTGTGCAAATTGGGGCCCCAGAAACGTGCAAATAATATTCTATAGAAAACTTAAGGACAAAATAATTCTATTTTTGTTTAACAACTTAATGGGTACTACAAAAATAGCCTCGTTAAAAAAAAGTTTTTAAAATGTTTATGTTTTGCTGTCTTGTAAAAACTCATACGAAGGTCAAAATGACCCCAAATAGTACTAATGTTAAATAGAAGTTTAAATAATAAATACAAATTGGGCTCCTACACAATGAAACCGCAAGGACAATGACTAAGTCACAGGTTGCTACTTGGCTACTTAATAGTGCTTAACTCATAGCGCAAATGTTTATAGTTCTATATTAATTTAATTAATAAAATAGTCATGCCACTTGTTACAAATATGACCAAAGGTTTTGGCAAAAATCTACAAAAAACGGTCTTAACATACTGATTAATTCAGATAAAGTACCTGCAGAAAACATGGCTTAGCTTAAAAATTAGACATTGTGTGATTCAGAATTATGGTGCAAAATTTCAATGTCACATTGTAAGTTCCAAAATAAGTAAGAAGGTTCCTATAAACACGTGTCCGAAAACGCTTCGTTACGGAGCTGCAGCCTCCTGAAGATGGAACAACCTAATGACTACTTTGTCGATAACTTTCGTAGTAGTTTTGAAATTTTGTTAAATGTTTAGCTTTGTATTTTTACCAAATTTTTTTTGATTAAGTGCAACACTCAGATGAGGAGGTTCCGTAACATTCTTTTTCAAATATTGTCAATTTTTACAATTTTTACCTTCGTCAGGTTGGATTTTGAGTAAATGAGTTCATTTAGCGAATCCTTTTTCGTTTTACGGGTTATGCCTAAAAGAAAGGTGCCTGGGGATCCCGATAAAGCGGACGCATGCCTGTATACACTTCACAGTCCAGACGATTTAACGCAGAAAAACCAAATTTTGCTGAAACATTGGTAATTGCAATAGGATGACACCGCAAAAAAATGAGGGTGTTCCGCCAAAAAGAGGGGTAGGGGGAACCTAAGAGTACTCTATTTCAAAATAGACGCACTTGAAAAAGAACCTTAAATTCGTATTCCACGCATGTCGAATAGTCAATCTGCGCAAAAGCGATCTTCCCCTCTCCACCATTGACTTTTGTTTTTTCAAACATTTGCGAATTTCGGCTTTGAACTAGGTATGTTGAGAACACATCACTGAGATTTTTTCTTTTGGTCGATTACCTGAACAGTTTAATTGAGTGATTGCAAAAATACAGGACGTAAAAAATCAATTTTGAAATCTTAATAGATCAACATTAGTTACAACTAAAAAAAACAAAATATCATAAAAGCGAGCAGGCGACAGCAATACAAAATGGCGGTGGGAAGGGGGGGGGGGTGCTCTACTTCAGTATAAGCAAGCTCGAAATGAACTTTAGATTAGTAATCTACACATGTCGAGTAGCCGATCTGCGCAAACGCGATTTTCCTATCTCCCCCTACCAACACCAACGTTTTTGTTTCCTTTTTGAAAATTTAGAAATTTCGGCTTAAAAGTCATTATAATGTTAAATGACAATAAAACAAATTTTCATTGGAATTTTACCACTGGGAGATTTCCTTTTGGTCGTTTACGTGAACAGATTAATAAATATTAGCCAAAAAAACGGAAAAGAACCTTAGATTCGTATTCCACACATGTTGTATAGCCGATCTTTTTACCACCTCCAGTACCCCCCCCCCCCCCCCACAAACGAATATTCGATAATAGAAAAATGTTGGAATTTTGGTTTCAAAATCAGCATAGGCGTGTTAAATGGCAATAGAAACAATTTTTCACTGGTAAAACACCACTGAGAGGTTTTCTTTTAGTCGTTTACTTGACCAGTTTATTTGAGTGGTTGCAAAAATACTGCAATTAACAAATTATGAAATCAATTTTGAACTTTCAAGAGATAAACATTATTTGCAACTAGAAAACACAAAAACCTCTCGACTGCTTTAAAACATGGGGTAGAGAGAACAAAACATTAGATTTGTATTCTAGACATGTCGAACAACCGATCTGCGCAAGCCTGAGCCTTTCTACCACCCCCGGTGTCCCCCAACGAACATGTGATATTAGAAAATTGTACGAATTTCTGCTTCAAAATCGGTGGGCGAGCAGGTGGGCTGATAAGCAACGCTTAAAGCTAAAAGAACGTCTTTGTAGCTATCTACACCAAAGTGACTGATCTTTTTATGTCCTGTTTAGTTTTCTTCTTCAAATTAATTTTGGTTTTATGAGGAGTAAGCAAGTAATTTTTTCATGTTTGATAAAATTTCCAAACTTTAATTTAAATTTGCATACAAACCATCGCTCTTGGATGTTCTTAAAATAAATTTGAATTGGAAGAATATATTACGTAATGATGTATTACGACGAGAATACCTTAAAGTCATCTTGAAATTTGCGGTTAAAAATTAAAGCTCAATTGACGATTATGCAGTGCCGTATTACCCACTTGGCTGAGTAGGATATAGCCTATTACCCGAACATCAAGAAGAGCCCAAGAGTTTTTTTAAAGAAACATACTGTAATATATTTTTTTGCACCACCTTATATCACATTTAGTAAATAGCACTGTGACGATTATCGTATATCAGACTCATAAATTGTGAGTTGTATTGTTACACGATATAGCGCTTCCTACACCTTAACTCGAACATGACATAATCGTTTCCGTTTGCTGTTAAATCATACAATTCAAGGTACACTTTTAGTAAGAACGTTCACTTAGAACTTACGTTCTCTTTATAACGTTTTTTAATATCTGTAGAAACACATGTACTATAACACTTAATTGAAATGCTAAAAATGTCCAAAGATTTCAATTTCTGTTTTTACTATTAAGTTTGTCTCAACAAATGGTTCAAATAGCATACAAACGGTTTTTCTATAACTGCAATGATGAAGTAATTACCTATATAATTACATAAAAAATGATACATCCTATGCAGGCAGATGTGCTTCAGCTGCAGTTGTAGCTATACTCTACTTGAACGCGTTCGTCTCTTCTTCCGCTTGACAGCCATTGAAAGCAGACAACCTCTCGTGTTTTTGCAAACATCGAAAAAGGTGAATTTCGTGTTAATTAAACATTATTTTTTTGCATGGAAAAACCATTACGCAAACCAAAACAAAGCTTGATAAATATTAGGGGGACACTCCACTATCGATTAAAATAATTCACAAGTGGTTTACTGATTTTCGTTGTGGTCGTACAAGCACAACTGGTGTCGAACCTTTAGAACGCCCAAATAAAGTCACCACACCAGAAATAATTGACAAAATTCATAAAATTGTATTGCAAGGCCGCAGAGTGAAAGTGCACGAAATAGCTAAGATAGTTTGCATCTCAGATGAACGTGTGCGCAATATATTATGCGAACATTTGGATATGAAAAAACTACCCGCCCTTCAGAGGCAGGTTTGGCGATGTTCAGGCGCAATAAAAAAAAGTTTTTGCGTCGTTTTATAACTGTGGACGAAACATGGATGCATCACTATGCAGCGGAGACCAAGGAACAGTCTAAACAGTGGATTTCTACTGGCGAACATGTTCCGAAGAAGTCTAAGGCGGTTTTATTGGCCAACAAGGTGATGGTCACAGGTTTTTGAGATGCATCCGGCATAATCTACATCGATTACGTTGAAAACGGAAAAAACAATCAACAACGAATATTATTGCAACTTATTACACCGCTTCAACAACGTTTTAAAAAAAAGACTGCATTTGGCGAAGAAAAAAGTTCTTTTCCATCAAAACAATGCACGGATGCACACGTGTGTAGTTGCCATAGCCAAACTCCATGAATTACCCTTCGAATTGCTTCCACATCCACCATATTCTCCAGACTTAGCCTCTTGCGACTATTTTCTGTTTTCGAACTTGAAGAAATGGCTTGACGGAAAGAGATTCGGCTCTAATGAGGAGGTCATCGATGCAACAAACGCTTATTTTGAAGGATTGAAGAAATCGTATTATTCGGAAGGGTTCGAAAAATTGGAAAAACGTTAAGTGTATCGACTAAAAGGCGACTACGTTGAAAAATAAATTGTTTTTAGGTCGAAAAAATTATTCCTTGTTTCATTTTTACCAGACCTCTCACTCCGCCCTCGTAGTTGTCTGATCGGGATCAGCTACAACTTGTTTGAGAGCCGCTTGTAGCTTGAATGCGGTAAAGTAGAATTGATTTTGAAAATCCGAAAACGATCACAATGGCGGTGCTTTAAAGTATTAAAAAATGTTAAACTCATATTTTCCAAAAATTGCTTACACGCTTTTTTTTAATTTTTTGAGCCGACAGAATATTGCAGTAAATTACAAATTTGTTTTTTACTAATCTCAAATTTTACTCCAACGTTTTCCATGAATATTTGAGAATTGGAAATTAATTAATTATTTATTCAAAAACGCAACCACCGATCGTTATAAACTTCTATCAGTTTGATAGACTATTTGAGGTGCTTTATTAAAATCAGCAGAAATTTTAAAAATTAAAAAAAACGAATTTATTTAACATCAACAACGATTTTTCGGGCAGTTACGTAATTTTAAATACGCTTATTAATTAGCTCTAGTTTAAAAATATTTTTCATTTTTTACATACTTTTGATAACTCTTTAAATAAACCTTATATTCGATTTTTAGTCCGAAACCCAAAGCGCATCCAATTAGCTGTAGGGCGAGCGGTTTTACTATTCTTATACGGTCTGCGACATCGTAAAGTTGCCTATATAAATTGTTTTTTTAGAAATGTATTATACGGTGAAATGAGAGAAGAGCTTAAGGCAAATCGAAAACGTTTTTACCAAGCTCTATAGCTTCGAAAGGGCAATTAAATTACACTTTTGCAAATACTGTAAGTATTGATAATATTCAGTATGGGAAAGTCCACTCAAAGTTAACACTTCAAGCTTTTTTGTTGTAACGTGCTGCTGCTTCAGCAACGTAATGTAATTGTCGTTTTTCACAACAACAAAAAAATAATATGCACAAAAGATTACAATTGATATTGGCAGTTCATTTACACTACAATTTTTTCCTTTTTAAATCGCTCAGTAGGTTGACGACCCATTTTTATCGCAACTAATTAAAACATTAATTTTGCATTTAATAATATGATTATACTATGTCAAGAAACTTCTACAAACCATTAAAAACAGATTTGATAAAAATTATACATTCTTTTTTCAGTTTTTTTTTATAGTAATTGTAAATGAAACTCGGAAACCAAAGCGACTAAATATCATAAGAAACATGTAAATTAGGTGAAAAACTCTAGCACGAACATTATTTGACTTATTTTTCACAACTACTGGTGGTACAGAGGGTTCCAATATTCTCGAGGCACAAACACGTATTATTGCACTCCTTCTCCCATTTTCTCCCAATGGTGCACTTCTTTAAGCCTTTGGCGTCGTTCCACGGACTGAAATTGAATATTATTAAATCCATTAAAATAGTAAAATGGAGATTATCCTTAAACAGTACTAACCACGTCCTTCGTGTACACGTAAGCTTGAACTGGGTCGTGCAGAAGCACTTGTTGCATTCGTTTTCTTCGTAAAACACTCCAGGTGTGCATGCTGCAAACAATTATTATAGTAACTAATATTAAGTTTGTAATGTGCTAAGTGCAGAATAAATTGCACAAGCTTTTCACTAATTAAAAAATAAATAATGATAATATTACCAAATTCTTCGGCTGATACACTTAGAATGATAGTAAATATAATTAACATAACAAAAAGTAAGAACTTCATTTTTTGTTTAATTTTCGTTAAGCTCGGTGAAGCACTTAGTTTTCTAAAATAAATCACAAAACTAATGTGCCGTGAATACTAATAACTATTATATATATATATATATATATATATATATATATATATATATATATATATATATATAAATATATTATAGCAGATAATAAAAATGGGAATAAACCTGTTGTTTTGAAGGTAACAGATAAGAGTGTCGTTCTAAATTCATTGTTTGTCCATAATCATAAAAGAACAAATTAAGTTAAGTTTAACGTTCTACAATCAGGAGTTATTGTGATTAGCATGGATTTAACATTTTTGTTGTTGTCTTGAAATGAATCATTGTTTTAAGTAATACTCTTTATTAGCGTATAATAATGCACACGATGTGCAAAAGAATTGTACAACTAAAGTGAATATCTTACTGAACATATACTTTTTTAGGTTTTCAGCGTTTCCCATTCTGTTATTTGTGTTTATTTATGGTTGTTGCAGTAACACGTTCTGTTTGCACGTCATACAGTGGAGGAAAAAATTCAGGTCCGTACAAACTTTTTTCTAATTTGGAGAGGAATAAAATTTTCACATGTAGTTTATTTTGTTAATATCTTCACTAAAAATATCCACCGCTAGACCTTGTGGAAAAAAATTACAGGTAATCTAATTTTACCTTTAGTTGTTTTCTTTAAGAATATAGCGTTTTATTAAATCAGCTATAACTTCACTACCAAATAACCTATGCAAGCGTTGCAAAGATTTAATTTGTTTAGAATTTAATGTTCTATTAGTATTAAATATAATTTATAAAAAAAACTAGTCAAAAATCCATTTTAAGTAAAGAAATCTAAGAAAAGATGCAAATGGTCGATACTGCGTTGAGGTTTAGAGCGTCTTATGTTCTATTTCATTTTTTTTCTATTTGATTAACTGGATTTTTTACAACAAGAAATGATTTTTGTGGTATATAATAGCTTCAACAATTATTGAAAGATGTCCTATTTTATTAAAATGTCATTATACCTATTATATTATAATTCCGCCAAACCCCCTCGATGGAAGCCACGCCTTACTACGTCATTTATCTTTATACCAATCTAAATTTTTAAAATTTGACTATCGATATTTTGTGTAGGTTCCTCCCTTTAAAACGATAACTTCTGATACAATTTTCAATGTTGACTACAATTAGGGATGTAGTATCCAGCTATTCGGTTATCCAGCTATCCGGCAACTTTGCTTAGATATTCGGCAGGGCCGGATAATGATATGTATCCGGTCGAATAATGGTTTGTATTAAAAAACCAACAGAAAGCTGTGTAAGTGCTTAAACTCAAAAAATAAATATCTTTTGAATTGTTTATACGCCATTTGTTAACGTTAATTGAATTTTCTAACTAATTGTTTTACCGTTAAGATTTTGTTTAAGAGAAAAAACTTTCTTATTCCTTCCATTTTGTTGTGGCAGAAGTTGTTCATGTTCCGCGGCATGTTCATCTTTTAACCGATTGAAGATCGGAGAATTGGAAGGGGTATTTGCACCTCAGTACTCAAACGGATATACCACTTTTGAGGAGGTTTGGATTTTATGGTATATCAAAACTTCCACCGCGAAAAATCTTTTTAAAGATATCTTAAACCGGAAGCGTAAGGTAGACATGCTCGTTTGGTATCAATTTTATAAATATAAAAAAAATAGGATGCAAGACCTTAACGCAAATCCAACGCTTATATTACCAACATTGTCTCCAAAATGGCGGATTTTTTAAAAGAATTATGAGGCCGTGCGTCAGCACGACTCCGTGATTACCATCCCACCCCCTTACCCGGGCTCAGCACACTAAGTGCTATACACCGGGCTAACATGCCCCACCCCTGAAAGACATGCAACCCAACATACACACCACACGCAACATCCATGGACACATCGGATTTAACTTATTCAGAAAAATTTCCGGCGGGCAGAGGACGAACCTACTGCCGTTGAGAGTCTAGTTTCAAAGCCTGGGACTTTAACCACCAAACCACCCGCTGGCCCAAAATGGCGGCTATTAAGATATTTTCAAATTTTGATGTTACCTATTATTACTCATAAAAAAGTTGCTAGAACGGCATATAATTAGGTAACTGTCTGAGCTATGAGGACCCACATTAATACTGTGAAGGGAGAAGAAATAAATAAAATTTTGAATATTTAAAAACATAGTTTTATCGAATTTGTAGCCTCATAGAGCTAAAGATGGGCCACAATTTGGTTTTAATCTGAATTCTACACATTGGCTGTAGCGCCTTCTATGAATTTTTGAAAATAATTTGTACTTAGCACTGTTTTAATTAATAAAGTGCGGATGATAAAACATTTCTATTCAAGCTAAGCTACCCACAAGTAATAGTGCAATAAAATTCAGAACTTACTTTTTAGATGCAGCATTGTTTTCCATGTTTGACTTGTTTTTTAATCTTGAGAAAAGTAACCCAAAAATAGGAAATCGGTTTAACTCTCTAAAAAAATTAGGAATTTTAGCTTCTAAGTAGATTTCTAAGTCGATCTTTTCGATTTGTTCGATAAAGGAAACTTCACTAAAGTAAATTTTTTAGTATTTGATCGAAACAGCACACTTTTTTGGACAAAACCATCGGAAAATTCTAGATGTGATTAGGTAAATGGCGGAAAATAAGCAGCCATCATTAGTTGCTACAATGTGAGTAGAATATTTCAGCCACATCAAGAAGTAGTTAACGATGAGGTTGGTTGTAACAAGCCAAATGTAGGCAATTAATATAGGTGGTGACATTGGCGGCCTATAACAGGGCTATAGAGCGGCGCTCTCAACGAAATGAAAAGCGAAAGAAATATTTTCAACATTTTATTTTTGAATTTGTACTTCTATCTTAATTTTCGTAAGCACATTTTTTTAGTCTTTCTTGTAAGTATTCTTTTTTCCAAAAATACAATTTTTTCAATTCTTAATTATAAAAACTACGAAACGCAATTTTCCACAAATGGTAAATTGAATGTCAAATTTTTAAATATTGGTAAAAAAAATTTAAAATTATACAATTAGTTTCGGAAATAAGGTTTTCTATCGCTATAGTTATATATTGTAAAGAATGTTCTTATAACATATTTTATTTTAAAAGATGTAGAATGTCTGAGTGTCTATTAGATATGACGCTTGATTACAGAGTAAACTCCT
Organism: Ctenicera cuprea; assembly: GCA_958336395.1. Classification (NCBI taxonomy): domain Eukaryota; kingdom Metazoa; phylum Arthropoda; class Insecta; order Coleoptera; family Elateridae; genus Ctenicera; species Ctenicera cuprea. The sequence continues at coordinate 18,848,868 of OY284495.1, read as the reverse complement.
CCTTTATTTGCTTTATTGCAAATTCAGGCTGCAAAAGACAGGTAATAGACAGGACGTAAACCTGCCATGCATGTTCGGGTTTCGAGACTACAGGCTAGAGAATATCTCTAAAGATGTCGGTAAAATATCTGTTATAAACTTGATTGTCGATCGATTTAACTAGTTAAGAAAGCAAAGCAAAGCACTTCACCTGGGCTTTCCTATACTTCAGAAATTGTTTATTATCAAATGTTCAGATATATTTTTGTATTAACGTTTTACGAGCCAATACTGACTATAGATTGCACTTCTCCCCACGACTCTATCGGGGCACAGCTGTTTTAATATAGTTGACGTCTAGATGTGTCGCTTTAAAAACATATTCAAAACAGAACATATTCTTACAACGTGCGTAAGTCTGCTTACGCACTGTATCCAAGTAGATTCGCGCTGCTGTCAGTTTGACCACCAGCCAAGTTACTTTTATAAATACACCGTTTAGTTTGAGAACGATGACACATCCAAGAATCTCGGAAAAAAGTGCCGTGTGGGCTCCTAACCTAACCTAACTCCATTATCTGTTATTGCAGCTTTCCGTCTGGTTATTCGTGCGATCTTCTTTTTTTTATTGTTGCTTCTTGCACGTTTCATAGACGTGGTGGAAACATAGAAGGGATATTACGTAGGTAATCTGAGAACATAGATTCCGCCATTTGCTCCAATCCTCCAGTACGTACCACTTACGTATGTGGTGTCAAAATACTGGACCAAATCATGTAGTGATGATTTTTTGTTTTAAAATAAATTATTAAGTATGACGATATCTATATTGTTTATATTATTTTATTTTGCAAGTCCAAATGTCAAATTTACACCTACACGGTACTTTTTTTCGAAGCACTGTTTTGCGGCAGCCACTTTCTTCCACGGCACTTTTTTCCGCGGCACTTTTATCCGCGGCACTTTTTTCCAGGCACTTTTTTCAGCGGCACTTTTTTTTCTCCGTTCCGTGGCACCTTTTTATGCGGCATTTTCTTTCGGCCACCCCACTTCCAAGAAATTATAGAGCTGTTCTAATTCTAGAAATTTATATAAAATAGTTCAGAAAAAAATTTATTTACGGAATATATTTCAGTAATAAGTTTATTTTTGTTCCATAATTATAATAGGTTAAAGTTTGAAATCGCAAAGAGGCAGTGTTTGATATCTTATGAAAACACTACACAATATTCACACCGTTTTTTTTTTTTTGACGTTATTATAAGGTAACTTTTTGTCGAGGACGTTATTAGACCAAGGTACGTTTTATTGACGTCAGTTACGACGTGAGAAAGTCAGGGTCACAAGAGATATGACCTATGACCGGGGCATGCAACTAAGCATGATTAGATAACATCGAGGTGTTAAATAGAAATGTAATTTAAGTGTTTATGCATTATTATTCAATGTTTTGAACAATAAACATCCTGTACGAATTTTTTGTGTTTAAAAAAATTCTTTTCAAAGAGTAGCGAACAAAAGTCGTCAGTTTTTATTACTACAATATAACGTCAGTTGTATAACTACAATATAACGTCAGTTGTATAACTACAATATGACGTCAGTTTCATGACTACAGTATTACTTTTTAGAGCGTATTTACGTGTGTTTTTGTAACTTGTTATTAGTCGCTTATTATTTATTTTTGTAAGATAGTATTTATCAAATAGAAGAAGAAATGACATTTAAAAACTTATACCCATTTAATGTTTAGAATAAATAGCCCTGAAATTTATTTGTTTGCATAAAACGGCTATTTAACCTAGCTTTTTTTGCTCAATTTTACTGCTTAATAAATGGAATTCACAAACAAAAATGATAATTTTAGAAATATGTAATTCTATTTAAGTGTCTTAACTGTTTGTCATTATTTTTTTATATAAATTACAACTCCATCATTTTGGTTATAATTGCCTTCAGAATATATTATATTATAATATAAGAAACTGGCTAGGCCTCAATAGGGAAGGGAACATCTAATCCACACAGCCAGAGATAGATGGAAATTTGTTGATAGCCAACCTCAGAAGATGAGAGAGATAATTAGGTATGCCAAAGGAAGATAGAGAATTGAGTTTCCATGTTTCAGATAAAACAATTACTTTAACATTTGGTCCTAAGCTTTCAAGCAGTACCACCAATTGATCAACATTTTTGTTTAGACTTCTGATATTTAAGTGCATGCTATTTAACTGTAGTGAATTTTTTCGGGTTAAGAATATTTGACAAGCTTCATGGTTTGCAAATTCTTCCCATTTTGGTTCGTTAGCATACTCGAGATCATTTGTATAATCTACATAATTCATAATTTATTATAAATTATAGAGAGAAACATAATAATAATTAATTAACACGTAAAAAGCTATAATAGTCACATAACCGGAATTTTATAAAAAAATTATTCATCTGATTGTCTGACGAATATCCAGGGCCTTAATTAAAAGGCAAGACTTTTTTTTATTAGTGTTGCGTTCCCGTCAGAAAAGGTCACGATCCGCCACTGCTGTTTATGTTATAAAAATGAAGAAGTGTATTATACAGACTAATTATATAACATAACTTGTTATTATCGCATGTGGATTGTGGAAGGTTGTGTGTACGAAGTATTCTACAAATCTGAAACAGGTGAGCGAATACTTTGATAAGAACTTCCTTTCACTCGCCTAAATCAGTTTATACGCGAATCGTCTTACGGTGTGGTGTTGCTTTTTCAACTCGTCGAATTATAAGCACATTTTTGGGAAATTCGAAAACCAACGGCGCGCGGTTTGGTTATTGCATTTGTGGTTTTCAATCTATGTGAAATGTGGTTGCTGCAACTTTTGCCGGAATGGAAAGTGTACTTATAACGGGCAACGAACTTCATCCTAATGCATAGTGAGTTTTTATAGTAATTAGATAAATACGTATTTATTACAGACAAATCTTGAATTTCTTGCTTATTTTTCTCGTTTATTCTAAAGTTGTAGTTTATGAAGCTTTTAAAAACAGTCGGAAGCAAATATTGCGTTAACAAACGTAGTAACATTAATAATTCAAGGAAATCTTACTTTTTAAAACCATTCATCAACTTTAGATGCCAATGATGTTATGCTTTTAAGGATATCTATCTAAAGTGTATGTCAATTTCAGTCAGGTCAAACAAAACATTTTTTGCTGCTATGTAATTTAAAACGTGGTTTTTAAACATTTTAGAATTTATTTGATTAATGAAATGCGGAACTAAACCATTTTCTCAAAAAGACATCAGAGCTGCAGCACTTCCGCAGCATACAGTCGTCGTCGTCGATCTAAAACGTGATTTATTCCTGCAACAAAAGTAAAATGTCGGAATTTACAAACTGGGTTAAGGGCATTTGCATAGTTTCGCTGTCAGTCTGAATAGTTCAGAAACCGCGTCTTCCGCTTCTGGAAAGCAAAAATAAAAACTGTTGTTTTGCTTTAAGTACACAACATTTACATAAAGTTTGTTTAACCTACAAGTATATTGCTTGTACAGAGTGATTCATAACATGTTTGGCAAAGTTTCAGAATGTGAAAACAATGAGAAAACAAGTTCTAATAAATTGGGCCAGGAAACGCTGTTACGAAAAGTGGCAGCAGTTTCAAGGAATTAGATTGTTGTAACTCCGAAACAAAGCGTTTCCGGACCTACGTTTAAACGAACTGTATTTTTTGCTTGGATGTGTATAACGCATCCTCAACGTTTGCACCTAATATATTCGCATCTTCAAGAAACACTCGGACCTTCATGGCAATTTATAACAAACATTGAATTATTTGAAAACAATTACATTTAGCGGCTTGCAGTTCAGCATCTGTTCTGTGTATTTTTGGACGGAAAATAAAATTTTCTACTACTGTAAGTTCAGAAATCGTACAGACTTAAAATGTTTCGAAAAAAACATCTACGCTACAGAATTATTTATTCTTAATTCGCGTTAAAAAGATAATGAAGCACGTAGCTCTAAGACACAGACAAAATGCACTAATAACAACACATGAGAGAAATAAGTATACTTAAAATTTATCTAAATTTACACTTTGATCCCGATAAGCTATGCATTTTTAGAAAAACATTTTTCAAATAAAGGTTTTTCAGGAAATTGGAGTGACAGCCTCTCGAAGATGAAATAGTCAAATAAAGCTTTAATTTACATTTCCGCCATAAGTTGAGATATTTGATTCAGGTTTTGTATTGATATTGTACGAATGCTGAGTGACAGTTTTTCTTATCAGGTACGCGATGTATCACCTAAAAGCAACCCTTGCATTTAGTAATTTGATTTTAACAAAAACAAGTGAAAATGTAAATAATAGTGGAATGCAAAATGTAAATGAAATATCTCAATTTTTGGCAGAGAAATTACTTTAAACATGATTAGACAGTTTTGTTTTCGAGAGGCTGTAACTCCATAAAGGAACGTTTCAGGACTCATGTTTGTTTAGAAGCTTTTTACTAAAATTGTCTCCCGGAATGTGCTGTTTAAGTTTACACAGAAAGTCCTGCAACAACCTGTATAACTGCCTATTTGAGTAGTGTGTTGCGGTATCAGTACGCCTATACTGGCGATTATGTTACTATGACTACATGAGTTTTGTAAAACAGGGAGACAAATAAACATAGCAAAAATGCACAAAAATTGTTTTATGCACTTCGTTACTATGGACTTTACAGGCTGTTTCAAATTTGAGCCTCGCCATGGGGATCTCGCTTATTTAAAGAGATAGAGAGTTGGTTAAATTAAGGCAAAGTTGCCAAATTTTATGCCTAACAATAATCTGTAAAGAAATTTGAAGTAGCCACTCTGGTTTTTCAGATATCTAAAAAAACACTGAAATATTGGATTTTTTATTTTCGGCTATAACGCATTTATCATTTATGCTACATATTTCTAGTTAACGCATTATTAGGACACTTTTTTATGCTAAATCTAAATCTAAATTTTTTATCAGATTTGGTGTAACTGTTACCATTGTTCATTTTCGATTGTCAAATTTTTTGTTTGTTGCATTTTGTTTAAGTTTTGAGCATTTTATTATAGAAAATAAAAATTTCATGAGTGTTATGAAAAGACCACGTCATTTAATTTATTTTGGATAAATTCTAGTAGGCCATGAATTGATGGAAGTAAAACAAAACACTTCTCTTATTTACTTTTACCTTTAGATATATAAAGTGTAAAATTTCAGGAAAGTTTGTTTTGAGCGTAGGCGGCAGGTTAAGTTATTTTTTACAAAAGCAAATAAGTGACACAGTTACTACCACTCATGTTAGAGAGTTCATTTTAGACGAGCTTCTGAGCATGTTTTACAAAGGTGTCAAATTTTTTTGAACATTTATTTAATAATTGTTTGTAGTAGTGCAGTTCTAGTGTTATCACTGTTGTGTTTATTTAACCTGTTATTCAAATTTGTTATGTCAATTGCAAACATAAAAACTGCAAGTGGAATTTTTACTAAATTGTGTATATTAGAAACTTTGTCATTCATTTCTTTTTGTAAAAAATAACCTTAACCTTTCGCATACTTAATGTATCTAAAAGTAAAAGTAAATAAGAGTAGTGTTGTGTTTTACTTCCATCAGTTCATGGCCTACTAGAATTTTTTCAAAATAATTTAAATGACGTGGTCTTTCCATGGCATTTTTATGAAATTTTTAGTTTCTGTAATAAAATGCTCAACATTTAAACAAAATGTAAAGTATGACACATCGTTAAAATCAGAATTAGAAATTCTATCCAAATATGAAAAAAATTAAAATACCGACCATAAGAAAAAAAAGTTGACAGTCGAAAATGAACAATGGTAAGAGTTACACCAAATCTGATAAAATATTCAGATTTAGCATAAAAAAGTGTCCCAATAATGCGTTAACTAGGAATAGGTAGCATAAATGATAAATGCGTTATAGCCGAAAATAAAAAATCCAAAATCTTAGTTTTTTTCAGAAATCTCAAAAACCAGAGTAGCAACTTTAAATTTCTTTACAGATTATTGTTAGGGCATAAAATTGGGCAGCTTTGCCTCTATTTAACCAACTCTCCATCTCTTCAAATAAGCGAGATCCCCATGGTGGGGCTCGAATTTGAAACAGCCTGTATATAATAAGCTGAAAAGCGGGACATTAAGCGTCACACAAGCTTTTCCAAAAGCAGCTGGACATGGGCCGGAAAACTGGGACTGTCCCGCCAAAATCGGTACGTGAAATTATGGCGTAGCACAAGTAGTGTTTTGATGCATACTATCTTATCTTTTTTTTTTCATCCAATGATAAAGTATTTTTTTGTCTTGACGCTACTCTAAAAATATCAAAACCTAAAAAGTTCGCTGACTTTTTGAATTACCGGTTTTTTAAATATTTTTCATGTCGGGTATTGAAAAATATTTAAAATCAAAATGCAGATGGAACAAATTGATACAATTTCTTTATGTCTACAAAATATCTTGACTATGTTGCAAGTTTCCTAAAATTCCCTGACTTTTCTATGTTTTTCAGGTTTTCCAGAAAAGTATACAGCTTAAAATATTATGAAGGTTACATCGTTACATAAGAATTTCCGCTTACAGTTCTGATTTGAAATTAATCAAGTCCACTATAATGTAACAGCATACAATGATGTTTGTAGATAAAATGAAAATTTAACACATGTTTCTCTGTAGCAACCATGGTTTCACCATTTTTTTAGTAATTGATTGTTGGAAAAAAGCCGCTAATTTTATTTTCACAATAACATATTGAGATGCGTGTTTTAACGTTTAATACACGAACACTGGTGCGTTTTTTAAATAATAATATAAACATTTTAAATACTGCTGTTAACATCTTGCAGGACTTAATTTGTACGCTATTCTAAACTTACCCGTTTAAGGAAACTTGTTTACAAAACAATTCACAATTTGGTGAGATTACTAATAACCAACGGTGGTTACAACCAAACAAACGTGCTGTTACTCTAGCCATGTATGCAAAAGTGGCTGAACTTTTTACGTCTTGTTAGAGCTATTAATTAAGACGGCACAAACAAACTACCATTGGTCTTATGGTAAGATACAACTATAGAATAATTTATTTTAATACTCGGTTGTTTTTAATAAATTATGTCCATACAATTGTACATTTTAAATATTATTTGCAAAACATTTTTAAATATTTCATATGAAAATAAAATAGAGCATAATAAAATAGGAAGGGTGGTACGACGCGGTTACCGTGTATACGGGCTCGTCTACCGGTGGCGAAATTAAGCGAATTACGAGGTGTTAAATTGGCGATACGAGTGCAATACCGGTGTTAAGGTTGAGTTAAAGGTATTAACTAAAGGATAATAACATAACTAAAGATAAAACAGCATTAATAAAGAAATAAAGCGGATTGAAAATTCGCGTGATAGAATAAACAGCTGTGACGCGAGTGCGCAGGCGATAAGTGGCGATCGCGGCGTAAGGTCCGCGGGAATTTCAAAAGTTGTGATATACGAGGGACGTGCGTAATAAAACAAGTAAAATCGGCAAATATCCAGATCAGATCCAAAAATGCAGGAGGCACTCGATGAGATTATGAGAAAATTAGAAGATATAGACAATAGAGGGGAAAGAATGGAAACAAAAATGGACACATACCAAAAAGAACTAGAAAATCTAAAGAAAGAAAATGAGGAATTGAAAGCAGAAAACTCAAAGATGAAAACAAATATGGCAGACTTGGAAACAAGGACAGAATTATTGGAAAAAGAATTAAGAAAAGACAAAATAATTATTCAGGGTCTAAACGAAATGGATAATGAAGTGGAGCTAAGTCTGAAGGAAAAGATTAGAGCGTTGTTAAGGGATATGGGCATTCAAATGAATATAGAAATGGAAATAAAAGATGTAAGAAGGTTGGGCGTTCAAGAACAACACAAAATAAGACCAGTACTAGTGGAACTGAATGCGTGGAGCAAGAAAATGGAAATACTGAGAGCGACAAAAAAATTAAAGGGAACAAAAATATACATAACTGAGGATTACACAAAAAAAGTGCAGCAAGAAAGAAAAATCCTAGTAGAACATCTGAAGGAGGCGAGAGGCAAGGGTCACCAAGCTTACTTAAGACACAATAAATTAATAGTAAATGAAGAGGCCTACTCAGTGAACCAACTGGAACAACTAAACCAACCCTACCACGAAATAGTACAGGGAAAACCAACAGCTCCGGCAACAAAGAAAGGAAGAACGGCAAGTGAACGCTCCCCACACGAAAAAAATAAGGTGGGCGAGGAGCATGCTAGCAAGATTATAAAAGCGACTCCAAAAAACTAAAACGGAAGAATAGGGATGGGATACTCGAAGACGACAATGGCGATAAAAAGGACACCCACAAGGTAAAGAACAAAATTTTTATAGCAACTTGGTATGTCAGGGGCACATATGAGGAGGGATTAATGAAACAATTAGTAAGGGTACTAAAAAACTACAAGGTCGACATATTAGCAGTACAAGAATCAAAACAAAAAGGCGATGAAACTTACGAGATAGACGGATACACATTTTTCAAGAGTAGTGGCACCAATAGAAGACTAGGGACAGGTTTTATAATTAGCGATAGATTGAGATCAGCGGTAATAGACTTTACACCTATATCGGAAAGAATGTGTTGGCTAAGATTAAGAGGAACATATCAAAAAATAAGTCTTCTAAATGTGCACATGCCAACCGAAGAAAAAGAATTGACAGAAAAAGAGCAGTTTTATGCACTTGTAGACAAAGAATACGCGAAAATCCCGAAGTATGACTTAAAAATGATACTAGGCGATTGTAATGCTAAATTAGGGAAAGAATTGCCGTATTTTCCAACAATTGGGAAATTCAGTTTACACGGGGAAACGAACAAGAACGGCAGAATGTTAATCGACTTAGCCATAGATAAAAATATGAAAATTAAAAGCACCAATTTCCAACACAAAAACATTCATAAAGGAACCTGGAGGAGCCCCGATGGGAATACTATTAACCAAATCGACCACGTACTAATAGAAACCAGAAACGAGAGAAGTATTACGGACATAAAATCGTACAGAGGACCTGATGTTGATTCGGATCATTTCATGGTTGGAATAAAAATGCGACAAGTAATACCAACTGGTCAACCTCTGAAAAATAAACAAAAAATCGCGTTACCGAGGTTGCAACTACCGGACAAGACTAGACAAGAAAATTACAAGAAAAGAATAAATGAAGTACTAGAGAAAGCAAAAGACCAGAGGGATGTAGAAAGAAACGTAAAAATTGAAGAATGCATAAAAAAGGTAGTAAATGAACAGGCCGATAGGAAGTACAGGAAAACAAAAGACTGGTTTGACGAAGAGTGTGAACATGCAATTAAGGAAAGAGAATCTGCAAGGAAAAGAATGCTGATACAGAAAACAGAAACAAGTAAAAGAGATTATGAAGGAAAGAGGAAGAGTTGTAAAAAACTGTGCAGGGAAAAGAAACGCAAACTAAAAATAGAACTTCTCGAGGACATAGAAGAAAGGTACAACAACAGAGAAATTAGGAACTTTTACCAAGGACTAAAGAAAACGAATCAGGGCTATCATTCAAAGACAATTTTCTACAGGGATAGGAACGGAAAATTACTAGGGGCACAAGATGAAGTAAATGAAAGATGGGCTGAGTATTTTGAAGAATTATTAAATAAAGACAAAGGCAATGAAAATGCTGAAAGCCATCAGGAAATAAGTCAAAATATTAAGAAAGATGAAGAAAATACCCCAGAATTTGATGAAATAGCCCCAGATTTTGAAGAAATCAAATATAATTAAAAAATTAAAGAACAATAGATGTGCAGGCCCAGATGGAATTCAAGCTGAGGCAGTAAAATATGGCGGTGAAAACTTACATAGGGAAATATTCAAGATGATCCTAGAAATATGGAATAAAGAAGACATGCCAAAAGTATGGAATCTAGCATATATATGTCCCATACACAAAAAAGGAAGTAAAGAAGATTGCGGAAATTACCATGGAATAGCGCTGCTGAATGTGTTATACAAGGTACTATCCACATGCATAAAGAATAGGCTAGAAAACCGCGCAGAAAAGATCATAGGTGAATATCAAAGTGGATTCCGAAGGGGAAGGTCAGTTGTAGATCAAATTTATACGCTAAGAGAAATTCAGGCTTCGGGTCACAAATTTAAATTAGATACACATCTATTATTTATAGATTTTAAGCAAGCCTATGACAGTATACGAAGAGCCAAATTATACGTAGCGCTAGATAAATTAGGAATACCTACAAAACTAGTCAATCTAATACGAATGACACTACAAAAAACGGAAAACAAGGTTAAAGTAAATGGAGCATTGACAAGAACTTTCACGGTCGAAAGAGGTCTGAGACAAGGCGACCCACTATCAGCTATCCTGTTTAATTTAGCGCTGGAATATACATTACGCAAAGCAGATATAAATAGAGATGGGACAATTTACCAACGTCGACATCAATGCCCAGCGTCTGCGGATGACCTCACAATTGTGACAAGATCAAGACAGGAAATGCAGACTGTGGTAAAAAGGTTAATGTTAAGTGCTAAGGACATGGGACTTGAGGTTAATGAAAAAAAAACAAAATACATGACATGGAATGACCAACCATATCAACAGGATAAACCACTGAAGGTTAAGATAAACGAAAACATAAAATATAATTTCGCGGAGGTGGAATCCTTTATATATCTAGGTACGGTGGTATCCAGGAAAGAAGATCCCAGCATAGAAATCAAGGCAAGAATAGCATCGGGTTCAAAAAGTGCAGCTGCGTTAAAAAATGTGTTAGTAAGTAACATGTTTCCACTGTCACTGAAAATCAGAGTTTATAAAACAATAGTGCGGCCTGCTGTGCTCTACGCTTGTGAAGTGTGGAGTTTAAGAAAGTACGACCAACTTATTTTAAATGTGTGGGAGCGGAAAATGCTTCGAAAAATATACGGGGGAAAATGTGTCGAGGGCCAGTGGGTAAGACGGACAAATCAAGAGCTATACGAGTTATTTGGTGAGGCGAACATAGTGGGTGCAGTGAAAGCACAAAGGCTCAGATGGTTAGGCCATCTGATAAGGATGAACCAACAAAGAACTCCCAGTAAAATATACAAAGCAGAAATTAGTGGCAAGAGGCGAAGGGGCCGACCCAGAAGCCAGTGGAAGAAGGAACTGCAGGAGGACCTACGCTGCTTGAATATCAGAGGATGGGAAGATAGAGCCAAAAATAGAAAAAAATGGAAGGAAGTCACAAACCAAGCCATGGGCCTTCTAGGCCTATAGAGCTACTATATAATATATATAATTCGGACGTGTTTTAAATATCTGCTAAAAAAAGCGGCATCATAAAATTAAACATTGTTCATGATTCTTGTATAGTTATCCGAAGTAGCATTTTTATATAAAACTTCCATCACTTTAAAACGTCTGTATGTATTGTAAAATGGAACAGAATAATCTTACTGTGATATCACTGCAATAGGAGTTTTAAATTCTAAATTTTAGTAAAACTCACAAACTCAGTTTTAGTAAAGATAAAATATAGTACGAACATGTTTATTCTCGTAAAACAGGGAATGGTACAACAAGAGCTTGTAAGTTTAACATTCTGCAGAACTGTTTGAAATTTAGTGGTAGTAAAGAAGGGAACGTGCTAACATGTTTTCTTTCCGCAAAACCTCAGAGAAGAAGTGCTAACGGTGTTCTAAGCAAAGAATTTTCTAATTTCTCTGAGTCGTAATAGTTGTGATCTCAAAACATTCAAAAATTTCTAGGCAAATAAAAGAAAAACGCTATATAATGTACAGTAATCCTAAATTTTAACAAAACTTGGTAGTAGCGTAGAAGTTATAAGATTTACTTATGTTTTGTCTGATAACGTTTTAACCGCTACAGTAAGTATAAAATCAGTATACTCGTATAATTCAGTTGCGTGTTACGTTATGACTTAACGACTGGTGCCCTGTTTAGACTGGACTTGTAACAGCGAAACAAAATGCAGCCAGTAATCGCTATGTTTCGCTCTATGCATACTAATAACGGCTCAAATAACTGTTTTTTATTCTTAAGATAGAAACGTTAAACAACACCCGAGAAAACAAAATTCTCCATGCCCAAAAACTGGGAGAAAGAGGAAAGAGTAGTGAGTAGCTTCCTAATATTTTTTGCATCTATGTATAATTAAGTTATGATTTAACAAGAAAAAAATTTTTTTTTGTTAGAAGATTGCTTGAAATTAAACAACCTAGAAACGGAAGCACCTATTCGTCCACCAAAAATTGGGTGAGAGAGAGAAAATTAACTTCTGCCCCCCTCCCCAATATTGCCGTATTTAAAAATTAAGCTGACCACTTTATTCTACTATCACTCATGAGCAATTTAACCTTAACATAAATTTTATATCGGTCCCCGTTTATTAAATAAAAAGATAGAAATTTTTGATTTTCTAAAATTCTTAGAAGGTGTCACAAAAAAGTTGGCGGAATGGGACACAAACCAAATTGTAGGTGATCTATACCTCTATAAATCTACAAAATTAAAAAAAAAACATTGTGTGGCCAATTTGTAGCTCATCATCAGCTCTACGAGCTTTCAAAGTTTAAAAAAAGTAGTTTTGCCGGTTTTTAAACAATATTTTATGAAAATTAAAAGTTTTAGAAATTTTCTTTACTTTATAGCTTTTAACTTTGCATAAATGTTTGTACACAGTAACATTGTGTTCCGATAAAACATTTAAACGCAATTTGTCAACCTGTTTTTGAGTAATAAGGAGCTAAAATCAAAATCTTCAGAAATTCGTAGAGGCCACCATTTTAAAGCTAAATAGTTTGGAAAAATCTTTGGATTTGCCCGAAAGTCTTTTGCCATTGTTCGTTTTCAAATTTATAAAATTTGGTTTAGGAAAGAAAATGCTACCAAAAAAAACTGTCTAATTTCCGCTTCCGGTTTCGGTTTTTTAAGCTTATTTTGTGAGTACATTTTAGATATACTTACTGTAGATTCCAAAGCTCATCGAAATCCGACCATCTGTTCGATAGATATGATGCATAACACACATACCCACATCCCTATCCACAGACGGACATTTTTAGAGGAAACTAAAGATTGGGTTTCTATCTTGATAAGGAATGTATTTATTCTGTGATATTTTATGATTATGAAACACTGTGTGGCATCGCCAAAACGGTAGCATCCAAGCACGATAGAAACAATGACGATATTTTACTTTGCGATATTGTTTTGTCTTGATTTGTTATTTTAAATAACCACACTCTACTACAAAGATCTTTACATTTCTGTTTCAGGGGTTTGCAAATCGCACTTTTAAGACCTTACGAAAATATTCTGCATACACAGGTCAAGAAGTTCTAAAAATTTAATTTGAACAAAAACAAGAAAATAATCTTTTGAATTGATTGTGTGGTAGGCACATGGTGAAACATTATTAATAAATAATTAACTATTAAAAATTAATAGTTTATTAATAAAATAAAACGCTTGGTAATTGTTTCACAATTTGTTGGTTTTTATTTACTCAACTCGAGTTTCAACCATCACGGTCATCGTCAGGAGTTTACAAACACAAATAAAACTAGAAACCTACAGATGTACAATACTACGCATTCTGTCGTCGCCGATTTTAAGTGTTAACACGTGTTTTTATGCTTTGTATACTGCAGGTCCAAGAGGGGTGAAGTACCTAAATCGGTGTAGTCGTTTACTATATTTTTATTATTATTTATTGCCTTTTTTATTTCTAAATTTTCCAATTTATTTAAACGTTTGCCCGTGTTTTCTGCGTGTAAAATTTTTGTATCTGTGTGTTTGAAAAAATGATTGTTTGTAATACAATGTTGGGAGATGCCGGTTGATTTATGATTGTATTTAATTGATCTGATGTGTTCTTAAATACTTGTATTAAAACTGCGGCCAGTTTGTCCTATATAATCACAATTAGAACAGTCTATTTGAAAGATAATAATCAAAACGTTATTTAACAAAAGCTTCAGTTTTCCGAATTATATCTATTAACAGTATTTACATGTATATTTAATTGCGATACATACTTTAAAAAGCTGAAGTGTGGATTTCGATTGGACTTTCCCATACTAATATAATACTTACCGTATTTGCAAAAGTGTAAATTTTATAACTATAACATTGTACATTTCACCGACTATTAGATGTCTGAGAAGGCAAACTGTATAGGCAACCCATTTATTCCATCCACTCAAAATTCATAGCGAGCGCCACGGTGAAATTATAGCTTTCAGAAAACAATTAAATTGTAGCCAATCTTCCGTTCTATCAGCCTACAAAATTTTAAAAAAAATATGTAGGCAGTTTTTGAAAATATTTTTTTTGAAAATTATCAACATTTTGAAGAAGCGCCATTGCAAACCTTTTTTAGATGTTTGAATCTAATTTTGTTTTATCGTTTACCACCCACAGAGTGCTCTCAAACAAGTTGTATCTGATGCCGGTCATGCGACTACTATTGGAGACGGTAAATTTGAGATTTTCAAGAAGTTGTAGCGGCCGCCATTTGGAACACAAGAATTTAGTAAAAACGTTTTCGATTTGCCTTAAGCTCTTTTCTAATTTTATCCTGGCTTAGATCGCTAAAAAAACAATTTATATAAGCAACCCTACGATGCCGCATAAGAATAGTAAGAACGGAACCGCCCGCCCTATAGCTAATTAGATGCGCTTCGAATTTCGGGATTATAAGTCGATATAAGGGGTTCACTTAAGAATTATCAAAAATATGCCAAAAATGAAAAATATTTTTTTTGGCTAGAGCTAATTGATATGCGTAGTTAAAATCACGTCAATGAAGGAAAAGGCGTTGTTGATATTGAAAAGTATCGTTTTTTTTTGTTATTTTTAAAATAGTTAAAAATTTTTGCGGATCTTAATGAAGTACTTCAAATAGCCTGTCGAACTGATAAAGATCGGGGTTTGCGTTTTTAAATAAATAATTAATCAATTTTAAATTCTTCAAAAATTTCTGAAAGGCTTCAGATTAAAATTTGGGAGATTAGTAAAAAACACATTTGTAGTTCACTGCAAGTTCTATCGGGTCAAAGTGTTAAAATAAAATCGCGTGGGCAGTTTTTGAAAAATATTGTTTTGAATATTTTCAAAATTCTGAGGCAGCGCCATTACGTCTGCTTTGGGATTTTCGAAATTAATTTTACTTCATCATATACCACTTCCAAAGGACTCTCAAACAAGTTGTAGCTAGTCCTGATCAAACAATTAGTTTTTGAGTAAATGGGCGTTAAAGTCATGATTTTCAAAAAGTTGTAGTGGCTGCCATTTCAAAACTATAGACCTCGGCAGAACAATTTTTAATTTGTTTTAAGTTCTTCTCTAGATCCGGCCCTTAAATTTTTAAAGTTCAGTTTTGGAAAAAAAACTCTACCAAAAAACATGTCTAGCTTCCGTTTCGGTTTTCGGATTGTTTTGAAAAGCTTAACTAGAACTACAATTTTTGACATACCTTTTGATTTAAAATTTTATCAAAATCGGTTTAGTACTTTTGCCTGCAGAAGCGTCAGACACGCACCCACCCGCATACATTTTTAAAAATTACTTTTTTGGGTTCCTTGAGCCCCAAAACGAATTTTATCGTTAAAAGCTACATTTCGAAAGTTTTCATGAAATCAATACTTCCTTATACCAAAGATGTGCGAGAGTAAAAATCAAAGAAGAGTTTTGAAACGTGTAGCCGCAATAGGGGAAAATAATAATATTTTTGCCAAGAACCACCTATCTTTGATTAATTTTCAGTACCTTTACGCTAAAAATGCTAAATTACAAAAAGACTAGTTTTAAAACGCTCAAAAACACCAAAATTAATTTGCTGTGTTTACAATATGGCGAGAAAAAAAGGAAAATAGCAAAATTTGCACGTGTTAATGGTTTTATTTTAGAATATGTTTTGATGTTGTAAGTCGTTGTTATACGGGTAGATGGGATTGCGGTTCCTCTTTAGTAACGAATAAACACATGTATAATATAGACAGCTATAATCTGCATCTCATTACACATTATCACATTAACCCCTTTGTAACAACTGTCCTTAGTATGCGGATTGGTGTTTACTTCTGGCTATCAGCAATCTCAAAATTAATTTCTTAAGTAACGGGGTGAGATGTGGTCACCTACTGACATATTTAATCAAGGAGCTCTTTAATACAACCCTCAGCATGGAAGATGTCGCAACAGCGGCCAAGTGGAATAATCCTCGTGGACACATTCCAATGGTAAGACGAAAAGGGCGCGATTCTACTGAGTGCCTGCTCCGATAAGGGCTGAGATATTCTGGAAATGCCGCCTTCGCACCTCGCATTCCATGAATATCCGCTCAGCACCGCGCCACTGTATTATGGCCGCTGTTAGAGGTTCATTAGGCTGCTTCTTTACAACCTGCCTTCTGTCATTTGAACGACTTTTTAAGAACTGTAAAACGAAATGACGAAGTAATTACTTCTGTCTGGGTTGAAGCAAAAGCATGTTGCTAATTATTGCAATGAGAGGTTATTTCATAAGCTTAACTTTAACACTGATAAATAGCTGTTTCTTTTTTTATTGATATTGTTGGTACTACACTGACCTTTAATAAAAAATCAATTAAAATCATATCTTATAAGAATATATTAATATTAGAAAGTGAAATCTGTAATAAATCGTTAATCTGAGAATTAGTAAAGTATATCAAAGCCTGGGTCTAATATAACCTAAATATAGCCTAATATACAGGGTGTGTATAAATTTGTGGCGCTGTTGGTCATAAAATTCTGAGTCGAAAATCTTCATACCAAAATGTTGGACAATCTGTCCTCTGTCCTCAGGAACCATTTTAAAGGAACGTACATTTGACAACATTGGATCCACACACCACAGGTGTTTTGTTATAATGTACGGTAACTAAGGATGTCCGTTACATTGCAATACTCAGTGAATGTTGGAACAAAGTTAAGGTAATCGTTTGAACTGAAAACCGTCTGTTTGCAAACACAGTTGTAACCTTTGTGGTATAGTTTGCATCACTCGTTCAAGTTTTTGGCGGTGATTTCTAATACAGCCGCATTAATTCTATTCCTAACTTCGTCAGAATTTGGTGGAGGCGTAGCATAAACTTTCCCTTTAATGAAACCCCAAACAAAAAAGTCTAATGGATTGAAATCGGGGGATCTTCCGGGCCATAACATAGCGCCACCGCGACCAATCCATCTGTTTGGCAAGTGTTCGTCCAACCACTCTCTTAATACGAGCAAAGTGAGCAGGAGCTCCATCATGCATGTATAACATTTCGTGTCTTATCTGCAACGGCATCCCGTCAATTACTTGTTCTAAAACATTGAGGTATTCATCGGCATTAAGACGATTCGGCAAATAAATTGGTCCAACAACCCTAGGTTTATTATGCCAAGCCAAAAATTAATGTAAAATCTTTTCTGGTGACCATATTCTCGATATTCGTGCGGGTTTTCGTCAGCCCAATGCCAATGGTGAATATTATGTGTATTAAACACGCACTTAAACAGGCACTCATCGCTCCAAAGAATAGGTCTCAAGAAGCCGTCATTGTCACGAATTGTATTTAAAATCGTGTTGCAGAAATTCAATCGGGCTCTGTTATCATTTTCATAAAGGGGCTGTACTTTGGTGACATGATATGGATGTAGAAGGTTTTGTTTTAGAACCAAATGAACGGTCTTATTGCTGGGAATATTTAATGTTGCAGCTAACTGCCGGGTGCTGACGGAGGGATCTTCCTGTACTGCATTTAAAATTTTCTCTTCCAGTTGTACCGTGCACCTTGGCCTTGGTCGACCACCGTTTACATTTCTTGGAACAAATGAACCAGTTTCACGAAGACGTTGGTCCAGCCTTCGAAAAATATTTGCCGTAGGATGCCTCTGGTTTGAATAACGTGCACGATATTCACGTTTTGCCATGTCGCCATTTCCATTACAGAAACCAAATACCATGTACATATCAGCATAATCATTGAACGTAAAATCCATTGTTAGTGAACGAAACAAGAAAACGAAAATAATAATAATTAATACTAATAACTACGAGAAAAGCAACGATGATAGAAAAAGCAAGTCCAATTACAAATTTTGACGTTATCAAGACAGAAGTAATTTAGAGTCGCATCACTATTGAATAATTATTGTTTTACAATGCTGCCATATGTATGTTTTAGAATAATAAGTTAACGAAGAAAATGTTAAAACACGCTTTTGGGGCTGAAAAACAACATCTATGAAAAAATATTTATTACAATTCTTATTTCTTCTAATTTGCAGCTCTTTCTGTCAACATATAATGAATTAAAACACTATTAAAAGACTTCATTTTCAAACTTTGGAGATCCCGTGCATACCCGGGAAGCATGGTACAATATTTTGGTATTTAGATTATCGACTCAGAATCTTATGACCGCCAATTTATACACACCCTGTATAAACTACTCCAAAAAGTTTTTGATCGTATTCTTTAACGTTAGCGTTATTTTCTTTTAATTATACTAGAATGACATAATCATTTGGTAGTTTCCTGCTCAATCCCTTCTGTAATGTAATATATTATTGTATCTAAACCAGCTAACCTAGTTTTATAGACTATTTCTTTTATTTAATAACTAGAGATAGTATAGTTACGCATAACCAAATCTCACAAAATGCAATCGAAACGGCAAAAAAGTGGCAGAAATGCACTAAAAAAAGCAAAATCAGCTTTACAAAAGTCAAAAAAGTGGAAGATTGTAATAAAATATAGAAAATAAAAAAAGGTATAAAAAAGAAGGGAGGAGTATAAATGTAGCTGTTATTTTAAATTTGCACAATTTGTATGGGAAATACCAACCATTAAACTCTCCTTCTGATTGTAACATAAATTGCCGAAAATCTCATTACTTTGTGATAAATATGCATTATATCAAATACTATAACCCTCTTTCCCGTTATAGTCTTTGCACCACCACAGCATCCAGTTACAGTGTGGGAGTAAAGATTTCTGGTATTTTAGCATTAGCGTTCAATTGCAGGTCGACGATAGTAACCTTTAAATTAGCTTAAGCAAGACAGTCTGGTTAGTTGTTTCCGATTATGTAACAATGAATACTTAAATGACTTTTTTCTCATGTTTTAATTTACTTATTAAGCGTGCGCTGCCTATACCTATTTCGATACGGAATTTTATTATGAAATGACCCAAACTGACCAATAGCAGCAAAGCATTGTTTTTGGTAACCATGGTTACAAGAGTTGTTGGCATTTCTCAGTTAACATCGCAAAACTGTATGAGTTTTTTTAAGCATAATATTCAAATAAATGTTTTTAGTGAATATTTTTTTTTAATTAACTAGTCGTAGACAAAATAGTGTATGCAACTCTTATATAATGGCTATTAATACACTCGTGTATTAATAACTATCATTGTAGATTTGTTGCATAGTATACTATTAAAATTAATTTTGATATTTAAAAAACTGCACTGTACAATTTGCAAACGATATTTTATCGCCGGGAAATTTTTTTGATTTTCCAAGATAAGCAAATATAATATGAGAAACGAGAATAAAGTACGTATTTACAAAACAACAATAAGACCAGTCGATATGCAAGCGAAACCAGGATCGATACAAAGCAAACAAAACAAAAAGTAAGAGTTGCTGGAATGAGAGTGCTACGTACAATAATGGACTTCACACTAAGAGACCGACAAACTAACCAGATCATAAGAAAACAAACTAAAGTACAGGTTGTTACGAAATGCACGAAGAAGCGAAGGAAAGAATAGAGTAATCATCTGGACCACATGAATGAGAGAAGACTTACAGCAATCTATAAATATCAATGACCAACAGGCCACCTGGACGACCACCCAAGAGATGGGCTCCAAGCTGGATTTCCTCATCAGTCGAATAAAAGAGAGGACAGGCAAACAGGAAGCATCTCCTAGCCTTAAGAAGAAGACAAAATAAGCACAAAACATACTAAAAGGCACGAAACAGAAAAAACGCTCAAAACCCCCAAAAAGGTCAAAAAGGCAAAATAAAATTTGGGTTTTTGTATTGTGGATCCCCTAAACGAAATTTGGTCTGCCATAAATATACCTATTATAGAAAAGGGCAATTGTTTAACTGTCCTAGCTTTATTAATAACAATATGTGACTAAAAAATTGATTGCCTTAGATTGGAAGGTTGTCTATTTGTTTTCTTCCAGAACTCGATTCAAAATTAGGCAATTATAAAGCTGTACAAAAGCAACAATTCTAGCATGTCTTGAAATATGAAATGTTTTGACAATTCTGTGCATTTATCGTTTCCAAAAACTTTCACTCTCTATGAGTCGCCGAAGGCTCATAAACTGATACAATACACATTTATCCATGTATTGTAATACAAACAAGTTTTTTGGTTCACTAAATAATAATTATTAAAGCGAAGGTATGTTCATGACAAGCTTGCAGCAGCTTAGGCACTCGAAAAAAGGCCAAGCAATGTATGCCGGCGGCGGACATAGACATGGACAGTGAAAGTGTTAGTTTCTTATAGGGAAGTATCGATTTTTTAAAATGTCTATCTGGGCATGGAAGTGCGCTCCTCGTACTCCCAAACAGATGGTCCGATTTCAATGTGCTGCACAATGTGGGTCGTGTCAAGTTAGCTTATACATTCGATCCTTTTTCTTCGGTCCGCCACTTCCCAAACCGCCTTAGTGGGAGGTGGGATGTCGGGTCGTGGCTATACGTGTGGGATAACAACACAACCTGGGCAATGGATGTTTAAAAGCACATCAGCTGTTTCTTCAGGTTTGGTTGGAAAAGTACCATCCTCTTTAATCGAGTCTCAGAATTTCAGGTTTTCATGGAATAGCAGTTTTCCACGCATACTTTTACCTGCGACCAATTTCGTTCTTATATAGTCATTGTTGGTGCTTACAGGCCTTTCAGTCACTAGTATTCCTAGACTGTTTTGCTTTATTAAAATGTTTACCTAATACTAATTCAATTTTGTCGAGTTTCTTGCACCGCCAGAAGGTAGTGCGTCTCGCACGGGTTTACCTCAGCCGGCATGACACTTTAAAGAATTTTACGAGTGCAAGAGATCTGTACTAGTCTGAAGATCACCGACCTCTGCAATCTTTAGTGAAAAAGCAGTACCAACTAGGTGGGTTTCTACGTGCACCTTGTACGATGTTATATCTGTGTGCCTGGGGTTTCTGTATTGTTTTGGCGTACTGATGACGCTGTATATTCTGTCTGTGATCTGACATTGACGCAGTAGGCGATACATGCTATCACACTATTATTATTGGAGATACTCAACAAAGCCAATGTGATGTCTATCACAGTTTGACTACGCGTTTCAACAAAAGTAGGCCGCAACCGCGGTTGAGTATTTTGTAATTTGTACATATTAGTTACTCGAGTAGAGGCTTCCCCTTGGTGTTGATATTCCTGCTGCTTTACGCCACACGATGAGCATTTCCATCACAGCCTATAATAAGGTTTTGGTGGTTCCTCTCACGGTAATCCATCAACTTGATCAAAAACGCAGTCGGTAGAGGATCGCTTGAGTCACTAGGGAGGTATATTGAAGCAAAAATTACATCTTTTTTCTTTTGTCTACGTCACAACTTATCTGTATTAGCGTAGTATCACGTACACAGAGATGTGGCAAAACAAAAGCCTACAAATGTTAGGAATGTGTAAATACATGTCCTTGGTTTTACGTGTGTATAATCTGTAAATTTTGCAGTATTAGAGTTATTTCATTGACAGATTTTTTGGTCTCTATTTTTGGCATAAAAGTGTGTAAAAAAAGCACTTATTAATAAATAAGCTACAGGTACGTGAAAATTTTGGTTTTAATGTTTTTTGATAAAAAAAAATTGCAGATTCGTATAAAAATTGGTATTGCATACTAGTTCTAGGACGGTAAACCGTTAAAATTGTCACAACAAAGTATTTTGGACATTCCAGAAACTGCCAACATTAAGAAAACTTAAATTTATTTTATAATTTTAAAAAATTAGTTTTCAAAAATAGTTGTACTAAGCGCGGGTTATGATTCTATTTTTTCCAAAATTCTTTATTCCCTGTAACGCTCTCTGTCATTTTTTGTTCTATAAAGTTACATTTTGTATTTAATAATATGTGTAACACACCGCTCCCTCTACCAGTCACCCAGCATAGCACCACCCACATAGCCGAGACGCACACCGCACCGAAGCCAAAACGCAGGCTATCCACGCGCCAAGTTACTTCTCTCTATGGAAAATAATGTCGTCAAAGGTGTAATAAGCGCTTTGTTTTCTTGTAAGAACGGGTGATTGCTTACGCTTAGTCCTACGCTTTTGTTTGCTGTTATATTATTGTGTTATTTGTGTATATCTGTATATACATGGTTAGTTTATTTTATTAAAGTTTTTCTAAGGATCTTACGATCCGCTCCGAACCAAACGTCACTCTCTCTCTCTCTTCAAGTGGGTCAAGTCTGCTCTTTTCTGTTTATATACTACAAACAGAGTATTGGCTCCCACAATTGGCGCCCAAAGTAGTAGCCGAGTATACAAACCACGGCGACAACCCAGTGCAAACTGCCAAACAACCAGAGCTGAGCTACACGAAAAAATGGAAAACGTACAAGGAGGAGTACAGTTAAGAATAAAACAACTCCAAACTGTAATACATTCTATCAGCCAGCCACGACTCGCTTTTAGGGCTCAACAGACTTCTATGCATTTCTATTTAGAAGCCATAGAGGTGTACAAAGAATGTAAAACGATCGGCGACGCGCACGCGATGATAGGTAATAACACGATGCTCTTAGAGACCAGCTCAAACATTGTGGCACGGGGGGAAAGACAAAACAAGCTCTTGGGGCAAGACAATTAATTTAATAAAAACCATATACGGTCCGACATGCCCAGGAAACCGTATACCGTGTGAAATTTTTGCCACTGAACTATGTGACACGCAAAACGTAGAATTGTTCATAGCCGAGAAGAACGCAGTCATAGCGAAGATCCCGCTTACAGAAAAACCCCAAACCTCAAGAAATCAGTTCCAAGGTTAAAGGTAATCTCGTTCACTGAACAACTAGCGAAGATGCGGAAGATTGACGCAGCGTTCAAAAATCGGGTACCATTAGATCAGGAGACTCAAACCAGCCCAACAGGAAAATGCGGTGTGGATACTGCAAATTACAGGGGCGTAGCAAAGAAAAATTCCGTAAGATGAAACGGGCTGAGAATCTACCGGACCTAAGACCGTCAACGGTGCAACCAGCATCTTCCACCTAGAACCCAATGCACCGACGCGACGTAGGGGATTCTATATAGCCGATGTCAAACCAAGGGTTAAATCCCAAGCCTTAAGACCCATTGTGACCATCGCTATTGGAGACGTCATGGGACCTCGACACGAAGGCAAAACAGAACGTTGGAGGTCCAGTCCTATACCGCTATCTCAAACAGCTGTGACACACATTTACTCCTCAGTCAGTAACCTTAATTCTGGCCGATGGATATGAGTGACCACAAGAAGTTCTGGTCACAACAGTCACCACAAATTTACAATACATTCCTCTAAAATTAATACAACAATGTCCTGCTGGCCGTCAAGAAGTCAGCGTAAAGTAGCAACAGCCTCGCGATAGTGTTGCAGGTTAATTGCTTTGTTGGGTCATGCGAGCTAGCAGCATGCCACATACCCGAAGAATTTGATCATATGCAGTAGCTAACTTTTAGACATATACATCTAAAAAATATATAGAGTTTATTCAGAAAGTCCAAGTAAAGTGCTTCGGCAATTTTGAATTAAATCATCTTAAAAGGCAGCAGGATTTATTGCGTTTAAATTACTTTAAAATCAGTAAAAAGTTTATTGATCTGGTATTACTTTACAAGTATTAAACATTTCATATTTAGCTGTTTAATAATTTCCACATTCATTTGAGATTTTAGGGCCAATGGAAAAGCCTTACCTTTCGCATTTTCCCATTAAGTAATCGCCTTTTAGTCGTGATATACCTCCATTGAAAGCTTACCTATCTCATCTTACGTTTTAGAATAGCAGGATCACAGGCGGTCTGGTGTTAAATTATACATGAAAGCATACGAAAGAAGCGCCCCCCGTTAATTCATTCTGAAATTCGCTGCAGGGGGTTATTCATGCAGTCCCTGTTTCTATTATTACTTCTTAATTAACACACCTACGCTTTGCGCAGCGTGCCGAAATTAATTAACTATCGCTTCTTTGCGTACTCTCTGCTACGTGATTAAGTAAATTCTTTAATGGAAAAGTCATGCTTTTGATTGGAAAGCCGGGTTTCTGGTACAACGTTACAGCAAAAACCAAAATCATGAATCAAAAGACATTTACAGGTCGTGTTTATATTGTGTTACTGTCACAAGTGTCAAAACTCTACAACAGCCACTAATCTTTGAGCGTTGCTTTAACCCACCGCAAAGTATATTCCACAGGTGTTTATCAAATTTTCATTTCCCTCGGAAAATTGTATTAAAAATGTTATAAGAAATAAGTTAGCTTTTAGTTTTGATACAAACCGAAATGTGAAACAGGCTAAAAAAGAATGCGTATTTTAGTTGTTTAAGTACTGCTTAAAAAAACCTTAATATTAGCGTCAAAAATTATAAAGCCGGATTGTCGAAATTGCAACTCGTACCATAATGGTTATAAGATATCACAACAGATTTATTTACATACCCAACTAATACCTAATAAATTTCGGTTTTATTACAACATTTAATAATAATTGATCAGTTGATGACAAATATATTTCATATGCGTTACATTACTGGAATAAGCTCTCTGCGTTTTATAACAAAGAAAATAGAGCTCTACGCACAAATTGGAACAAATCGATTCGGTACCGACATCTACCGGGAATGCGCTGTTACACTATAATGAAATTCACCCTGCAGTGGAGTATATCATTAAAAGCTTGTCACTCAGGCTGTTATGCATAAATATTTAATTTCATAGCTGTATCGTAGTTGAGTGATGCATAATTCAAAGTAGATAAAAATTTGGGAAACTCAACTCATCTTTCATTATGAGTAAAACATGTGTTGTCGTGTTGTTTTTTATTACACGTTCATTGTACAGAAAGTTATTTAAAAGCCTAAATTCATAGCTCTATTATCGTAAAAATTTTTGTTTTATGACAAAACGATAACTATCTATTTCTGAGACAGATTTGATGTCATCGACTTTTTTTCCAACATCATACCCACCCACTACAGTGTAGACATTGCTATGAGCTATTTGAAAATTAGTGGAAAGAAATTAAATCAAAAATGTGCATTAAGCTTGTTCCTATAAAAATAAAAATAATCATACAAGGTAAAAATTAAATATCGAACCAATTTTCAAACTGATTATAATTTACCGCAGCACAAAAGCGATTATAATCGATCTGAAAAGTTTCGCAAGATGTTCAGCAGCGATTTACTTGGTATTTCGTGTATATCGTACTTACGAGCTATCAAAGTTTGTAAAATGTTCGGCTTTTCCTTATAGTTTTTTTTTATTTAACTCAAAAAAAAGTCAAATATGTTAGGTCAGGAAACCTAGCTGGTCATTTTCTCTTCGATTGCTTTAATCTGTTTAAAATTATATTATATAGATACTGCTTAATTTTTTATTTCAAAGTGTGTACAGGCTCTCCCCTATTTTATCTAAAGATTTTGATTATTGAAATGCAAAGTTCGTGCTCACTTAGAGACAAAGCAACTTATATGTTGTTACACTTATTTGGAAAAACATGAATACAGCCATTACTGACTTAAACCTGTAATTCTGATGCATTTTAATATCGCTTCTTATTATAGAAAAAAGCTTTTTATTTTTATTGAACTGTCCGCTCTAAAGAATCCAAAATCAACCTGCAATCTTTTATCTACATAATAAACCCTAACTGTCTGAACATTACACGACACGACGGGATCTTATATCTAGACAAAAGTTATCACGTCACACAACGAGAGGTCCTTATATCCCCACTCAGTTTAGTGATGTGTTTTGGTGAAAGTTTATGTTGCGGTCACTACTGTTGCTATAATTTGGTTCTGTGCGGCTTACGTCCGTTTCAGCGGGTCGGAAAAAAGTCTTTCTTTAGGTTTATTCATCGCACTGACATGAGAATCTCGCACAGCACATTTTATGCAGTTTCTTTCAATAACAATTAATAATATAAACGCATAGCACCCAGAACATTATTACATCTTTATTAGAAACAGCATTTTATTATCGACAGTTCTGTAAGTTCATATGAGTATGATTGAAATAATATGACAAGTTAAAGCAGCCATTGGAAAAATAATTACTCATGGGGGTAAAATAAATAAGCAACAAAATAACAATTAAACCAACAAATTTTACCACTTATAACGAGACCAGAATATTATTTTTTTCTGAGAAATAATGCCTGTCGGTGTGTTTGTTTCTAATACAACTAAGCGGGTTCTTAGTACAGTATACAAAACAACTTAAATATATTTTGCGGAGAATGTTGTAAGCATCTGTGGCAGATGCAAGAGTGGACAATCAGGTTTACAAACTGTATTATAACTAGGAATTCGGTCAGCGGTCCGCTATGCTACCAGCACAATAAACAAAAAAAGCGGGGGCGCAGCAAACTTGTTCCACTAGTTTATATTAAACGCGTTTGCGCACAAAAAAACGCGGCTGAGATTATAATCTATCTGTATATAAAACGCCGCATTTCAGCTAGCGCGCAGCGTGCATCGTCGTGCAGTTTAAACTTTTAACTGCGTGGGGGGCCTTGTCCGCGGCCGACGCCAACTTTTTGTTTATATTTCTTATTTAAATAGCAATGGAAGCAGATATCTATTGCGGCAAGCTAATACGTTACGCGTAAAGCATCGACTGCTAATTACTATAGTTTGAATTTCTAGTCTGGTATTTATTCAGTATTTATATTATCAATTAATAAAACAACCTGGCATAATTTCTTTAAATATGTAGTTGGCGCATATATGCAATTTTAAACGAATTATTACTACTATTCCAACCCGCTTAAGTTAAAATAAGTTATAAATAACTAATTACAGCAACAAAGGTGACAACAACATTAACTTTCGCTGAAAACAATCCATAAACTAAGCTGACGTGCAAGGGTCCGCCGTTGTGTTATAGTGATAAATCTTTCAGGAATGTAAAATTTAGTCGTCTTGTTATGGTGAGACAGCTATGGATATCACTGCTATGAATGTGTTTTTACTTTTCTATTTATTTCTTAAATCTTTAACTCATGCAGTGAATCATAAGACAGACACACTACAATCAATTATTAGAGAAATAAAAACAAAATTAAGCTCTTCTTATCTTACATCAGCAAAATTCGGTTGCGGCTACATGTTTTTTCGCACATAATCTTGACTTTATTTATTGTTAGTTTGATAAAGTAAGGAGGGGTACACATGCCCCCCCCCCCTCTACTTTTGATTTGAATTCAGTCGGTTCTAGTCGCTTTCTTTTTAATCTGTTACCTATTTATTTGCATCCGTTTACATATTTTGTAGTCGGTTTTACTTAGTTTTAATCTATTATCTCTGTTTATCTATACCAGTTCAGCGTGTTTCTTCAAATCTCTTTCGCTTCGCTTCCATTGGTCGATGGGCGGGCCTTACGTTACTACCTAAGTGTTTTTTAAGGATACGAGTGGGTCCATACTTTCTACTTTGCTGTAATTTCAGTAATCGAGTTCAGAAACATTTTCAAGTTTGTGATTTTGACGGCATATAAATACCGTCTGGCTATAAAATAACACTCCCCCCCCCCTAACTAACTATTGAACGACTTGATATTTGACAACAAAAATTTGTGTGGTGTAATGGCAATTAAATACTATTTTTTCGCTAAAAACAAAATTTTTTTTCATTAAAAATGGCGACTGGGCGCCATTTTGAATTTTTTTTTAAAGAGAAGGGGCGATCGAGTGACACTCATTTAGAAGGTCTTCTAGTTCTGCGTCTGATCCTAGGATTTCAAAGAAAAATGTTTAGTCATAACAAAATGGCGGATTTTGAACAAATGGACTCACTCAATTCAAAATTGTTTTGATTTTTTTTATCTGGGTCAAATGACACCTCATTTGAAAAATCTTTTAGTTCTGCGTCTGATCCTAGAGTTTCAAAGGAAAATATTAAGCCATAACAAAATGGCGGATTTTAAACAAATGGACTCACTCAATTCAAAATTGTTTTGATTTTTTTTTCAGTAGTTCACTTTTGCATTTGCAGGACAAAATAGTCCCAGAAATATCTCAGGTGGCTGGAAATAATATTGAAAACGTTATTTTCCAACAAGACGGTGCGCCGCCTCATTATTATAGGCCTGTTTCTGACTTTCTCAACGGACATTTTCTTGGAAGATGGATTGGTAGGCAGGGGTCTGTAGAATAGCCGGCTCCCTCCCCAGATTTTACCCCCTTAGATTGTTTTCTATGAGGATATCTGAAATCGAAAGTGTACAGAACCCGTCCAGAAACAATTGAAGAACTGAAGCAACGCATTACAGAAGTTTGCAGAAATATCACTCCAAAAACTTATGAAAATGTAAGGCAGGAATTTCATAACCGACTTTAATTCGAACACTTAATTTAATTTCTTTTTGCTTTAGTTCAGAGTTTTTTTTAAATAGACTTCTTTATCTCCAAACATTGTCATTTTGTTATCGCTGAATATTTTTTTTTGAAACTCTAGGATCAGACGCAGAACTAAATGAACGTTCCCATGGGGTGTCACTAGACTCCCCTTTCCATTTAAAAAAAATTTAAAATGGCTCCCAATCGCCATTTTAGATGATACATAATGGTAATATAGGCTGAAAAATAGTATTTAATTTCCCATTATAGCACACCAAATTTTGTGGTAAAATATCAAGTCGTTCAAGAGTTAGTTGGGGAGGGGGGAGTTACTTTATAGACACAGTGTATATAAATGCGTGTCTGTGACCGTGCCCGTGTGTTTGTGTATGTATCAGAGTCTGCCTCTCTGTCTGTGTATGTGCGCGTGTGCAAAACGAGCTAACGACAAAACGCTGAAGCAGCCGCAAGCCGTGGTTATCAGTGAGGTGGTGGTTATGGCTTAGCACGTTGTGACTTCACGCCATATTATGTCTTTTTCGTTGCACGTGTATCTGTACAACGTGTTACATTTCTCATTTGCAGAGTAATTAAGTAATTGTAGGTTTGTTTTCTACATTGCTAATAAGTGAAAATAGAATAATTCACAACTTCATTTTTAACTGCAGCAATATTTAGGGTAAATAATTATTTAATAATTAAAAAATTAATAAATTGATTTGCTTCTTCCAAAGACAAAATAGAAAAAGAATCCGTTAACTACTCAATACAGTGTGCAGCTACCCGTACCTGCTTACCCGATGTTCTGTTCGCTTCCTCTATAGTGTTAAGATTGGAACGATCATACAGTCACTGTCGACGCAAAAAACTGATATTAAAATATCATTTAAAATAGGATAAAGAGCAATTTCTATAGCACAGAAAGATCTTTATTTATGAGCTAAATTACTTTGTGATAAAATTGGGTATTAATGTTGGGTCGACTTAAAACAATTATATTTTATAGTACACTGAATATAAGATGCAATCGTAAATAAAATTTAACTTGGAATATTTTTACCTTACTAAAGCTAAAGACTATACATACATATAACAATTACACTGTAAATTGCATGAACATTGACATTGGCGAAGGTGCTCGTTATAGTATCAGATCTGGTGTTGATAATTCGTTGGAAATAAATAAAATAAAGTAAATTTAACCGTAAAAAGCCATTGTCAATCTCACTAATTTTGTTGGCCTTGCTTAAAAAATATTACTTGAAACATTTTGTAAATGATCCATTTATAATATCCTTGATACTTTTGTTGACGACAAGCCATACATATAAAGCATAATTATTTTCTGTTTAGTTTATGAACTTTACCTTCAGTCAAATATAGTCGCCGTAGCTTCATGAGCACTTTTTGATGTGTATGATTCTCTAATTATATAAGATATATAATTCAGTATTTAAAATGTTGAAAATTTGCGTTGGTTTAATTAATTTTACTTTACTAATTTTTGGAATATTGGCGGCACGTGAAAGTATTAATGCAACAACGATTAGCACGGTGTCTGAATTTTTAGGCAAGTTTCACCAAAATGATTACAAATTCCAATTAGATTGGGCTGAATTGGTTAGCTGTAACAAACAATATGTCAAGAGTAACCAGTTCCGCATTTTTAAATACAATCGAACAACCGCGGTGTGTAATGCAACTTTCGATTTTAATGTTGATATAAACAATGAGTTAGAGGTAATTATTATAATCATATACAATGAATAATTTTTCCTTAAATCAAAAGGAGTTTATTGACAGCTTGTTTAAACACTTCAATTCAATAAATTAAATACTTTCTTACATAACTTGGTTCTGCTTTGATTGAAAAAATTGTTACAGGTGGTAATACAAGCATACAAGTTTGCCAGTAATGAGTATCGACTATTTCCAATACGCTTCGAAGTCAACTTTTGTCAAGCTTCTAGCGCTAATATAATGGGTTACAGTGGTTTTTATAAATGTGGAAATTTTACATGTCCTTTAGTAAAGGTAAAAGCAAGATAACTTAATTATAAAAATCTTTGTAAGAAATGTACATAATTTATAAAAAATTCTATGTGATTCTAAAACTAAATATCTGTTCGTGAATTTTCAACAG
This sequence comes from Ctenicera cuprea, assembly GCA_958336395.1. Taxonomy (NCBI): domain Eukaryota; kingdom Metazoa; phylum Arthropoda; class Insecta; order Coleoptera; family Elateridae; genus Ctenicera; species Ctenicera cuprea. Next base: position 18,818,025 of record OY284495.1, on the reverse strand, counting down.
GGGATTTACCACTTCTGCAATTGGGCACCAGAACCATCAATGTTCCCTCCGTTTATACCTAATGGCAAATATAAAGTAGAAGTGAAATCGGTTTATCGTTCTACGGAAATCTGTGTTCACAATTTTTATGGAACCGTATCTCGTCCAATTGTTAGAAAATAGGTGTTTGTTTGCTTTTGTAGATCTGTTTGTACACCGCTTTTATGAATCAGTGAATATTAGCAAGCACAATATATTTTTACAGTACATTATTACTTTTAACCAAGTGAAGATGAAATTTTGTCGATGGTTTTGAGTTTGTTATTAAATACTATTCTTATTAACAAAAATGTTGAATTTATAAAACGGACTGAGCTGATTCAATTATTTGAACTTTGCACCAATCAAAATTATTTTATTTTTAATAATAAAATTTATTCCCAAAAAGATGGTTTACTCATGTGCAGTCCAATTTCACCTCTTTTAGCTAATATATTTATGGAAAATCTAGATCAAATATTCGAATCAAATCAATACGAAAAAGTTATATTTTGGTTTCCTAAAGTTGATGAGATTTTAGCGTGTTATGATTGTTCATTTGAATTAATTAATGAATTTTTAATTTTTATTAACAGTTTGTATCCAAATATAAAATTTACACTAGAAACTGAACCATATAAGTCCATTATGTGTTTAGACTTAAACATAAAATTAATTCCACTAATAAACTTGAATACTCTGATTATAGAAAACCTACACAAACAGACAAGACAATACCACACGATTCTTGTCATTGTAAAACGTATAAATTAGCAGCATACAGGTCCCTGATACATAGCGCTTTGACGGTCCCTTTAGATGAAATTAATTATAATAGAGAAATTTCAATTATTAAACAAATTGCATACAGTAATGGTTATAATACTAAACTTATTGATACATTAATTAAAGAAAAACATAATAAATTAGCTATTCAAACAATGATACAATGAAATATGCTTCCACTCCACATTTTGTTGACAAATCAGATAAAATTGTCAAAATTATGAACGAAACAAATAAATATAAAGTAAGTTTTAAAACGACTAAAAACATTTTAAACACATTGTTTTATGCAAAATCAAAAACAGATGAATTGCTTAAATCAAAAATTATATATCAAATTGTTAGTATTGTAATTCGGTTTATATAGGCTAGACAATAAGAAATTTTGATATTAGGTATAAAAAACATGTACGTTGTTACAAATACAAACACCCACATAAATCCAATTACGCCAAACACTTACTAGAACACAATCATTCAATGGCATCTAATAACACTATAAAATATTTACGCTTTTGTGATGATAAACGTTCATTAGATATACTAGAAACTTTTGAAATTTACAAACATTTAAAAACTGTACCGTTATAGAAGGAGCAAATTGATCACTTAAATTTACTTCTATTGGACATTTTAGAATAAGAAATCAAGTCATCCACAGACGATTACCGAGATCAAATCACCATATTCTATTGCTTTAGCAACACTAACTGTTTACTTCTTAATATAATTTTTGACAATATAACGTATAAGGTTAAAATAAATAGATATTGTTTAAGTAATAAAGTATTTTATGTACCTATACTCAATAAATATAGACTTTAACGAAGTAAAGACAAAATTTATAAAAATAAAAAGGCCATTGGTGGTCGGTTTGCAAAACTTAAATTATTTAGTTGTTTGGATACAGTAAAATGCGACTAGTAGACAGTTTTGTGTGAATTATTTAATAATAAAGCTTTGGGTCTAGATTTTTGAATAACTCTGTATAATTATATTGAATTATTGTCAGTCACAAAAGTTTATATTAATCAGAAACATAATTTTTAAATTTAAATTTAACAATAAATATCTAACAAGGAAATGTAGATGTGTTCTAGCAAGTTTTGCTGCTCTTAATATAACTTGTGTGCGATTTGAAAATGTAGAATATTGTTATAATACACATACCAACGCAAAATTACTGTAGCATCAATTCTTTTAGTCGACCACTGAAGGAAAATTAGTTATTAGTTATTCTAACAAACGAAAAAGAATAAACAATAAAATAGTGTCATTAAATTGCTCAACCATGCTTCCAAACGTAATCTAATTTTTATATTTAATGTGGATACAAACCGTATTAGTTTTATTAACAGTTTTATTTGTTGAAGTTCATATTGATGTATAAATAAAATATTGTATAACTTCAACAGCAGTATTAATTTATTTTACCCTATACGCATTTCGACATGCCATTATCTAAGATATGATTTAATTATTCTTAGCTTTGATAATGACGATAACGGGTCGAATTACGTATAAGGTTAAAATAAATAAATGTTGTGGAAGTTATAAAGTATTTTATTTATACATCATAACTAGTTTCAGCTCCATACACCTACATGACTTTGATTCTCTATTTATTCTTCTATTTTATTAAATTTTACTGTAGAACATTGTTTATCAAAAATATCAAATATTCTTATTGTTTATTTGGTGTTAATATCAGAAGTCAGAAGTGGTCATGAAATACTCCTACTAGCTGTATACGGGTTGTTCAAAAGTAATAATGCAAATATCTTAAATATAGCAACCGCGATTTTGACAAAAATTTTTATTCAACTTTTTATTTTAAACGCAACACCCTGTGTATTTTTTAATATATCGATAGAACTCCAAATTAATTAAAACTGCTGAAATTAACATCAGAAATGGTTTAGTTAATAGAAAGAGAACGAATTCAAATTTTAATTACGGTTGGTTTTGGTAAGCGTCGTAGAATGCAGCAAGAAATTTGTACTTTATTTGACAATCTGCAATCTTTCTGTTAATTGAACCATTTCTTATATTAAATTCAGCAGTTTTAATTAATTTGGCTAATTAATTGATTACTGCAACCACACTGCGCAATCTACCGAACATCAAAACAACACAACACAAACCAAGCATATTTGACAACATTACGTAAGCTTCTCACATTCTTTTGCTTTCATGAGCTGCTAGATAACAATTACGAAACATTATTGTTCAATATCTCTAGAATTGTTAAAAATAAAAGCATGAAATTTTATATCACTGAACTCGCAAAAAAGAGTTTTATCTATATATTAAAAAATATACAGGTTGTTCCATTTAAAATAAAATAATTGATATCATTTCTAGCTAAACCGGAACTCTTTTTAAACCGCCGATACTTCTCATGTATGTGCCGCGCCGCGCTGTATACTAGACCTTCAGAAAATTTTGTCAAAATAGCGGTTGCCGTTTTAAAGACTTTTGCATAGTTCCATACTATTGCCCAACCCTGTATAACAATTATTGGTAGTTCTATTTACGAAGAAAGTCTTTGTAATGGGTTATGTAAATATAGAATTCCGTAAACCATCTTGCACTTGTTCTTGCAAGTTGCAGAAATAAAATTTGGTAAGAACTCTTTAAACTTCCGAATAAAAAATTATCAAAGCATTGCCTGATTTTCCCATGCTTTTGAAATTGTCTAAAAAGTCTGAGGTCTTCACAGTTTCAGACTTTGGTAAAGGTGCAACCAAAATTCTTAGGAAAAGTGTCAAACATGGGCGAAGCACTTCGTCTGGACGAACGTGGGCGGGCAACCAATGAGTGCGACAAGGAAAACAATTAGGAATTAGCCGGATATAATAGATCGTGTTTCAAAAACGAAAGTGTTTCTTTTTGTTTCTGAGAAGAAAAATTGATTTTGTTTTTTTGTTTTATGCGAAAAATGTTTTTTGATTTTATAAAACTCGGCGAAATTGCATTTGTATACGCATTTAATTTAAATAAATTAAGACAATTCTATAAAACACACAGTGACCACGACATTTATACAGGGTGATTCATTCATGAGGCACATTATGGAAATCTCGATTGCTCAGCGCAATTCGTTTTTGAGTTACGAATAAAAACGAAAAACATGGATTTTGTTTTTGTCTGTATTTTGTTTAATAAAACACTTCTTCGTGGCAACTTGTTCACGTATACTGCCTCTAACCAATCAAAATTGCAATCGACGTTTCGTTTTCTGAGAACAGTTTTTTGTTGTGTAAGCGTCATATTATATTTTTATGTCATTTAATAGGTCATTAATTTTCCTGATGTTAGGTCAGGAAGCCTGGCTGAACAGTTTCTTGCTCGATTATTCCCATCTGTTTGGTAATGTCTCATGTAGTTATTTCCGTTTTTTCTTTTAAATTCTAAAATATCTAGACTGTAAAGGCTTCTTCCAAAGGTTTTGATTTGTGTCTCCTAGTTTATACTCACTTGAAAATATAGCAACTTATCTATCGCTATTCTTTTGCTCGCAAAATAATAAACAGTTGTTACATTATTGACTTAAACGAATAATTCGATTGCAGTTATTTTTATGGTTTCTTTTTAAAGAAAGGTAAGTGCTTTCTGTTTTTATTGAACTCTCCGCTCTAGGGATGGGAAAACAACCTGCAATTTACATTAAAATGCGTGCACGCATTAAGGGAATCGCGGTGAGGAATCCATTAGGTTACTCAATCGCAAACTGTTTAATTTGTGTAAATATTTTCCTCTTCGTGTTAGTAACGTTACACAAGTCGTAGCATTATCATTGTGGTGTATTTGATTTTGAAATTATGAATTTTGAAATCAAAATTAATCTTTTTAACTACTGTGACCAAAGTTATGTAATGTGACTACCGTCTACACTTAAAAGCTTAATACAGAAAAGAGCAATCAAGAAGTTTTTCAATAATTTAATATTGATATTCAAGAATAAAACCAATAGTCATAATAAAGCCATATGCAATATAACGCATCATTTTCGGGATACAACCCTTTAAAGATAATGCAGTCAGAAGGCGTTGTAATTAATATTTCTACCATTAAATGAGACTAGCAGAATCAGTGGGCAACGTCCCCGTTTTTTTTTAATAATCTTGTACACCGCGCCACTCGTGTCCGGAACGAGTAGAAGGCGAAGCCTGCAAAAAAACGAATAAACTCGTTAAAACAGTCCTAAAGAACAATTTTAATAAACATCAACCCCCTTGAAAAAAGATTCAAGAAAACAATTTCTACGAAAACATCCTATAAAATCCCCGGTAAAATTTCTTTAAAAAAGCGAGAAAAAGGTTACTTCAACTGTGAAGTATTTTTTATTTAAAGCAGGGGCGCCACTGGAACCTGCATAAAATATAAATTTCAGCTAATGAAAGTTACTTTGTACTGCGTGTTGTCTAGGACGCCACTGGGTCCTTCTGAGGTCATCATCATCATCATCATCATCTGACATGGAGCTGACTGTGTAAAAAAAAGTATGTATGTTTTATTCAAACTGATCGTCACATCAAAAAGCTCACTTATTGTCTAATTATCATAAACAATATATACGGATTAGTTTACCAATATTTAATTCGCATCGTTTACCACAGAGCAGGAATACGTATGAGTAAATCCAGTAACGCAATTGAAGCGGATACAGAAAAACGACGATGACCAAGGGAAGAAAAGACCGCAAAACGTACCGGCGGGAAAGAAAATGATAAATCTAAGTAAATTAAGTGTCAACTGCAGAGGGAAAATTTAGAACAGAAAGAAATAAAATCAGACCGACGGAACCTAAAAATTATGTTTAAATAAGTTTTGAGCTAAATTTTAAATAATTTATTAACAATTAAAAAATTAAGATGTTTCCAATTTCTAATCTAAAACAATAAAAATGTGTAACATGCAAATTATGTATAACTTTGACATTAAAAATGATTATGTTAAATTGCACAATACGTACTGAAAACACCCATTGACGCATAGCTTACTAACTACCTGGTGTTGCAACAGCGTAGTCTTACGGTACGCACTGCAGACATTTTAACGGTGTTTAACACCTTTTCCAATGCCACCCTATCATAAACTCTTACCCACCTACTGGCATGGCGTGGGCCTGGCGTAATCAAGGACCGACCTTAGAGTCAGCTCCAAATCAGATGATGATGGAATATTAACATATTGAAATCTAGCCGTAAAGCGCATGAAGGGGTTGAAATATTTAAATTAGGAATACATATGGTGATATGTTCCTATGAAGGTAATTAAATACTAAAGTTGGTTTTATTATTAAAAGCGCGTTGTAAAATAACAAATACATTGTATAAACCAAACACACAACGGTGGCTGCTCAGTACTAAATAGGTCAGAACTTCGTACAGTGCCAAGAAAATAAGAACACTCGGAAAATTTTTAAGTAATGTACAGTAATACACAATAGCTATAGTTTAGATGTCGACATTTCAACGCGGAAAACCGCGGATGTCAGATTCAATATTAGCAATATTATGTCATTTGTCTAAAATTTGGGAGTTTAGAAATAATAATATTAATTTATTGTAAATAAAACAATTCTTAACTTCAACCTGTCGAAGTTAAGAATTGTTTTATTTACAATAAATTAAAATGAACTTCAACGAAGTGAAGCTCAAACTTATAAATAAAATAATAATATTGCTAAAACTCTTAATCAGAAAGAACATAACCTTAGCCATTGAGTCGTCTATAAAGCCTAACAACAAATTTATTTTTAAAATATTGGAAGAACCGTATAATTTAATTTAAGCGGTAAAGAAAAAAAAAAGAAAATAACTTGTCAAAAGCACGAGAAATCAAGTGTGCATAGAAAGATGTTAAAAAATTAATTTTAAATTTTTGTTCTAATCTCATCGCTGAGAGTTTTACCATCTGTTTTATCTATATTTCTGTACTTGCGGTGCCTCGCATTTCCTTAGCACACAGCTTGACGATCTTGGTCTAGCACCACTTCTATCAGAAAGCGGAATGCAAAAGAACTGAATTTTTGAGGGAACTTGTTATTGTGGCATGTTATGGCGCCAAGAAAACGGAAGTACTTTAGTTCTCTTACAGAAAAACACAAAGCATCAAGAAACGCAGCTGAAATACTTCTTTATACTATTTCTTTCACTAACCTACAAATAGAAAAGTACCATTAATCTACTATGATACTAAATAAAATATTTATGTTTCTGATTTTTATCGCGTATACCGTAAAATCTGCACCGCCTTTCGATAAGCTGATATAAAATCTGAACAACACGCTAAGATAATAAATCCCAGTTATCTCTTCGCTGCAGGCTTACCGCACCAAATATTTTTTATGCAATAAAATTGCTGTACGAAACAACCGTTTTGGGGTTACATTTTTCTATGAAAGGTACAGCTCTAAATACAGGGAAATAATTTTGACAGTTCTTTTAGATGACATTAATTATAATAGAGAAATTTCAATTATTAAACAAATTGCATGTAGTAATGGTTTTAATACTAAACTTATTGATACATTAATTAAAGAAAAAGATTGTAAATTAGCCATTCAAAAAATGTATCCGATTACGCCAACTTCATCCGATACAATTAAATATGCCTCGATTCCATATATTGGTGATAAATCAGAAAAAAATGCTAAAATTATAAAACAACCAAATAAATATAAAGTTAGTTTTAAAACAACTAGAAACATCTTAAACACTTTGTTTAATGCAAAATCAAAAACGGATGATTCGCTAAAATCTGGCATTTACAAATTAAATTGTTCGTATTGTAATTCGGTTTATATAGGCCAGACAATTAAAAATTTGATATTAGGTATAAAGAACACGTACGTTGTTACAAATACAAACACTCACATAAATCCAATTGCGCTAAACACTTACTAGAACACAATCATTCAAAGACATCTAATAACAATACAAAATGTTTACACTTTTGTGATGATAAACGTAAATTAGATATACTAGAAGCTTTTGAAATTCACAAACATTTAAAAACTGTACCGTTAATGAATTAGCAAATTGATCTTTTAAATTCTCCTCTATTGGACATTTTGGAATAAGAAATCAAGTCATCATCTGCAGACGATTACCGAGATCAAGTCACCGAGTTTTATTATTGCTATAACAACACTGTTTACTTTCTATAACCTTTGACAATGGCATGTAAACATGCCGAAATACGTATAAGGTTGAAATAAATAAATATTGTTGAAGTAATTAAGTATTTTATATACCTATAATCAATAAATAATTAAAAGTCATAATTACATCTATGTCTATAACAACTAGCCTAATGCAGCTTTAACAGCGCGAATTTTCGACAGGGTTTTATAAATCACAACAACTAGACGCTGCAAGATAAATGGTGCTAAACTCCATATTCTCTATGATTTAGATTCTTGGGATTTCCTCTAGCTATAAAATTGCCGCTAAGTCGGAGTCGAGGCATTCTTGCAAACCTCGCGAAAGTATACGAGAAAAGAATTTATACGTAATGTAAATTCTGAAGAATTCTAGCAAAACGAGAGCAAGGGATTTGTGCTAGGGATGACGCCAGTTCTTGAAGCTTTTCTAGTTTGTCGCGTCACCGTTTCGCCTTTTTGAGCTATTCGATGTTAGTGGCGCTAGTGGTCACTATTTTCCGGCAACAACTCTTTCCTATGGCAATCTTTTTGCTCTTAAGGGTTGACCTGTCTCATGTAATTCTAAAGAATAACAAAAATCGGTTTCTAGAGCTTCCAGGTTTTTGTCTTTTTGCAGCTTTAAGTGAGAAACTAAAACAAACCGTTACTTAATAATATATTTTATTTCCTCATACAAAGTTTAATGCCGTCTGCACATTACTACCAATTTACTGAAGTGCTTCCAAGACACTTGCAAAAGTTAAACCGTCAAACTCTCAAGAAGTTGTGATAACTGTTAACTATAAAGTTGCTCTCTTGAAAACGGCCATTTAATTTAGATTTGACATTAAGGGCCATCATAACAACGTCAACAACATTTCTTGAAACTATAAATGCAACTGCATCAACGTCCACGATTATTGCTTTAAAAGCTTTGTTGGTTTCCTGAATTCAGGTCGCGAATCTTATCGAGTCACTGACATCTTAGCAAACTTTTGGAGAAATCGATTGGTTAATTTTTAATAAAGCTTCTTTTTTTATTCATGAATAATAAAGTAATTCCCGAGATCGAGAAATAAATTTATACGAGCGATGTTTTAAAGTTATTCTTTACTTTTCGAACTTTTTAATATGCTGAATGGAAAACTAGAAACAAAGCGAACACATTGACGCTCTGGTCTGGCGTGGCGCCCGTCGACTTCTGGAAAACCTTATTTTAAAGTGAAGTAGACAAGCATTAAAAATGAAAACGATATCGGGGTAAGAAACTTTGGGTAGAAAGAATAACTTTTAATTGTTGAGTTTACGGTTTTTGTGCGTCTGGTTGAAGTTTATTTTATTTTAGTTTTTTACTTTACAAAGTTTGAGAATATCACAGAACACCATAATAACAAAATGTCTAGAATGTGTTTTTTAATGAAAATTTTATTCTTATTTCACCCATCCCCTCGGGACAGGTGACAGGACAGAAACAATTGCTTTTTTTTTCAAAATTATAAACATACTTTAACTTTAAATCCCATGTTGTTAAACACTTAAATACAAAACTAACAGATCCCGTGGGCTACGCCTCTGTTTTATTTCATAACTTCATTCCCACCGCTCGCGCTCGCCTATCCGAATATTTTCTCCGCTGAGTCTGTCTCGGGAATCAGAGCTTTTTCCGGAAAAAAATCTCATACAAAAAGCGAAAGAGGAAAAACGTACCCCAAAAAACTTCTATCGTAACCCCAAAAACAATTCTGGTAACTAAATTACAAAGCTTTTAAAATTAGGAATAGAACAACTGGCAGTATATTATAGTAGTATTATTAGTTAGGTATGATACCGCTCAAAACATTCGGGACAAAGGGAAACCGTACACGTCTACAAAAATATCTAGTTTTACTTTTACAGAGAGTATTTTTACACCGAGATGCATTCTTGTCATTAGTATCTATCGCCGCATTAGTAATTACGTTTAGGTCAGAAATGGGTACATTTGCATATATTATCAAAATAAAATTGTCCTTATTCATATAAATCAATCAGCTAAAACCTCGTATCTTTTTCAGGGAAAGCTCTTTCTTAATTATGCAAGAAAATACACATGTTTTTATTTGGGGAATGTTTTTTGATGGTTGTTTATTTCTGCGTATTATCTTTTCGAATTTGTTTGTTCCGGGGAATGTTTTCGCTGGAGCATGTCTTTAGCGGAGCCAATTTTCATAAGATATTATTTGACGGGTGTTTTCTCCATCAATTGTCGCAGCAAATTGGTTCTCGCACATTTTGCAGGGATGTTTTCACCGTAATTTAGTCACATGTTATTAGTGTGACCGCATTTCGGAGAAGGTAATGTTTGGTCTAAGTCGTGCCGCCGACAACATGGCATTTCAGACTACGACAGCTTTTGACCGATAGTGCAGACGTAGAGCATTTACCGTTCTTTATTAGAATAATAAAAATCAGCATCTAACCATGTATTCCATCTGGTGTAGGAGGCACTGGAATGTTTGCCAGTTTTTCTTTAAATAATTGCACTCTCAGTGGGTGCTTTTACAAATTTCTTTTTTAACATTAAATTTTTAATTGATTTCTAATTTTTTCTACAACTCTATTTACATCATGAGCCAAACAAGTTGCATGCATTAAATTTGGATAAAAAATATTTAAAATTTGCCTTGTTTTTATCATATATAGTGCAGCTTCAGATAGCAATAACATTATTTTTTTCTGTAGGAACTGTTTCCGACAGAAAAAACTTGGTGAGACCTTCATTTACAAATCTAGAAATAGTGACACTTTCGTGCTAATAAGATAAGATGTACTAAAAAAGTTAACACGTAAATCCCCTATGATTAAATTTTCTATATTGCCTCCACATTTATTCGTAGTGTCATCAACAGAAAAGTAAATACAGTTGTTTCCTATAATTTCCCGATTTTCACTTGTTATTGTTAAATAAATTTTGTTGATATAATTTTTCCTAAGAGTTATTTCATCTGGAACATGTTTACTAGTTATTTTTCTAGGTATAACTTAAAATTATTATCGTTTAATTTTGTTAGTAGTAACAGTCATCACTTACTAAAACATTGCATAAATTGAAAGTAAATTGTTCTTTTTCTTTTAATTTAGAAATTCTAACAATGGACTCGCGGATCGGCATTTGTAGGTTCAAAAATTTGTGACATTTGCGTTGATGTAAAGCAGTTTTAATATGTTGATTCACTTGCAAGTTTTTATTGCATGAAATGTAGACCGATAAAAATTCTTTATGACTTTAGGCCTATTATATTTTAAAAACTAACGTTTCTTTTGCATATATACACTACTCAAAATGAATATAGAGACACTTATAAAAAATTGAATATTTTTGTTTAAGTAACAATGGATTTGGTAAAAAGTGTCTTCGACTTTTTGAAAAGGATTACTCTTTAAGATGCGAAGATTTCAGCCTTGTTGAAAGAGCTTCTAAGAAAAAAAATGTTAAAAATTGAAATTGGGAATCATTTAATTAACAAACTTTTAAACAATCAACCATAAGAAAAAAACAAATTTAAAAAACTAGTAGTGGATGTGGCATCCTCTGGCCCGGATGACTTCAGCGCAACGACGGGGCACACTCTCAATAAAATTTGAAATTGTTTGTTGAGGATGTTGCTCCCATTATTGAGTAAGAATTTCCTCAACCTCATCTAAATTTTCAATAGGCTGACGATCCAGCAATTTTCTTCCCAATACGTCCCATAGTTGTTCGATGGAGTTAAGGTCTGCACTATTAGCCGGCCAGTCCATTACTGTGATATTGTGGTCATGAAAAAAATTTGTAACAATCCTAGCCACATGTGGCCTGGCATTTTCTTGCTGATAGATAAAGTCAGGTCCCATTTCTCCAGCAAACAGAATCACATGTGGTTTTAAAATGTCCCTGATGTAACGCGCCGCCGGGAGAGAACCTTCCCGAAGAACCACTAGCTCGGTGCGACCATTCAAAGTTATGCCGCCCCATACCATAATGGAGCCTTCACCAAAACGGACAGTTTCTTGAACAGTGGAGTCTAAATAGCGCTTACCTTGGCGTCTCCACACACGCATTCGTCCATCGTTATGGTCTACGCAAAACCTGGACTCGTCCGTGAACATTACATTGCTCCATTGTTCTCTAGTACAGTTACGATGTTCTTGTGCAAAGTTTAGCCGGGCTCGCCTATGTGCTGATGTTAACCGAGGGACTTTAACTGCTCTCCTTGCACGTAACTGAAGCTCGTGAAGCCTATTCCGAACTGTTTGGTCCGAAATTCTGGTTCCACTAGCGGCAACCAGTCGATTTTGTAGAGATCGGGCGGTAATTCTACGTTCTCTAACGGCCCAAAACCTCAATAGGCGGTATTCGCGAGGAGTAGTGGCTCTTTGTCTTTGAGGGTAAGGACGTCTTCTTACGGTACCATTATTTATATATCTGTTCCATGCCCTAGCAATAGCAGAATGACTCACATTTAACATTTGAGCAACGCGTCGTCTTGAGTATCCCTCTTCAATTAATGTCACCGCTTTAACTATCTGATTTTCATTCAGATATACTCTTGGTTGTCTCCTTCTCCCTAACACATCCATATTCATGTTTCCACCAACAAATATCACTGCGAAACGGTAAAATCAAGTGAAAAAATTTTTTTGTTGAATGTAAACTTAAGCGTCTTTTTTGTTGTTTACTTTGTTTTGTAAAATCTACAAGGAAACAAGTGCCTACTTTTTTTACAGGTAAAATGTAAAGGTATGTTCATATTATCTGCCAAGTTATAGATTTTCGTTGAGATTTACAAAAAATACACACTAATAAGAAGGTGTCTCTATATTCATTTTGAGTAGTGTATAAAGAATATAAAGAATTATATTTAACTAGGCATTTATTCTAAAAATATGCCTCAAAACCCGAAAATATGCAAATTAAAATGGATGCCACTTAATTGCATTTTATTAGATATGGATACAAACAGTAGCATTTTATTAGCATATGAAAACTATCAAATGTGCATTTGCTTGAAATACGTTTCTTGGTTTTAACAATTTTATGTTAAATTAATTCAGGAACGCAACAATATCGTATCTACTTGACAATATGAATAATTTACTTGCTAGTTCACAGATTCAGAAAAATCCTGGAATGTTGTCGGTATTGAACCAAGAATCCACGGCATAAACAGAATGACGTTTTATTAGTAAACAAATAATAAAGTTTGCAAATTGTGTTATACAAAATTACAAACCACCCTGTATATACACTCACCGGCACGAAAAACGGTCCAGCCAACTTTTCAAGTAAATGATGTTTTTTTTATAGTTATAACCTAAAAAACACAAAAGTTTTAAAATTTAACTTCTTTCCTAGTCTGTTTAGATTCGATTGTAACAAAAAACTGCTTTCAATTTGTTTTTAAATTGTTTGTTTACATGGTTTCAAGGATGTGTTGCATTTGGGTAAAGATAATGGACGCAAAAATTATTGCATTTGTGGAAAAGTTATCTTGGCATATTCAATTGCTTTTACTGTTTTGACGAAATTAACAAATGCCAAACACAAACTAAAGCTCAGATTAATTTGTTAACGTTCACAATTAAAACTGTAAACCCTGAAACAGCGGCTACTATTGGTGCATTACTTCAAGACGGAAGAAGTCAACGATTTGGCCCGCAACGACGAACTAGCGCGCATGATGACCGCTTTATCATGTTACAAAGTTTGCGAAATCACGTCAGGGATGTAGTAGTAGTAGTTCTTTATTGTTAAAAAACACTCTGTGTGTTGTTACAAAATAGAAATAACATATATAATAAATTAAAATAAACATAAATATAGACATAACACAGCACATATGCGATTTAAATACAAATCTACGTCGATTAAACACTTAGCATAACACATGCAAAAAAGAAGATCATAAAAATAAAACGCTGACTGTCTTAGATGCACGAGACAAGGATCAGCTTGATTTGTACTCATTAATGCTGTAGAAGGAATATTGTACTAACCACTTTCTAAGTTTTCTTTTAAATACTTTTGGTTGTGTTAAAAATTTAATGTTATCCGGTAGCTTATTATGCAAAGTTTTTCCTAGACATACCGGTGAATTTTGAAATAATAAATTGCTTACATTGTTAGGAAGGTAAAGTTCGTTAACTTGTCTTATTTGATAATTGTGGATTTGATTATTAGTTCTAAAATTGTTTTTATGTTTGTGAATCATCCAACAAGTTTCAAATATGTATATTGATGGAAGGGTAAGTATATCAAGTTTTTTGAAAGTTTCTCTACAATGATCATATTTATTTAAGTTTGCAATTATTCTGATGGCCTTTTTCTGAATTCTAAATATTATATCAAAATTTTTATTTTTTATATTACCCCAAAATGCAATTCCGTACCTAATTAAGACTTCAAAATACGCAAAATAAACCGTACGCGCAGTTTTATAGTCTACAGATTTTGCAACAATTTTTAAAGCGTAACAAGCCGATGTAAGTTTGGCTGCAAGATTATTGATAAAAGGCGTTCACGTTAAATTGTTATCAATTAAAATACCTAGAAATTTTGAACTTTGAACGTTACAAATTGAGCTTTTGGCCATATTAATGGTAGGTACTAAAATATGATTTTGTCGGGGGTGAAAAACTATAAAATTTGTTTTTTTAACGTTTAAGGATAGTAAATTTGAATCAAACCAAAGCTTTAATTTCTTCAAGTCAGTCTCAATATGATTTATTAATGTTTGCATATTAGGGTGAGTAAAGAAAATATTTGTATCATCGGCAAATAAGGTAATTTTTCCGTAATTAGTGCAAAATTTTATGTCATTGATATAGAGCAAGAATAGTGTGGGTCATAATATTGGCCCTTGCGGAACTCCACTATTAACGGGTAAACTACTAGATTGCAAAGTTGGCTCATTTTCACTACGTAATGAAACAAACTGATGACGGCCTTGTAAGTACGATTTAATCCAATTATTCCCTGCGCCTCTTATTCCATAACACTCCAATTTCTGTAAAAGAACATTGTGATTTACTCAGTCAAATGCTTTGGAAATATCACAAAAAATTCCAATTGCGTTGTTTTTCTGGTTCAGGGATTCATAAACCGGAATTAGAAAATTTAAAATCGCGTCTTGGGTTGATTTCTCTTTGCAGAAACGATATTGATTATTACTTATAATTTGATATTTTTGTAAAAATGACTCTAACCTCAGTTTAAAAACAGTTTCAAAGATTTTTGCAAGTACGGGGGACAATGATATAGGCCTGTAGTTGTTCTCGTCGGTTTTTTCACCGGTTTCGTAAATTGGTACAACAACTGATAGTTTTAATGCGTCCGGAAATATGGTTTTAGTAAACGATTCATTTATAAGGTTCGAAAGAATTTTATTCATAAAATCTGGCCATCTTTTAAAGACTTTGATGGGAATATCATCATAGCCTGTCGAGGATTTATTGGGTAAATTTTTAATTATAGCTGCTATTTCATTTTCATCTGTGCGATAGCAGAAAAAAGTAGTTGTATTAACGGTAAAATATTTTTTAAGTTCTGTAACGGGATTTAAAGTTTGACTAATATTTACAGTCAATTTGGAGGCAACGCTTACAAAATGTCTATTTAGTGTATCGGATACTTGGACGGCATTGTTTATAATTTTACCATCAACATTTAAATTAATACTATCTATTGTTTTACTAGTTTGTCTACCTGTACTAGTTTTTATAACATCCCAAGTTGCTTTGATTTTATTATTGGAATTTAGTATTTTCTCTTTCAGAAATTTCCTTTTGGCCAAAGCTACCGTCCGCTTAAATGTCTTTGAATATTTTTTATAGTAGTCGTGAATAAAGGGGCGCTTATGGTAAAATTCCGTATGTAATTTAAAGTTCTTTTAATTTTAGACGATATTTTAATGCCTTTGGTTATCCAACCTTTTCCCTTCCTAAATTTAATTTTTTTTTCTGGAAAACTTAAATTGTGGGTGTTGCACAATATCCTATAGAATGTATTAAATTTAATATCATAATGATCAACATTCATCTTGTGCATAAAAGACCAGTTAGTAGCAAGTAAAGTATTTTTTTAAATAATAAAATTTTGTGAGGGGTAAGTACGTCGTTTTACATATTTGTGTGATATATTTTTTGTTTTTTTTTAACTTGTAACTCAAGGTAATCGCATTGTGATCAGATATGGCTAAGTTTACTATTTTATAAGCTAGATTTTCCATATTTGTACACATATAGTCGATTACTGTAGAACTTTTATTTGTAGTTCTTGTAAAACCATTTACACACATAGACAAGTTGTAACTGAGTAGTACGTGTTTCAGACTTTTTACGGCCCGAGTGTCTTTTACATAATTAATGTTAAAGTCACCACAGAGTATAATGTTTTTATTATAGTTAATATTACTTAATAAGTCGTCTAATTTATTTATAAATTTACTAATGTCACCTTTTTGTGATCTATGTATACATATTATGACTAAATTTAATTCTTTTATTGCAACTGCTGAACTTTCAAAATGATGATCTTCTGATCATTCTCTGCTATAGGATATTTTATTTACTGTATATTTAGGTTTAACGAATATTGCAGAACAGCCGTGTTTAAAATATTTTCTACTGTAAAAATCTTCTAATATGTAATCGGTTAGCAAATTCAGGTTTTCATGTGGTTCACACCAGTGCTTAGTTAAACACAAAAAATCGAAACTATATCTTAAGCTTGCTAAATTTACTTTCAATTTGTTAATTTTATTTCGTAGTGACTGAACATTTAGTGAAAACAAATTTAATAAATGCTTTTTACATGTGGTGTTACTACTGATTTTACGAAAATTATTCTCTATAAAAAACAATCTTCATTATCGGTCAAGTTTGCAATAACAGTATTTCCATCTGAACAAGTGTTACTATTACTACTATCAATATTACTGACATTCAAACCTGAATTATTTTCATCCGATGATTCGTCGTTTACATTTTCACTTTGAGTATTGGTATCTTGCACAAACTGGGAAAAATTTATTGTCGTCTTTGATGGTGTGGAGTTACGCATTGAAGTGTTTAAGGGACTCATTGGCAAGGACTCTTGATTGTTGTCTATTTTAGTTGTTTCTACGGTAATTAAATTTGCACTATTTTCACTGTAGTTCTTAAAATTTTTGATTTTATTTATCAACGCAGTTACTAGCTCTTTTTTACCTCGATTATTGTAATGCAGTCCGTGGGAGGTGTATGAGTTGCGAGAACTGTGTTTGTTTATATCTAACATCTGAACCGAGTTATATGGAGATTTTTTATACGCCTTAGTCAAATAGAATATTTTATGGTTAATTTTGAAGATGATGTTATTGTACGATTTTTCTTTATCATACCTGTATAGTACCGTGCACAAAATAATATTTGTTTTTACAGAAGCTTTCAACACTTTCACAATGGATTTGGTTGAGGGGTTTATTGCCCCTTTGTCAATGTCATTTGTGCCTGCGATAACTATTATATAATCTTGAAACGTATAGCTACTAGCAATACTGTCAATATTCTCTGTAATTTCCGTAAAATTAGCATTCGTTTTAATTACACTGGTCATATTGTATTTATTGTAAAGACACGAATTTCGCAATCCGCTTATTATATCTCTGCCGTGGCTATCAGCAAGCAACAGTACTTTATCTTTAAATTTTTGGATTTGGTTAGTGCTTTTGTAAGAGTGGATTTGTGTTCCTGTAGATATCTTGCATTCGGGCAACATATGTTTATTTTCATTTTGAACGGTATTTATTTCGTTCTTTAAATTTGCGTTTATGGCGATTAATTTTTCTATATTCTTTGAAAGTTCATTATTTAATTTATGCAGTTTATTAATTTCATTGTTCCGTTTGCACAATTCTTTTTTGAGGTCTAGATAATCCAATTTTATAAGATCATCTGGTGAATCGTTCGCAGTAGAGTTGGTAGAAGGTTTCGTATCTTGTACGATGTCAACGGATACATTTTTATGAAACTTTGGCGGCGATGTAGCATAGTTTTTAATGATAATATTATTATTAATTACTTTTGTTAGTAAAACCACTAGTTCGCATTTTTTGAGACCTTTTATTTCAAGTCCGCAGTCCGATAACTTTTTTATAAGTTCAGGTACTTTTAAATCACTAAGTTTTTTACTCATTATTATTGTATAGTCGATAACAACGTACTGTAAACGTAAGCGAGCGGACAGTTAGACGAAGACTTTGAGAAAAAAATCTTACCAGTCGCAGACCTGCTACAGGTCCAGAACTTCTCAGGCGTCATCGTGTAGCACGACTTCGATTTGTCAGGAATTACATAAACTGGGGAGAAAACGAATGGAGGCAAGTTTTATTCACAGACGAGTCCAGATTTTCTCTGCCATCTCCCGATCGCCGTGGAAGAGTATGGCGAAGACCAAGAGAGCGATTTGCTGAGTGTACCTTTAGCCCTAGAGTCGGCTACCAAGGAGGTTCAGTTATGGTTTAGGCTGAAATTTCTTTAACGGCACATACAGAGTTGTACATCGTTCCAGGAGCCTCCCTGACGGCTGTCCGGTATGTTAATGAGATTTTCTTGTTCCATATGCTTCTTTTGTTGGAGATAATTTTCTCTTGATGCATGATAATGCAAGACCTCACACTGCAAGAGTCACTCAACAATATTTGGACGAAGTGAACATCCCCGTTATGGAGTGGCCAGCAGTAAGTCCAGATGCCAATCCCATTGAACATGTTTGGGATGTGCTTGGTCGAAGAATTCGAAGTCGTGTTCCTGCTCCTTTGACTTTGAATTAGTTGCGGCAAGCACTTTTAGAGGAATGGGAACTTATTCCTCAGGAAGACATTACACACTTAATTTTAGGGATGCCCCGACAAATGCGAGCAATTTTTAATGCACGTGGAGGCAGTACACGCTATTGAAAAACTTTTCCTGATTGTTGGCATAAGAATCGTTTGTGTTTTTATTGTTTAAACGCCTTTTTGCTGCAAAATCCAAATGTTGCTGTTTTTGACTCTTTTCATTTTGTCTTGAAAGCAGTTTTTTTTACTTTAAATAAACAGTTAATAATCTTTAAAATTAATTAAAACAAGTTGTTTTGTTTGTTTTAAGACAATAATTTAAGTATTTATTTATAAAAATCTAAGATTTTGCGTTTTTCTAAAAAAACTAAGGTGACCCGTTTTTCGTGCCGGTGCGGTGAGTGTATAATAATAAACAATATTTACAGAATGAATGCCGCGAATAAAGTGTTTGTAGTACAGCACGATAGATATATTTTTTCTTGTTTCATATTTAGCAAAATTTTAATTAAAATGGGATTTAAAATATAAGCTCTTAACTTAATAAAAAACCGTTGCATTTTTTTTTCTATAACCAGATATTAAAAAAAACAGCAAATTATCAGCCATTTTAGTTTCATCTCTCCGCTATGTTACTTCATAGATCCATAAACAATTTTTAAAGCCAGGCAACACATCCGATATGGACTATTTATGTTAGCGTTATCGGCAAAAGCGATTTTTTTTGCACAATTTGGAATTTGCCATAATAAAAAAATATGTAAAGCTCGCCGATAAAACGGGGATAAAATTCACGTATATGCGATTATTGCTCTGAACTTTTTTAGCTGTTCTGTCGTATTTTTGTTAACCTTATTCTATGCACGTGGTGTTGAGCCTGCGCCCTTTTTAACACGTTGTAGCCGCCGTTTGCGCGCGTCGCGGCGCCTTTTGTTGACGCCAAGTACACGCCGCATCGTCAGTTGCACCGTGAATTTCGTGACGTCATGAAGCCGTACTCTCGTTAATGTGATTATATTACGTGTCGTACGTAAATAAATTAGGTAAGCTAACAAGCACTTGTAATTTTACTGAAATATTTTTAAAATTTGTTGGAGCTTTAGGTGTAATAATAATTATGTGTAGTTGAATTTTTTATTTAAAAATTATATTCTGAAATTTTTTCTAAATAATCATTAAACCAATTTTTTGTAGTTACTGTAAATTTGCTATGTTTAATTAACATAAAAGTAACTAATTTAAAAAATATGTTTTTTGTTAATAATTTACAGAAATTGTTCTCTCAAATTCTTTAATAAGTTTAAATGATTTTTTAATAACAAATTATTTTTGAACAATGCTGAGTGGCAGAAAAAAATTAAATTCCTGAGTTTTTATCTTTAGATACATTCTAAAAAGTTTCACGAAACAGTGTTAAAATATCTAATCGCTTAATTATTTGATACATTTTTTATTATCAATTACTCCCTCCTATTATTCTCCCTCCTGTTAAATTTTTTCGGAACTAAAAATAATGGCCGAGCCTTTTTTTTCTTTTTAATAAAAGGGTTTTCAGATACGTTTCTTATAATAATAATTTTTATTTTATTGGTGGCGCATGCACACAGACCTAATTTAGAACTAGTTTATTTTAAGTTAAAATATTGTTAAGCGTGTGAAAACCATCACAATTGGCGACCTCCGTCGGGTGGTGGCTCGGACCGAGCTAGTAATGTGGAGGTTTTAAAATTCAAATTTTTGCCATGACTATAGCTGTTTATATTTTTCCTGTGCATGTTATATAGGGGCCATATAAGTGTAGTGTAGTGTAAAAAAAAGTTTAAGCAAAATATACAAACAGACTCAAAACAATAAATAAATCTAATAGTTCTGAGAACGCTTTGAACTTTTTACTGTTTTAAACAGCAAAGAAAATGTCTTTATTTTACTAGCGGCAAATTTTTTAAATTATTTTAGTACAAATATGGTTTTTTGTAATCATTATACGGAGCGAGTCAAAAGTATGGGTCACGAATTTTCTGCCGGTACTATTTATTTTAGAAATAATGTTAGGAATAAAAGTTTTGCAAGACGTTTATCCATACACTGGCCTATAAAATTTTCTTGTTTTATAATTTATTTGGTATGACGTCACAATTTTGATATTTACCTATTTGATAGAGTATTTTTACTCTTTACGACGCTATTAAAAGATCATAGGAGTAGATCAGAATTGTTCCGGAAAATTTGGCCTAAACCTATTATTTGAAAATTATTTAATTTCACCATAAAATGGCACTACATTAGGATTTCTCAAAAGAAGTAAAAATATCACATATTTTAATTTGTAGCAGGTAACTATGGTAGTAACTAGTAGTTTTTGCATTTCAAATTTATACGTTTACTACAATTTTTTATGTAACTTTATACATAAATAGAAAAAGGTTTTCCATCAACAAAAAAAGGTAGGTTCGTATTTAGAAAAATTGTGTGTGAGGTCAAAAATAGTTAAAGGAAAAAAAATGTTTAGACGTCTGCATATAGAAAAAAATTCTCCAATAACTTTTATTTTAAACATTTTTAAATGAAATAAATATTAACGACAGAAAATTGGTATCGCCGTAATTTTGACTTGCTGTGTATGTAATCTGCAAATACAATAATAAAAACTACTAACAAAAAATAGTCTTATATTACATAATGTATAATGGAATTCATGAAATTATAAAAACAGTGCTTCAAAAGAATTGCTTTAGAATTCTTCCATTCACTTTAATCGTATAAGAAACCCAATAGAGTTAAAAGCAATCTCGAGTCCAACTATCATCTCAATTCACCTTTCCTGCTTCAACCTCTTGAACTTAAATGGTCACTTTAAATTATTTTGTTTTTTAACTTTAACCTTTGTTGAACCAGGCGAGCAAAAAAAATTTTAGTTAATATGGCGTTGAAAAAAGTCCAAGGTTTCAATTTGATTCAAAACGTTTTGTCATTAATTTCTATATAATGACATTTAAGAGTCAATCAAAAATCAGCGATCATGTTTTCAAAACTCTGTGCTCGTGGTTAAGTTTTTCTTTGTCTGCTCGGTAATTTTTGCATTAGCATAATTTTTAAAACCTTTTAATGATGATTTTTACTTAAAGATTATGCCAAAAATTAAATGTAAATGTTGGATTAAATTTGACCAAGCGGAGCCTCAACTAGGAAGTTTAAAAACAGATTGATTTTCATAAAGTTTCGCACTTTTTATATAGGGTTAATGTGGATATTTCATTTCCGATTTGAACACGTCCTTTTAAAACCGGAAATTAAATGCCCGCAAGAATTTTAACTATAAAAGTAATTTTAGAAAGTTGGAAAATATTTGCAAGTTATACGTAATTACGTTTAAATTTTTTTGAAGGAAAATACGAAGGAGTGCAAATCTGGTGGACTTTTATAATGTAAAAGTTCTAGTATTGGCTAATAGTTTTTGTAAACAAATAAAGATTAATTTAAAATAGCTATATGGCACAATAAAAATGCATATTACTAAGAGAGCGGGCGGCGCGCGGTAGCTTGAAAGTGAGGCGCTTGGCTTCTAACGCTAAAGGTCTGGGGTTCAATTTCCCACGCAAGCCATGCAGCAATAAAAATCTATGCCGCAACCTGCAACTCACATTTCCCAAATCCGGTGTAGGCAGCAGCGGGTTCTTAATGCCTGAAACTTTCTCTGATGTTTAGTCGTTCGGATTCGATGTTAAACTGTAGGTCCTCCAAACTTCTTCTTAACGCTAGGGAGAGTATGTAGCAAAAAAAAGTGTCCAACCTTATCAGCAGTGGAATATAAAGGCTGATTATGATAACTAAGAAAGGCTAATAAGCAATTAAAATTTACATCAAGACATCTGCAACGGCTTAATATTGCGCTCAGGACTTTGAATTAAAAATTGTTATATAAACTTTATTTGAAGAGTTATCACAAATATGCGGAGAATACAAAATATATTTCTTTACTAGAGCTAATTAGTAAGCGTTGTTAAAGTCTCCTAACTTCCGGAAAACGCGTTGTTGATATTAAGAACGTATTCTTTTTCTTACTTTTAAAAATTGTGTTATTATACTACTCTTGTGTCTGTCTTTATTGAACCGTTTCAAATTTCTGACGATTTGCGTTTGCGTTTTTATTAAATAAATAATTAACCAATTTCTAAATTTTCAACAATTCCTGGACGGGTCAGAGTAAAATTTGGGTGATTAGTAAATAATTTATTTGTAGGTCATTGCAAGCTCAGTCAGCCTACAAAATTGTAAAAAAATGTTTTTCGCAGTTTTTGAGGAATAATTTTTGAAGATCTCCAAAATTTTGAGAAGCTAGTATATTTACAATTTATATATTTTCAAAAGTATTTTTACTTCACTTGAATATATTTATTAAGGACTATTAAACAATATGATAATTTGTATTAGATATTTTATTTTTGGGTAATCAGGCATTAAAATCAAAATTTTCAAAAATTCGTAGCTATAACTATACAGGGCCTACAAATCGAGACCAAAAGAACATGTCTAATTTCCGTGTCCGGTTTCGGTTCAGGTTTAAAAGCGAGCTAAGTTAAAACCACCACCTGACTGATGACCTGCCGGTTCACATCGTATTTTTATTGAAAAGATTAATTTTTGATTTTTTGCGTGATTCATTGCGTCAGGCATCGTTGGGACTAAAAAAACCGAAAACGGAACGACTAATTCGTCTACTAAATATTTAAAGAGATGGAGAAAATTAACCGCTCTAAATATTGCCGCACCTAAAAATTATGTTGTGGATCTGAATTTTACTATTAATCATGAGCAATTCAGCTTAAACCCATATTTTTCAACGTCTCTCATTTATTAAATAAGGAGGCATAAAATTTAAAATTTCAAAACTTCATAGAAGGCGTCACAAAAAAATCAGCGGACTGGGACACAAATTACATTGTAGTTTATTTTTAGCTCTATGAGCCTACAAAATTTAAAAGTAATCGTTAAGTCAATTTTAGAGCAATACTTTTTTGAAAATGTCAAAATTTTGTTTTTTTTTTCATTTCGAGTTTCCAAATGTTCTTCTAGCTTGTCACATTGCATACGCTTAAAGCATTTTTAATATAACATTTCGTCTTAATCTACCAACTCGTTTTTGTGTAATAAGGCGTCAAAATTAAAATATAAAAAAATCGCAGCTGACGTAATTTTTTTTGGTTCTCAACCAAAAAGTTGGATTAACCCTAAAGTCTTCTGTCAGATTATGCGTTTAGATTAAAACTTTTTTTTATGGAAAAGATCTCTAGCGATTGAAGAAAATCAATGATAAACGAGAAATTTTGTAGCTATCATCTCTAATTTATTATTACTGCACTGAAAAATTAAGTTGCAAATCTTGTTCTACTATCACTCAAGAGCAATTTAGCTACATCAGAAATGTTTTATTCTCTTCCATTTATTAAGTAAAGGGGTATGTAAACTTGATTTTCAAACATTTGTTAAACGGATTCGCAGAGAAATTAACGGACTGGGATATCAACGGCATTATATTTCGTAGCTAAGTTTGGGTGGTCCAGTTGTAGAGGATCAGGCTCACAGTGCGTGAGTTCTCGGTTCGAATCCTGGAAGAAGCAGAAATTTTTTCTGTAATTCTGTCTGTGGATCGGTATCGAGCTCGGTAACCATTCGACGTTGGGTTACAATAAACGGCGCTTGTCTTGATTACTGACAGACCAGGACAAGTAACAAAGTCATAAACAACATAAAACATACAATTAAACACATGTGTGTGAATGACATTGATTGAATGTGCATGAAGGGTGGCATAAGCTTCAGGAGCGTAGTGGTCTAAAGCCAAAAGGCCCCACTACCTCCTATTACACAAGCAAACAGCCTACCCGGAGTGAAAGACCTCGACACCTTCGGGTATAAGAGGTGAAAGATTAAACAAAACAATTTCGTAACTACCTCTATGAGCCCACAAATTTAAAAAGGAATTATTAAGTTAGTTTTTTAGCCATATTTTTTTGAAAACTTTTAAAATATTAAATATCCTAGCGGCCTTAAACAAAGCGTTAGATTTACATTAACGTGTACTATCGGGTGCTGGAAATATTCATAGAAAGTTCAATTTTTGTTAAAACTTAAAAGATGGTTTGTGGTTTAGAATGATATTAAGGGCTTCTTTTGTCAATGATGTTTTTATATTCTCCCGTACGCCAAAGTTCATCAAAATCTGCCCAATCGTAACCGTTCGGGAGAAGTGCAGCGAGCGCAGGCACACACACACCCATCCACTTATAGACAGACATTTTAATAATCAGGTCTAAGACTTACATTGCCGTTTTGTTTAGAAATCGAAGATTTTCACGAAACCAATACTTCCCTAAACTGGGAGTATAAGAAAGTAGAAATGAGCAGAGTACTTTGCTTATGTGACGTATAAATAAAATTATTATTTTATTTATAAGTTCGAGCTTTACTATGTTGACGTTCATTTTAATTTGTTGTAAATAAAACAATTGTTAACCTCAACAATAAATTAAAATTATTATTACTATATTATTATTATAATAAATAAACAAGTGAAGAAACATACGGCCTTTAATTATATGTTTACCAAAAATTAGTGTGTGCTACCACTAAAGTCGTTTTCTTCCAAGTTGTCTTTTTGACGAATAAAAAATTATTGTATTACTAGTCAACAAATTGGCAATAGAATCTTTGCTACCAAATCCTCCAATTTGTTTGCTGTTATTCTCTACCAAAACCTAAATGGCATTGTGCTATATGTACTATAAAAGTATAATTTTTGCTAACACGGCGATTAATTTGTGAATTAGAAAAAATTCTTTTTGCGTGAACTTACTATAAGTATAACAAATTCACAATTTATTTCCTCTAAATTAATGCACCTAACCAGATAACAATGTGATAGTATAGATTTACGTAACATTCTGAGAGCAAGATCTGAATTTAAAGTACGTTTATCGCTAAACTGAACTCTTGACATAATAATCATTACTAATTAAGCCGCCTTGGTATGCAAAGCTCTTACCACAATAGAAAATCTTAGGAATTTCTCGGATTTTCGGGTGTAACAGGTGGCACACCGTCCTATTAGGCAATTTTTCAAATAAAAAATCAAATTTTAAATTTCAATAAAAAAAAACTACTTTTACATACAGTTTTTATTTTTACTTTTGAACACCACCGCGTAATATTAGAAATTGGTCGCCAAAAAAAATGGGATTTAAGGTATTAACCAGCATGTAATTAAATTTCACTTACAGTTAAAGCAACAATAGCAGAATAGTTCAAAAACAAAGCGACCGCAAATTAACAAACAAGCCTTTAAAACACCGTTTTGCTTATGCGAGGCCTAGCTTATCGGGACGAATTATTCCATTTCAGACACAATCAACCAGTCTATTATTCTTAATACGTTTGCATGTAAATTTATAAAATAATGCAAAAGTAGGAATTTTAGAACGTTTTTAGCATAGAAAAAGCCTCACTCGGTTCTTTAAATTACTAGCATCGGTCAGAGGCATTCACGTCCAGCGTGAAGCTATTGAGTGATTATTTATTTCATACGTAGTTTGAAAATTTGCAGCTAATATGGAAAATCTCGTTGACAAGCTTCAACAAAAAGAGTTTAATGGTTACTCCTACGAAAAACAAATAGATATTGAAAAACATGGACGATGTACTCCTAAATGACTAGGGCTGTTACAGACAGACGGTAGGAAGAAATCTAGATCGTTTAATACTGAATGGTAATAAAGAATAAACTGGCTGAATGCTAGCAACATTAAAAATGAGTTATTTTGCTAGAATTGCTTACTATTTTTACCTACATCTAACGCCTCAAAAGTATGGTCTGAATCAGCATACTCTGATTTGAAAAATCGTTCAGTTGCAATTAAAAGACATGCGTCAACCAAAGAACATTTATCTGCAACTGTTAGATTAAAATTATTTTGGCAAATTAAATTGGCTTTGGACGAAAGTTTGCGTTATCAAATTAAAGTGCATAAGACAAAGTGAAATTTAATGGGGATTTTATGCGTAGATTAATTCATTTAACAGCAGGTCTTGGTAAACTACAGTTAACGTATTTTTTTAATTTTTATTCTTAATGGTACCTAATTTTTTCCTATGCCTACCCAAATTTTGAACCCACGGAACGCCACTGGATGTAACAATTTAAGATTTCTTATGTAATGTTATTTTATCTTTAATGTTCTCGATATAACACCAAAAAAGTATTTGAAAAATAAACATTTTGGCATCTTGTAGCACTCTATATACAGGGTGTTATTGAAATACGTGTAGGTATTTTAATTTCTCTCACCAAACTGAACCACTTTTCTATGTATCATTCTTCCACATAGCAAATTTTTTAGCGTTTTCTCTCCCTTGAATTTTACGAGCCGTTCTCTAAGTAAGCTGGGACACTATCATGGAGGTACCACATGTGCCTGCGTACAGCTAAAGGCACGTCTTCTAAAAGTTCTTTAAAATTTTTGTTAAAAAATCTTAAACAGTCAATTCCGTCGAGACGAGATGGTAAAATATAAGGTCCGATTACCAAACAGCCACCTACAATTCCAACCTACACATTTACAAAAAATTGCGGTGTTCCAGAAATGTATTAGAAGTTTTATCTGACCAGATGTGGGTGTCGTGGCAATTGAACACTGAAAGCTCCATCTCCTGAAAATACCGCTTCGTCAGTAAACCGCGAACAATAAAAAACCTTAGCTGCTCTTCACCTTTCCTCAAAATTCATTTACAAACAACATCATGACGTAGATAATCTCCTGGCTGAAGTGCCTCCATAAGATGTACATGATAAGGGTACAAACCCTGTTCGGTTAGAATACACCAAATTGTAAATGCTGATACGCCAACGCAAAATTCAAGCGTTAGGACACTAATAGTTGAATCCGCTTTTGTTGATTCTGAAATTTGCGGTTTGCCATCTAAAATTCGACGGGTTTGTCCCCTTCCTCGATGTTGCACTTGGGGTTTAAACGTATGGTATGGTCACGTAAATGTTGAATCGCATTTGTAAACGTTTTCGCATTCGGCGATTAGGAAAACGTTCCACGTAAAGTGCCATAGCTCTGGCAAAACATCTGCCTACTTTACCTTACAGAGGTACGATGTCCGTTAATTCATTTTTTACCATTTTATTACTTAGTAAAGAATTTAATGAATGCTATCAAATACATACAGTCGTACACATTGAATTAATTTACCACTAACCTATCTAAAGCGTCAAGTCCCAGTATTAATTACAAAACTATTTATTAGCGTATACCTACATTTTGCTGCTTTTTAATTCGAAGTTTTTATTGTGCTCTAATAAATTAAAATACAATTCCAGAAGCGGGTAGCCACATTTTTATTAAAACAGTTTGTAGGGGTTTATTATATATTTATTACCTACCACGTAAATTATACCTAAAGGTTAGATTTAAAAGACGGCTCTAAATTAATATTATTGGTTTGGTAAATGGATGACTAGACAATTTAAAATAAGGATCAGTTTAATATCAATAAAAACAGATTTTACTAGAAAATATTTATTATAAAGACTAAAATATAAATACACATTAAATTTAAACGATGAAAATAAATATGAAAATATGAAAAACTTTTAAACAAAATATATTTCAGATTAATTATTTAATAGTTGAAAAAATATTATATTATGTAAGAGATAGTTTGCATGCAATCTGTCCCAGGGTGAGTAGACAAAACATTTTTTACATTTGTTTAAACATCCTAAATGTGACAAAGGATATAAATTAAGCAAACTCTAACATTGTTTTAGGAGTTCCAGTTTTACTTCGTTCAAGTTCATATTGAGTATGAATAAAATACTTTATTACTTCAACAATATTTATTTATTTTACCCTTATACGTATTTGAACATGCTTAAATACCATTTTCAAAAATATTAGCATGTAAACATTGAAATACGTAAAAGTTAAAATACATAAATATTGTTGAAGTAATAAAGTATTTTATTCATGCTCAAATTCCAACATGCTTGGGATATATTAAAATTATTAATAGTTGGTCAAAAATCACAATTTCAGCTTCACATCAAAAGTGATCAAACATGTTTTGATACGCTTAAAAGTTTGACAGCAAACAATATTTCTGTAAAAGTTTAATTAAAAAAACATTCAAAAACAGAAATGTTCCTTTTCTTACGTTCATACCGTGGCGCACAAATATGATATGTTAAAGAATATTTTCAAATTATATTTAATCTAAATTACAGATTTTATTACAAATTATAAAATAAATATATTTCAGTTACATGCTCCTTTTTAAAATGTTATCGACAAAGAAAAAACAAAAAGAAAATGTAAAACATCTTTTGTACAACGAACAAAAGGCAACAATTGAAAAAACAATATGGTCAAAAATCAATTTTATAGGTAGAGTTAGCTATAAAGTTTCTAACAGGCTCAAAAAATTAAATATTAACGTAGCTATACACAATCCGAATAAACTCCATA
Organism: Ctenicera cuprea; assembly: GCA_958336395.1. Taxonomy (NCBI): domain Eukaryota; kingdom Metazoa; phylum Arthropoda; class Insecta; order Coleoptera; family Elateridae; genus Ctenicera; species Ctenicera cuprea. The sequence goes on along the minus strand of OY284495.1, from coordinate 18,788,707 downwards.
AACACCTAGTAAACAATAAAGACACAATAGAAAAATATTCAAAAAATGGTATCTATCAATAGACTGTTCTAATAATTAGAACAGTCTATTGATAGATACCACGACTAAGGAAGCACCAAAAAATATTTACCCCAGAACAATACAGAAACATTATTAACCCTTGTGTTGCCACCCAAAAAAAATCACACTGTCTGCCACCCAGGGAACCCGGGTACCCATACGCAAATTCGTGCGTATAAGTGCGCTATACGTGAAAATAATTGAGTGCATTCTATCAGGATCTATTTATTAACATCTTAGAAAGGTATTTCTACCTGAATGTACCATATAAATTATGACCATCGACGAGCAGCTCTACCCTTTCCGAGGAAGAACTAAGTTTACTCAGTATATGCCATCCAAGCCTGCCAAATACGGTCTGAAAGTGTTTTGGTTGTGTGATGCAAGTAATGCTTATCCGCTCAAAGGGATTTTGTATACAGGTAAACAAGGTAATACTCGAGAAGTCAAGCAAGGAGAACGAGTTGTCAAAGACCTGGTCAGCGATTATAAAGGATCTTGCCAAAATATAACCATGGATAGATTTTTCACAACTTTACCTTTGGTGGAGACTCTGTTATCTTGGAAACTTACTATCGTCGGTACATTGAAAAAAAATAGAACGTTCATACCTCAAGAAATGAAACCGTCAAGGTCTAGAGAAACACTGTCAACCCTTTTTGGCTTTCATGAAAAAGCTAGTATCTGCTCGTACGTTCCAAAGAAAAACAAGGCTGTAATACTTCTTAGTACGATGCACTATGATTATGAAATTTCTGATGCAGCTCACAAAAAACCAGAAATGATTTTATTTTATAATCAAACAAAAGCTGGCGTTGACACCATGGATCAAATGTGTTCGAGGTAGGTACTCCACCCAACGGCGAACGTGTAGATGGCCGCTGGCTTTCTTTTTCAACATCCTCGACATTGCAGGTGTAGCTGCTTATGTCATCTACTATGAGAATAATAGCACGCTTCGCAAGAAAACAAACAGACGAAGACTTTTTCTTCGACAATTGTCAGAAGAATTAGCAATGCCGATGATCGAAGAGCGAGCCCCGAATCAGTAAATAATGCGAAACCACTCTACCAAAATCGCAGTCGAAAGTTTCTTTGAAAGGCCAGTAGTAGAGGTGGTACCCAGAAATGGCCAACGTCGAGACGCCACTGGGAGAAGAGCTGTTGTTGGATCTTGTTACATTTGTAACGAGCAGCCTATTAGCAAACGCCGAAAGACACGGAAATCCTGCGTTGAGTGCGATAAGCCCGTATGCGATCAGCATTTGGTGAAAATTTCTAAATGTTTACATTGCAATGAGTAATTTTTAATTTTTCTACATTGATTCTTAAAATTTAGTTATTCAAATTTACTTGTTCAATAATTACTTATATTTCACTGTGCAAAAAGCAAAAAATGCATTCATTTTTTTGTAACGTTCATATCGCAAAATAAAATTATTATTATTATTATATACAGTATATTTTATCAATAAATAATTAAAAATGAATATAATTTGTTATAATTATCATATAAATACTTATTTACTCCTTTTAGATATAAAATAAAATTATTATCATAATGTATTACACGAACTGCGCCGAACTTCTGCCGGGGTACCCGGGGACCCGGGTGGCTGAGACGTGTTTTTATTTTCAAATGTCACACTTCTCAAGTTAAAAATTTTTTAAACTATGTATAATGCGAAATTCGATAGATAATCGGTTAAACCATGGGGATCCAAGAGGATTTTAGCCTATCTTTTTTAGAATAAATATTATTCAACAAAATACACTCCGGTGGGTACCCGGGTACCTGGGTGGCAACACAAGGGTTAAGGATGCTAGTAAGAACAACGGTATTGTATGTGATATGGAACACCATTTCCAAAATATTGAAGATCTGGCTACCCAGTTAAATTTAATAAATCGAAAAAAAAATATTGATAATGAAAAGGTTCACTTTCGAGATAATATAAAATGGATTCGTGTGCAAGATTTCGGAAGTTATTTATACAAAGAATCATATGACGAGAACGAACCATTTCAAAGAGTTAACCTACTCAAGAACAAGTCTTCCACTAACCCAAACCTAACTCTGCAGCGAATTGACAAAAAAAACGGGAATATTTCAGAAGAGAAACTGGATAACTTAAGGGTACAACTAGCTTTTGTAGATGACGAGTACAAATGGTTTTACCAACAGTTCTTAGAAAATAAAGACATCAATAGCGAACCTCCAACACAGAAAAAGAAAAGGCAGACGAAAGCTAAACCCAAGGCTACCAAAACTGCAGTTCAGAAAAAAGAACAGGTGAAATAAATCAATGATTTTGTATTATTATTTTGTATTGAAACAATAAAATGTTGGTCAGTTATCTTGTTTATTCGTAATTAATTTTGCTTCCCTAAACAAATTATTGCCATGGATGAAGGTGCTAACTACATTTTTTCTCATCTGCCTTTTTTGGTAAAAAAAATATAAATTTGATAACGTATATTATAATATAAAATTATTGCATGTAAATGCAACAGTAAAAAATGTACATCAAACTTAGGTAAAATCGATTTTCTGAAGATATTTAAATTTGTTAGTTAACACCTTCATCCATCCACCCCTTCAATTGTGATGCAATATATATAGGAAAAACTGGCCGCATTTTTAATACAAGAATTAAAGAACACATCAGATCAATTAAATACAATCATAAATCAACAGGCATTTCCCAACATTGTATTACAAACAATCATTTTTTCAAACACACAGATACAAAAATTTTACACATAGAAAACAAGGGTAACCGATTAAATAAATTAGAAAATTTAGAAATTAAAAAGGCAAATAGGAATACTAAAAATTTAGTTAACGACCACACCGATTTAGGCAATCCACCCCTCCTGGACCTGCAGTATACAAAGCATAAAAACACGTGTTAACACTTAAAATCGGCGACGACAAAATGAGTAGTATTGTACATCTGTAGGTTTTTAGTTTTAGTTGTGTTTGTAAACTCCTGACGATAACCGTGATGGTTGAAACTCGAGTTGAGTAAACAAAAACCAACAAATTGTGAAACAATTACCAAGCGTTTTATTTTATTAATAAACTATTAATTTTTAATAGTTGAATATTTATTGATTATAAAACACTTTCTGAAGGGGTTTTATGTGCATATTTGCACAATGCCGAGTGACGTCATTATAAGCTGCTTAACATCAAATCTATAACAAGCCGTAAAAGTAGAAAAACCACTATCAATCTATCTGCAACTAAGATTACTGTAATATTTTGAAGAACATTGTTGAGTATCTGAATTGTCAATCTTGTAACAGTTTCATCTTTAAATAAAAAAGTAACCTGTTCTATTTGTTAGACTTTTTAACACAGCTCTAATACTAATACTAATGGTTATTTATATTAGGTGTAACTATAAACAACCGTAATGGTTGTTTCAAAGCAATCTTTCTTGGATAATATTTGGGTGGTTTTTAAAAAGTTATTGAGCATCTGTCTAAAAGTTAACCGCCATAGACCGCTTAAAAATGCGAACTTATATTTTAGTCTTGAATGCTAATTAAAAGTCAACCTTTTCAGTTACAATAAAGATATTTTTTAGGATAACAATTGGGCGACTTTAAAAGACGTTTATTGAGCATCTATCTTAAAGTTAACCACTGTAGGTAATTTAAAAGTTGCGCGGCCAAATCCTACACTTTAATAATGTTTAAAGTTAAACGTATTGGTTACGATAATGTTAGCATTTTAAGATAACTGTTTGTTGACTATAAATTGAATATTAACAATAGTGTGCTTGCGGCAACTATTACGGATGCATAAAAGGCATCTATAAGATGCCATGAGCAAGTCATCTTTACGGTACAAGAAATGATCGCTTTCTGGACAATCAACTTTAGTTGTGTGGGTCAGTTTGGGGAGTTCTATTAAAAGTTAAAATATCTGCACGTATTTATAATAATAGAAAACGCCATTAACTTGTTATGGCTAAAATAAAAGAAAATATTTAACATACAGTGTCATTTGGCCTACTTTCCATTAAAATTTGTTGCGTTAGCAGGTGCCGCTATAGTACGCCTGAAAATCTTTTACGTTCAAGAAATAGTGTTTTTGATGTAATTTAGGTGTCCTTGGTTTTATGTTTCTAAAATGAGTCTTTAAAATGTTAGTAGAGCCGGGAAAGTTACTTTATAGACGCATCGCATAGTTAGAACAGTCTTATATAAAAGCTGAAAATCCTTTATTATCTCTCAAACGCCTTGGCAGAAAACGCCGCAGTTACTCTAAATTTGTTAAATTTCAGGAGGGCAAATTGCGGTAGAAAGGCGTATTTTCGTACTTTATAAATTGCCTGATAGCTTCATCAGTGCACAATGTCGAGGGAAAATGTGCTAATGACCACGAACAGCATGTTGCAGGGCTTGTTTGAAAACAAATCCATTAATTTACGAGGCGCTTAAAGTAATGGAAGCTTTGGCTCGATGCATCCCATCTGCGCTTTACTACATCATTGGTAATTCTTTAACCTGATCTTCCTGTTGACTTTATGGTTTTAAAGCCATGCTGACATTTCTAATAATTTCAGATCGAAGAGAATTTTAAAAAAATATTCGTTTCGTTCAATCTAATTATTTAGGCCGTTTTAAAATATATTTCGTTAATCTTTAGTTAGAAACAGAAGTTTCAAGAATTATATGTATTGGAAATACCAGAAAAATGTTTTCCTCAATTCCGACTCGCATTGATAATGTCATAAATCATGTCAGTTTTTACATTGCGAACAAAACGTTGTCTAAAATTCAACATTCCCGCTAAATGTTTTTTGAGTTTTATTCATATCAGTTGAATTTTTACTAAATCGCCGAGTTCTTTTATGCAGAATGTCCCTCGCTTTTCATTTCTGATAAATGTGTTTTGAAGTTATTCAAACTATTTCGATATACGTACAGGTTATGGAAATATCTCAACAGAAATGCATTCCTCACTGTAACTTCCTGTCATGTTTTTGCAGATAAACGTTTTCTGAGTGAATTATTTTGAAAGGAATTGTATGCCGCATGTCGTTTTTTAAATAAGTCATGAGGAAACAATTTCAGGAAGTGAGAGGTGATAAAGAATTCAAAGTGTATTTGCAATATTAAAAGCAAAACGTGTGAAACGATTCGAATGAATTTGCCTTGATCTGTTTTCAATTTTACGACATTATGAAAAGAATGGTATTGGTGTAAAGTTTCCACGCATCCTTGTAGATGTGTTCAAAATTACTAAACGTTGACAGTTTTTATCACAAAACACAAACTTAAAAATAAATATCATATTTTGATATGCAATTAACGAAATGTAACTGCGTTGAGATGTAAGACAGGTACACAACCCATCCAGCAAATAGATTTTTTATTAAATCTAGCGCTAAATGTAGTTTTGCAAAAGAATTACAAAGTAGACATTTATATATAAGTTTATTTATAAATTCTAGCTTTACTTCGTTAAAGTCCATATTTAATGATTATCTGTATATAAAATACTTAATTACTTCATACATATTTATTTATTTTAACCTCATACCATAGCATCCATATTTTAACCTCATACGTATTTCGGCATGTTTACATGTCATTGGCGAAGGTTATACCGTGTGTTCAAAAAGTGATTACATAAGGGTTCGCCATGGTTAATAAAATTTCTGTCTTTGCATGCTTTAGAGTTTAAACAAAAGAGTATAATGTCACTTAAAATTTTTAGGTTAAGCTTGTAATTTGTTATTTGTAGTGACACTGACAGAGTGATGACAGTTAAATTCTAAAGCATGCAAAGACATAAATTTTATTTTCCATGGCCAACCCTTATGTAATTACTTTTTGAACACACGGTATTAGAAAGTGAACAGTTAGTGTTGTTATAGCAATAGAACTTGGAAACGTTCTGTGTTGCTACACCATGTTTGATCATGATGTTCTTGTACATTTTAGCTTGTTCTATTGCTATAACAACACTAACTGTTTACTTTCTAATATAACCTTCGACAATACGTATGGGGTTAAAATAAATAAATATTGTTAAAATAATAAAGTATTTTATATACAAATTTAAGAGTCCGGGTGGTCCAGTTGTAGAGGATGAGGCTTACAATGCGTGAGTTCTCGGTTCGAATCCTGGAAGAAGCAGAAATTTTTTCTGTAATTCTGTGGATCGGTATCGAGCTAAGTTACAATTAACGACGCTTGCCTTGATTACTGACTGACCAGGACAAGTAACAAAGTCATAGACAACATGAAACATACAATTAAACACACGTGTATGAATGACATTGAATGAATGTGCATGAAGGGTGGCATAAGCTTCAGGAGCGTAGCGGTCTAAAGGCCAAAAGGCCCCACTACCTCCTATTACACAAGCGAAGAGCCTACCCGGAGTGAAAGACCTCGACACCTTCGGGTATAAGAGGTGAAAGATTAAATAAAATAAATATACAATTAATTATCTGTTATATAATGATTATAATCATTATATATAAGTTGTCCGCAATCATGTTCGCAGATTGATTGAAACGTTTACAAATAGTTTAAATTCAATATCAAAAATTACTTAAAAACAGTACCATACTTTACTTCAGCGGAAACTGCACTGGTTTAATACAAACCAGTACAAACGAATATACGCTTTATATAATGGACGCGTAGAGATCTGGCTTTTAATAGTGGAGCCCATCGTCGCGTAAAGTTAAGACAGGTAGAAGGAATACGGATTTACTACACAGATTACAAAAAGTTGTGTATGTCTAATTTTATTACCTAAGGGTGAATAAAGTTAGAAAATAGTTTTTCCGTCTGGTCTTCCATAATATTTATATAAAAAATTAATCTCAAACCAGTGAAACCTGTGAGTTATGCCCCTGGCCTTTTTTTATTGTTTTGTTTTAATAATAAATAAGCAAATGAAATAAGAAGCGTAGCAGCGCGTGGATCTCTCTTTTCTCAACTGTTAGTGAACGCGCATTTAATAACATGTCTTACATCTCGACACAGGTTATTTAATATGTTTGTGAGTTTCACGATACCTGCAGAATGTATTATTTATATCATTATGTTAAAATCGTAAGGCGTAGTCCAGGGGTTCAGCAGCTAGTTTTATAAATTAACTTGCAATTGCTTTAATTATGGTAACGTAAATGTGTGTGTTTGTTATTATAACCGGAGCTTTAATATTTGGGTCAATGGAGTGTGGGAGTTTATTTTATAATATATGAGCAAAAATTGCTTTCGTGGCGGTGTCCACATAGTTTTGTAATAATAAGAAAGTAGTAATGAATGTTGTTTCTAATAAAATTGTAATAATGCACTGCTTTTTTGTATTGTTAATTGTCTGTTATTAAAGAAGATTCTCTTGTCAGGGCTAAAAATACATTGAAGGGAAGATGTTTATTTGTTTATTGTTAATTTATGACGACTTGACAGAATTAAAGTAATCCATAAATTAGCCCAACAGTAGTGATTGCAACATAATCATTTGCGGAATACAATATCAATAAACTGAGTTGAGATATAACGGCTTGTCGTTGTCGTGGTATGGTGATAGACTGTGTCGAGATAAACGATCTGGTTGTCGTATTATGGTGGTACAGTTAGGGATTTAATATGTAGATATTTTGAATTCTTACATTTCTTGCAATTTTTGAGAAACTAGAAAGGTCTTCAAATATATGTCTTTATGAAAGGAATTCCAATAATAGATTTTATTCCATCTCTGTCGCCAAATTTTGCTTGCATTTACGTACAGTTAAGAAATTTACATACATTTTGGTACAAATTTAAAATGTTAAGTTAAATTAATAACTGGATGTTTTGACGGAAAACGTTATTGGTAACCTGACATTGGGGTGTTATTTAGAAATCGTGGAATTTTCAATTTTTTGACTATGTTAATACCGACTAGGTACTTATATTAAAACTTTTTGTATTGAAAGCTCTTCAAAAATTTCATTCGCCAATAACATAAAGCAAATTATAGAAATAATTTTTAAATTTTTACGGTTATTATTTATACTCGTGTTTTTTTAATACTTGCTCTTTAAACATTTGTTATAATAATTTTGTATTTTATTTGAATAAATATTAACATCTATTAAAAACGCAGTTTCAAACAGTTACTTCCAAAGCAACTTACTAACTACTGGTTATTTTTATACTTCCGTAACTTAGTAACTTACTGAGTTAATTTTTTGCATTATAACTTTTATTGAGTAACTTACCCAATACTAAGTTTACTGTTTGTTTTACCTTCTAATTTTTCTCTCTATACGTCTTCTTCTTTTCTATTTTTTGTTCTTTTTCTTCTTTATCTTTTCTTCTTTTTCTTTTTTTCTTATTTTTCTTCTACTTTTAAGATTCTTTCACCTTCTTCTTCTTCTTTCTCTTTTCCTTTTTATTACCGCAATGCTAAAAGCTGCTTGTCTTCATACAGACAACTGCGTCAACCAAAAACAAGCAAGTTACTAATTGCCAATATAAATAGATATGTAAATTCTTTTATTTAGTTAATATACTAATTTTTAATATATACTAATAAAGTTAATTAATCAGGTATCCACGTTGTTGTTGTTGCAGCGGCGCTACAGTCCATATCGGACTTTGACCTCCCCTATTTTCTTTCGCCATTTGTCCCTGTCCTCTCCCCATTTCTTCCAGTTGTTTAATCGTAGGATGGTTTTGGCTTTTTGTGTCACTGCATCACTCCACCTTTTTCGTGGCCGACCCCTACTTCCTTCTGGGTTTTGTTCTTCCACCCGTTTGGCAATATCACTATCATCCATACGTCGCACATGACCTGCCCATCTTAGTCTTCCAAAACCTATAAATGTCACTATATCAGTCTTTTTAAAATCCTGGTATAATTCGTGGTTCCATCTTCTTCTCCATATATCTCCCTCTTTGGTTGGTCCATAAATCTTTCGTAAAACTTTCCTTTCAAAAACGCCTAATCGGTCTTTCATTTTTCTTCATTTTTCTGAGTCATTGTCCAGACTTCGCTTCCGTATGTAATTATTGGTCTGATTAGAGTTTTATACATCATTGTCTTCACCTCTCTGTCAATATCTCTGTCTTTCAAAATTCCATTGCACGCGTAAAAGCCCGATTTGCTTGTATTAGCCTGGCCTTTATTTCTTCCGTCTCATCATTATCATTTGTTATTTTAACTCCCAGATATTTGAAACTTTTAACTACTTCTAGATTATAGTCTTCGACTGTTAAGTTCTGTCTTACTCTAGGCTGATTTTTGGTAACTGTCATCACTTTTGTTTTATCTGCATTAATTGTTAATCCTATTTTTCGTCCTTGTTGGTCCAGTTCCATAAATACTTCTCTTACGCTTAAGATTGATCTTCCTATTATATTGATATCATCTGCATATATCAACACTTGTTTAGATTTAAGGTGGATTGTCCCATTTGGATCTATGTCTATGCTGCGGATTGCCTTCTCTAGGGCTAGATTAAACAGTACTGGCGAAGGGCTATCTCCCTGTCTCAAACCTGTTGTTGTTTCCGCCAGTTCTGTTGTTCTGTTTTGTACTTTAACTTGAATGTAGGTTTCCCCTAGCGTGCATTTAATCATTTTTATTAATTTCTTCGGAAAATTAAATTCCTCGAGTATTGTGTACAATGCTTTTCTACTTATACTATCATAGGCTTGTTGGAAATCTACAAATATATGATAGGAGTCAATGTTGTATTCCCACGTTTTCTCTAGTATTTCCTTTAATATAAATATCTGGTCAGTTGTTGATCTTCCTTTCCTGAAAGCTGTTTGGTTTTGGCTTATTGTTTTCTCGTAATAAGGTTCTAGTCTTTCATGTATTAGTGTAGCAAGTATCTTGTATGTCACATTAAGCAGGCTGATTCCTCTGTAATTACCACACTCCAGTTTATCCCCTTTTTTATATATGGGGCACACTGTACTAATCTTCCATTCATGTGGTATCTTTTCCTCTTCCCAGATTTTCTTAATTAGCTCGTAAATCTTCTTGTGCAACGTCTCTCCCCCTCCTTTCAGAATTTCAGTGGTTATCGTATCTGGCCCAGGTGGTTTGTTATTCTTTAGTTTATAAACTGCATTTACTGTTTGTTCTAATGTTGGTTCTTCTACTACTACTTTGTCTTCTTCCTCAATACTATTACCTTCTTGTTCTTCGAGTTGGATTCCTGATTCTTGCACTGTTCTATTTAGATGTTCTGAAAAGTATTCTTTTCATCTTCCAAATATTTTATTCTCTTCACATACTAGTTTTCCCTCTTTATCCTTGATTGCAGTGGTTCTTGCTTGGTAGCCTCCTTTGAGCTTATTTATAACCTGGTAGAATTCTCTGATTTGTTTATTTTTATGTAGGTTCTGTATATTGTCTAACAAGTCCTTATTATACGCTCGTTTCTTCCTTCTGCAAACTCTTGTTGCTTCTCTTCTTGCCTCTTTATATCCCTCTTCTCTTCCTCGTGTTGGTCTATCTAAGAACAGTTTCCGACTTTCCCTTTGTTTTTCTAATGCCACCTTACACTCCGTATCGAACCAGCTGTTTCTCTCTTTCTTCTTGGTCCTACCTATTATATCTTCTGTTTCTTCTAGTATGACTCCTTTGAGGTTTGCCCATTGTCCTTCTATTGTTTCTTCTTCCTGTGCTACTGTATTTGTTAGTCTATTAGTCATAGCTTCTCGGAAATTACGCGCTACTTCTTCATTCTTTAATTTATCCCTTTGCCATCTTCTCACTATCTCTTTACAGGGTTTCTTTGCATTGGACAACCTCTCTCTGAGCTGTATCTTAACAAGATAATGATCTGAATTGCATTCCGCACCTCTATAGCTCAGGCATAATCAGGTATCCACAGTTGTTAATAATGCTCTTCTACATATTTGCTGAAATACCTCTTAAAACTACACATATTTGTTGCTTTTTTGGCTTTCGGTGGAAGAGCGTCATATATTTTTATACCTTTATATTATAATATAAAGAATTTTTTGTGCATAATTTTGTGAATTTAGGTAATCTAACATCTAAACGTTTCCTGGTTTTATAATTATAAACATCAGCTTTTAAACTTAGTTTTTCACCTATATTTGGTAATAATTTATTAACAGCTATATGTAAAAGTACCAACGTATTAAAATAAATATACTTAGCCATTGTAAGGTATCCAACATTAAATTTATATTTGTAAATTTTAAACATTGCAAAATAATTCCCGTCGCTCTGTGTTGCTGCTTCTGCAACCTTTGTAAATCTCCATCATAACATAGAAACAATATGCTAGCACAGTAACCAAATGGGGGGCAATAATGGTTTTATACACTAAAATTCTGTGATGAATGCTAAGTTTATTGAATATTCTGCTGAAAAAGTGGATCTCATGACGAACAGCAACTTTCTTTATAATAAAATCTACATTGCTACTAAAACTACGTGTATTGTCTATAATCACTCCTAAATATTTAATTTGAGAAACCTTTTCTAATTATGTCTTCTCTCTTTATTTTCTATCTAGTATCTGTGCCTCACAGAGAAGATAAAGATGTTTTTTTTCTTTTGTACAAATTCTATAGTTTGGTTATTGCCGTAAACTCCTTCACCAAAACCTTCTTTCGTCCTCGATCAGTCTGTGAGCCAAACTACATCTACAGTTGAATTGTTTTATTTTTTGGCCAACAATGTACTGTTCTGAATTGAACTCATTACTTTACCATTAAGATTTCATTAATTACCGGAAAATGTGACTGAATTGTAAATAGGTAGTCGTTACAAAGCCCAAATTACTCAAAATAAACACTAGATAATTTTAAACAAATCTCAATGGGAATTGTTTCAGCTTATTACCCTATTAAATTATTACAGCAAAGCAAGACAACTAGCAGATGTTCTCGTTCGGTGGTCGCGTAATTACGCTATCAATAATCAGTGGATAACTGCATCAAAATTGTCTGAAAAGAAAGCGTGACTTCAATTCCTTATGCAATGAACCGACTGAGAGGGTAATTGTTACGTTAAAAATGTATTAGGCGCAAGTTAGGATTTAACTAAAACTTTTTAATAAAATTGAATAATTCTTCACAGTAAAAGCCGTTAAATTCGTAAATGAGCAAATTAACCAATAATGTATTGCTGTGAAAAGTTACATAACTGATTAATAACCAAAATTAAATAAGTTATAATATTGTAATCGTATGGGTTAATTAAATCCGTTAAGATATCGGTTTACCCGTTGCAGTTAGTTAACTTGCCAAGTTTGCAATGTAGACGCGGCGCGGCGGTAAAAGACTGCAAATCGAATCGTGCTGGCAGCAGCAGCTTCCAATATTTAAGATTTCACCCAGAGCTACTAAGTCTCCTCTATCTAGATTATTACAATTATACACCTAGACAGCGACTAGAAAAATTCTAAATCGCGTCAGCTGTAGAAAATGACACATATTAATGTTGCCGCTAAAAATTTGCTCGCACTGGGTATCACCTGGTGTTTGTAGGCTGCACGTAAGTATATTTTGAAATTATGTTTTAAATATTGCTATAAATTTCCTCACTGTTTGTATGCTAATAATTTACAAATAAATTAAGGGCTTTGCAAACGTATCTGATGATAATAAAGTCCTAGCTAGAAATTCCCGTGGGTAATAAGATATTGCTGTTGGTACAATTTCCAAAAGACTAAATTATGTAGTATGATAAAGGAGACAAAATATTTTTTGTTTTATTTTTCTGACAGTTAACTATGCCTGAGCACGTTTTTCCCGCTTTAAAACGTAACTTTTTCCGTTATTTATTTGCAAAGTGTTCTAACATGGTACAAGTACACCAGCCCCTTTATGAATGACCTCACAATGATTAACCAAATATAATACCGGCTGGTTATTAATAACACGATTTAATATCAGACATCTGTATATTGAATCCGCATTCCTTTCACATGCCTTCGCTTTTAGTAGTGAGTGGATCCGGCTACTAGAAGCCACATATTTACGCGTCTATTGTATAGCGTGCGTTATTAGTGCAAGATTGTTTTCTAACGTCTTTATTATGGCAGCTACAAAACAATTGTTAGTAAAAAAATTGTGTGCTGGGTTACTGCGCATAAGCTAAAATTATTACCAATTTTACTGGGTGTTTAATTATTCCTGTACAACGCATTACTTTGTTATGTTAACTGAAACACCTTGTATATTCTTGCATTTTGGATTCTACCTTAAATTATCAATATAAAAGTATTACTATAACATCGTGCAGCTTGTTTGTATAGACTAGGGTATGGTTATTCCTTAATGGCAGTCTTTGGAATGCTTGTAGCATTTGATTTTGCTACCATAAGTTTGTGAAAACAGGTAGTTTTGGTTATTCAAATTTTATTTCAGGGATGCGTATATTTTATTCATTCTCTTGTTAAAAATGTAAAAAGCGTGGATATATTATACCATTGAAAAAAACCTACAAAAAAACGAAGAGAAGTATTTTCAATCATTTTAGAAATACTCAAAAGTAAGATAGTATAAAAGCTGTCCAGTACGTGTTTGCAGTTAGAGTGGAGGAAAGTGCTAATTAGATCATCGAATTTGACTTTATAAATGGTAATAACATTGTTGTTGGAGCTGAGTGGTGTGTTTTGGAAACCAGAGAAGAGAGTGAATCATTCAATAGTTATCAAGTCAAGGATACCAACAGTAATTGTATAGGAACAAAAATAAGTGTCTGTTTAAGAAAAGTAGAATTTTAAAACTTTTTACAATTTTCCATAACCGACTATAATTTGAGATTGACAATAAAAATATTTTGGCCTAATAATACTTTTATTAAAAATGACCTACATTTTTTTGTCAAGAGATTTATTTTATCCCTGTTTCCTAAAGCTTATAACAACCCTAGATGAAAGAAAAAAATTAATTTAAAATAAATTTCCACAATGCAGAGCATTTTATGATAAAGGTAATTGTGAGATACAAGTATTCTAAGAATGTCTTTCAGGTAACTGCTTTGGTACGTGTAAACAATACAGCAGCTTTTTACATGGGCTGTAATGTGTAGGCTCATATCTTAGGAGGATTAAGATACTGAGATGTTAAAATTAATTATTTTCAATGTATTTGACTTGTTGCAAAAGTATTGACATTTGTGAACTAATATTACAAAATTAATGTTTTAGATACTAAAAACGTTCATTCATCGTTATTATGCACAGATTATTAACACATTACAAAATATTTCAGTGGTTTGTTAAAAACAGCAGAATATTTATTATATAGGGTGTTCACAATTTTATGTCCATTTTGCAAAAAACTTCAAATGTCAATAACTCTCGTTTTTCAAATAAAACGTTTAGCATTTTTTAACACCATCAAAATAGTGTAGAATTAAACTCTCTTTGGGTTTTTTAAAATTACAAATTAAAATATGTGCATTATGACAGCAAAACTCCTACTACTTCCCATAGAAAATAACGATTTCTTTTCTTAATAAACATTGATGCGTATTGAGCCTCTTTTACATTATGCTGCATTCTAAAATTTTCTGTGACTGAGCAGTGACGCTATTGGTTTTTTTATATGCAAATTTTTTTCAGGATTCAAATATGTAAAACTTACATTCTCTGACATTATAACGTATTTCGATAAAGGTGTAAAAGCTGACTCAAGTAACCAGGCTATAGATTTAAAAAAAACACTTCAAAATGTTCGTTATTTGGCTTAGTCATTGTTAGGATAGGTCAACAAATATTTTTTGTTTATGGTCAATGTAGCTTAATATCGTTGCATTTGAAGTGTTTGTGTCTAAATCCATAGTCTGCTTACTTTAATCAGTTTTTACAGTTATCTCATAATTTTTATAATGTAAGAGTATAAAAGCTTTATATACCTAATTGAAACGAGAAGTAATTTCTAACTGCCGAAGCCTTTCACTATGAAAATTTTCGGTAACGTCACCGCTCTATCACAGAAAATTTAGGAATACGGCAGGTATACACTATACAATAGTAGCTCATTAAGCGACAAACAAATTTCATTAAGAAAAAAATTTGATATTATCAACAGTTTAGGAAATCGTAGACGGAGGAGGTGAAACTTTAAAGTTATAAATTAGAGTATTTTTCTTTTCATACCACACCCACTTTAATTGCAATTTATATAAAGCAAATCAAAACAACTGAAAAAACCATGAAAATTTTAATATTGGCTGTACACAAAACTTTATATCAAATTTAAAAAATGCCACGTGATCCATCTAAAAGTTGAGTAATATACATATTGTTACATTTAAACAAGTGTGCTGCGAAGGCATAACTAAACACCCAGTATATTAGGTATGGTTAGGTTATACACAGTAACCCAACAAACAATTCTTCGCTGAACAATTTTTGTGTAACTGCCATAATAAAGACTTTAGTAAATAATATCGCATAAATAACTAACATAAGGGAAATATTCTACAGCAGACGGCTATAATTTTCAATACATACGGGTAGCCACTAGAACAGGTAACAACCGTTCATTTGCTCACTTTTTAAATTATTAATTTCAAATTTTTTCTTAAGAAATATACACATAAAAATGCATATTGCGACATGAAACGGTGCTAATTTTGAGTTCCGGTTTAACCGAAAGTGATAGCAATTGTTTTATTTTTAATGAAACACCTTGTATATTTTTGCATATTTGGATAGACCTCTTAATTTACTTTACAGCTATGTATAATACTTACCCATTAATTTTTAATTTTGGCCGCCATAGGGCGTTTTTAAGAAAACATTAAATGCCTAATGATGATATTATTAATTACTTTTTTTAAGTTGGCTTTGAAAACAAAGGAGTAATGAACTTTGAGTGTTTTTTTTATTAATTTATTTAAACATTCTATTGTGGCAAAAAGATATTAAAAACATTAAAGTATAAACAATTCTCAATCTCTAAACGGCCATAACTTACTTTTTTAATACCCCTAATTGAGTTTTATTGCACATTTTAAATTGCCAGTTTATTTGCTTTAATTTAATACCAATAACATACCTTATAATTTTCAAAATAGCAAGAAAAACTAAAATTATTGTATTAATAACGGATATTAAAAATAGCTACGTTTTTGCAAATAAGTAGGCTTTGAAAACAAAATACCAACAAGGTATGGTATTAAAATTCAATTAAAGCAAATAAAATGGCAATTATATAATATATATAATTAGGTTTTTTTTTATTCTTTTTTATATCTTCTTGCCACAATAAAATGTGTAAACAATTTTTAAAATTGTTATAACTTCCGGTTAAACCAATCACCCAAGCCATCCACCCTTTTGGACGTACTTGAAGACATCCCCAATTGGAGTGTTGCTGATTTCGGTCATGTTAGGTTAGCATGCCAATATAAATGTCAACTGTACCGTGGAGCAGCATATTATAATTAAATTATGGTTAATGAAGGCGTCACAAGGGCCGAAATTTTGCGCAGACTCCGCTCAAGCTTCTAAGAAAGTATACCGAAGTAGTAGCAAGTATTGAATGAGGTCGCGGTTTTAAAAGTTGCTGTGAAAGTGGTCACGGTCATTTTAAAAACGGTCAGCTCATTCAAATACTTGCGACTGCTAGAGTGTACTCTTTGAAATTACGAGTGGAGTCTGCGTAAAATTACAGCAGGTTTCAATATCTGAAATTGGCTCTAAGTTTCAGGCCGGCGCGCGGTTTTTATCAGCACTTACCAGCTTATTACGGGGTTAAATAAATTGTTGATTTTATAAATTATATAACGAGTCAACCTTCCCTTGAACTGATGGTTCCGGAAAGTTGAACTACCCTGATTAGCTCAGAAACCACGATTCGATGAAACTAAACCGAAGACTGCAGAATACTATTTTTTATTACCCTATTCGTACAATTTCTGAAATATTTGAATGTATGGTTAAGTGGTTAAGTGGTATTTCTGTAGAACAGAATAGTTTATACCAGGTAAATAATTAAATTGTATCCTTTAATTGACCGGTTCGGTGAAAAGTCGTTTCTAAAAAAAAAAGGTGTTAGCCGCAACCTATACGGCGTTGGTATTTTTGGAGAAACAAAGTTGTGACTTAAAAAAAGAAAAGCTTAGTACCGGTTCATTCTCCGTGAAGGGGCGGGCCGCTATAGGGGTCTCTCAGACTCCACACCGGAGTCTTAAGCTGATATTCAGCCGAAAAAGGATAGGTCAGAGCAAGTAATTTGAATAAAGGAAAATCTCTGCGGATACTACGGTTTCAGTATTCACTTTTATGTCTAAGAAAACCGCGGAAATACCTGAGCCAGGGCAATCGACCAGACTAGGTAATAAATTCAAGCCTCTCCAATAATAGGTAGTTGCGTTAACTGCGTAACCACCTCTATCGGTTTGCTTTCGGGGCAAACATTCTGGTTTTATACTCGAAAAACTGGATGTGAGTATTAATTGAAGCGCGAGTCTTAAAAAAAAGAGTTTTGGCGCGGACATTTGCCAAGTCGGGCCTCAATTGTGGCGTCACCTGCGCGTCTTTGAGAAACCAACAATATAAATCCTGATGTTTTTTAAAACTGCTGTACCTCGGACAACTTGTTACAATCTGGATATATCAATATTATAATTTACTTTCGGCTTAGACCGCGTCGTCATTTGGAAACTACACCCAGCATAATCAGGTAAGGACCGACCTGTAGCTTGTCTGCCTTTACAAGCATTTGCTCTAGAAGTCTGAGCCATATTTATTCGTAGGCCCAACCGTGGCACCGTGTGCTTAGCTTATTTAAATCTTGGAGCGGACAAGGATTTGATCTTAATGTATTTTGTTTGCCAGGACATTCATGCTTAATCGGCTTAAGCCTGTTAGCTGTTTGTGAATACATACAAACGTTTAGCAAGACATTGCAGCTTGCATCTTCAGAGTGAATAGCACACTGAATTCAAATCCGCCAAGCGGAGGTATTTAAACCTCGTTGAGTCAGGAGTCCTCAAAGGATAAACTAGCGGAGTCCAAGCTTTACTGAGTCTAAAACCATCTTCCCTGTTTATGTTGTTAGGTTGTTTCTCAATTTCAATTGCTTTACGTATGATACGAGGGAAGTAATGAGGTACTCTGGCGAGTACCCGAGCATTGTCAAAGTCCACCTTATGCCCAGTTAAACCAGTATGTTCAGCCACCGCAGATTTTGTGATGCGTTTGTGTTTGCAATCACCTTTGTGCTCTCGCAATCTTAAGTCAATGGAACGACCAGTTCGTCCGATGTAGTTTGACCCACAAGAGCAAGGGTGTTGTAGATCCCGGCTGATTTTAAATTTGATATTTGATGCTTTGCGGATCTGAAACCGTTTCCCAAAGTTTCATTAGTCCTAAAGACTGTCTTTATGCTATATCTTCTAAGAACATGCCCAATCTTATCAGTAATGCCTTTACTGTAAGGTAGAAAAGCTAAGCTTTCCGGAGGTGCCAGTTCCTCCTTAGCCTTGGGCTGTTTAGATTAGAGCAATAATTTAAAATTTTTTTCTCTTAGGTACTGAAGCAGCATCTCAGTAGTATTCGATGTGATCATAATAAAAATAATAATTTAAAACTATTTCCAGTTCTTGATACAAAATTATTATATTTAGCGAACATCTTGGTCAAATTTATCAAGGAAAGATACAGACTACCTTCTGCGCTAAGTACACCTCATTTGAAAGGTTAACCATCCGGTCCGAAACTGCCTTCCCCGAAAGGACATGAAGCTCCCCTAATCCGGGTTGTCTTCTGCATTATCATCGTTTCTGTTGCCAACTTTCGCATAACTTTCTAAACGCTGCCCATAATGTGATATTCTGTTTCTCATTTACAAGACGCAATGTTTACTGTATAGTGTCCAGTTGGTCAACCCAAAATTGAGTTTAGCTTTTATCGTTTACTTCAATCAACACTTTCATGTTAAATATTAAAAGCAAGTAATAGCGATGAGAAGCATTAATGAATTTCAATGGAAATTGAATGTTGGTTAGCTTTTACAGCGGCATTTTTTTGATGTCGAAATGATTAACCGCCAACCATTTCAGAAATTACCAACAATTTCTGTTAAATCACCGTGTAGCGAGCGATATGATTGAAATGCTATCGGGTGAAGTGAAACGTGTAATGCGAACTCCCATTAGGAGACTCAATCTACGAACGTTAGATAGACGACTTGTTTATTGTAATGTATAAACCAAATATTTTCAACGTAGTAAAGTATTTGCTCAATTTGATTTGTCTTAAATCAATAAAAGTAAATAAATATGGGTTGGTCTGACTTCTAACTAAAAATTCAATTCAACTACAAGAGTGTAATCTGCTTGTTAGCTTTCACATTTTTCAAAGGCCAAATTTAACCTTTAATTTTACGAGTACAATTTCCTTCAATTTTCCCTAAACATTTTGTTTCAAAATTAAAACGTTTAAATAAATGTGTTGAACAGAATTAAACATTTCACTTATTTTTAAGTCCTCTTTTCAAGTCTTTTAAGTCCATAACAGAATATTAAATTAGAACAGGGAGAAAGTTAACTACAAAGGGTAAGAATTCGACCTTTGTTATGGAGCTTCCGTGCATTGTTCTGCTCTGATGCAAATTCCTTTTAGTTTCTGTAGCTTTCATCATATTCCAGCGATGTCTCTCTCTTCAGCGCCGAACATATGCAAGAGTTTTTACATTCCATTACGAATATACTTGGTGTCAGTTACACTCGCTGTTGTGTTTATTTTTGATGCTCTGAGATTTAACTGAACCCGCAGATTGTGATTCTGCGGACACAGCAAATACGTCGATATGTTCTTTAAATTTGACAAGGGTTAGTTCAGATGGAAATGTCTAGATGAGGTTGAAAAGGGAGTTTTAGAGCTATCAATCACACTGAAACTGCTTTTCTTTGATTTTTCCTCAATAATTTATTCAAATGTGCCCGAAATATACAAATTGTGTCCGGAATAATGACAAGGTTAATAAGTTTTATTTTTAAAATAATTAGTACTTCGTCTACGTTTTCCCATTGCCCATTAAAATTCCGAGACAAAAACGAAATAGGTTAAAAGCCACAATATTCGGCTCTTTGTCATGGAAAGTCATAAATACGCGTTTCATTAATAATAGTCCTTGTTGTTTACCAAATTTATACTCGCATAAATTTCATATATAAATGCGTTTTTGCGACAGGCGAGTTCGTTTCTGTTGTTTATGAAGGGTGACGAACCAACGATAAAACATAACAAGAAAACGGGTTGCTTAGAAATGCTCATATCTCTTAAGACATCCGAAAGATAGAGAAACTTCGTATTTTAGGATAATAGGATAGATCTTATCGTTTCTACGATTCGACAAGGAAAAGACACGAACTATCGGAAAAGTTTTTGCATAATTATTTTTATTTATGGATAGGATATTTTGTGAAGTTCAATGTCCCTATATTCGCAAATGCGACTGGAAATTCTCAGTTAGTGCAGCACTAAATGTTCGTGCTTGAATAACAAAAAGCTTTTATGGCTCATTCTCACATAACGGGAGAATTACACTTGTAAAAATTTAAAAAAAAAAGTGCTTTCCCACTGTATTTTTTGGCCTGATTGGCTGGCCAAAACCTCAAAGTATATTATTTTTATATTGGCCACGAAAGATACTGCTTCTAAAAGTCATAGACATATGTTTTTCAAAAAGATATTTGGAAAATCGTCAATTCCGTAACGTATCTTTCAAGCCACCTCAAAATCAGAAGAATTGCGGAAATCATTATAAAATGCATTAAAACTCTAACCAAAGCATATTAGTTCTGTTATAACTTTATAGGTTGCTTCAATTTACAGTTATTTGGTTTCCTTTCTTCCATAAAGCCGCATAATACATATTTTTGAGGAAAACCAATGTGTTTATTTTGGTATCAGCAAACATTTTGAAGTTTTCAATAGGATTTCAAATGTTTTTAACAGTTTTCATATGCAAGAATTTAATTACTGCCTTAATTCTGCTATACTTCATAATTACTTTAATACTTTTGCATGAATGAGGTGCGTTACCGAAATGATATTCTGTATCCGAAATGATGAGGATGTTACCGCAATGATCTTGTTAGGTTTTCATGCAGTGTTAATAAATATGCAACTAGTTTAATTGAAAAGTATTTATTGAAATAAATGTAGCAAGACAAAAGTTTATAAAATTAAGCAATATTCAAACAAAATTTGCAGTAGCAAACAAAAATTTATAAAATCAAGCAATTTTCATACAAGATTTGCATTTAACTATATTTTTACCACTTATGTGTAATTTGTTTCTTAAAATACAGTTTGTATGAAAAGTTCTTCTACAAGTCGTGCATTTAGTTCCCATATTTTGCATACTAAAACCATAAGTACAGAGAAAACATATTCCAGAAGATAGCAATGGATTTTTTAATCTTAAGTTGTGATACTTCCTCTGTTTCTTTCGATGCACATGCCAAAATACCAGTATATTCTGACGTTAGTTTTTGGTTTAATATAATATTGGAAAATAATTTTTTATCTATCTTTATTTGTTTTTCTTTAAGCTTCTTTTGATGAAATTTTTCATATGCAGCTTCTCTGTCTTTTTTAGATTTAATTTTCAAATCTGCGAATTTTTTTTAATCCATTTTTGTTACCTGGCAGAAGTCATATTTTTAGTACGTATTAGTTCTTTTACTGTTAACGTCATTTCGGTAACGTCTGAATCATTCCGGTAACACCACAAAAGATATCTGAACGTTACCGAAATGACCAGTACCGAACTGACATTTTCACATTAAATCGATTGAATTCACCTCTGTTTTAGCACCCTGGTGAAAATAATTTTGAGGTTATGTAAAGAAACACCGAGCAAGTTAACGATAATAGTAAATTTTTGAAATTAATTTATTTTTCTATCATGACTAGTGTTACCGAATTGACACGCTCGTAATTTATGTCATTCAAATTACAATTAGAAAAAAGTCATGCAATAAAAGCAAAACGACATACTCGCGATACATTCAACACTGTCTCACAATGAATACACAACAAAGTAGCACTCGATACAAGGTTTAATAAAGCCGGTAGGCTAATTGACACTGAACACTACCCGAGTGACAACCAACCTTGGGACAAGAAAGAATCGCTAATTATTAATTTATATTAATGTATTAACGTGTTTCTATTTGTATGGAGGACAGAAGATAGATGTGAAATCATGATTATTCCCATGTGCAGTTTTTACAAGCAGCACAATAAAAGTATTTGACCTTCAAATATCGAAAATCCTGTTTGGGACACGTTACCGAAATGATATTATGGTTACTAACGATGCTGGAAAATGCCAATAAAGTCACATAATATATAAAGTTAATGCATTTTGTAACAGATAAACTAGCTCTGCAATTAGTATTGGCATAATTTTTTTGAAATTCAAAAGCACCGAATTGCAATTCAGCCGGGACAACAATTCTCCCGTTATGTGAGAATGAGCCTTATGGAATTATGTTTCGATATATCGAAAATTATTTTCTGTGATGTGGATATAATTATAATATTTGTGATGTTATTTTGGCTATATAATGGAAGCAATTAAATTAAGAGAAATGCAATTCAAGTTCATATTGCAACGGAAGCATAACGTAAACAGATACATCTTTAGCAGATCGACCGATGCAGTTTTTCAGGAATGCAATCGGGATTCTTGAAAAACTCAGTGCAGGCCTACTCAAGTTAGATACTTTTCATGAATACGCTGTTCTGAGACACATCAAACAATAAGATTTTGAAATATTGTTACTATTAACACGAAAAGCAAGCAGATATGCATTAGACGTTACTATGCCAGCAAAAAGTGATCAAAATGTATTACCTACGGGGAGGTTATTTGCTCCACGTAGTTCCTAGTAGGTAACCTTTTGAGTGTGTTACATTTGCTTTGGTGCACTAACTCGGCGTAGGTAACTAAAAACCCTAGAAGAGAAGAATAGGACGCTTATCATCCCGAAAAGGATAATCATGTCAATGTGATTATCATTTCGTATCTGCTCTCGTGGAAAGACAGGCGCAGTGGGCGTTCCATTTCACCCCCAAGATATATGTTTGTGGGCCACTGGTTGATACAATTTCATGTAGTAAATGAAATTATTAATTAAGTAAATCAAGGCATCTTAAAATGTTCCACAGA
This sequence comes from Ctenicera cuprea, assembly GCA_958336395.1. Taxonomy (NCBI): domain Eukaryota; kingdom Metazoa; phylum Arthropoda; class Insecta; order Coleoptera; family Elateridae; genus Ctenicera; species Ctenicera cuprea. Next base: position 18,765,484 of record OY284495.1, on the reverse strand, counting down.
ACTACATAGCATCCAACCATACAGCTAGTTGTATCGACGGGGTATATCAACTCTCACTTGGCCCTACACGCATACCACCAACAACCTTAACAAGAAGAAGAATCGTAACAATATTAACAATTACGTAGCTAAGATACCATCAAGCGTAGCCTTATCTCTACGGCTACACCAATCTTTACATAGGTACCAACAGTTTATCATTAATCCTTAACCCTATTCCGCCTCGGTTTATATTACCTTCCGAGAATGTTATACCCTTACATTACGTGTTGCTTAATATATTATTCCCACTACCGGCAGCAGTTTATTCTATTACTGGCAGCAGTTAACTCAAACTAATAACAAAATATTTGTAAATAACGGTGCCATTTTACATCTGTCATCAGAACTATGATCAGAACTTTGTTCAATTACTTCTATTTCGTAAGTAGTTAGCAATGCCTGTTGCTATAAATCTGTAATACTATTTTTTTCATAGGAATGTAAGTGACACTAGTCAAGTGTAACCAATAAACAAATGTTATGAGGCACTTACTTTTCCTGTAACAATGGATGTATAGCGTACTTACATTGCTGGTAGTGAGAAATGTAAATTACTCTATGTGACTGGAGACCATGCCTTGACTTAATTACACTATCTCCCTACCATATAATCACACTGACTACCCGGCCGGTGTCGGCTGGCAACCTTTTGCAGGTATACAGTATATCGTCATCGGATAACATGCAGCGTCGTTTACCAGCAATTTAAAATTGGACAGCAAATGACGTGTTGTTTATGTGTGTGTTCTATATTCTAGCGTCGACTATCATAAGACGCCGTGCCTCAGTGCTAGAACGCGTGTACACCTGTACAGCGTTGTAAAGCATAGGTTGGTCAAAAGTTTGAATACCGTGCGGTAGCATTTTTAAAATTGAAATTTTACTACTTTTCAAAAATGCGGTACAAAATGTTGTTATTATTTTTTGTTGTTGTGTACATGGCGACACGCTACTGTTTATGTTCTCTGAAATTTTTAGCAATAATACCAGGGGCGCAGGCGCAGCAATGTGCACACTTTCGGCTCACTGCCTGCCAATAACACAAAAAATAAGTAGTTGGGAGTAAAAAGAAAAAAGCTGCTGGTAAATTATTCATATTATGTTATGCGGTGACGTCATATCGGCAAAAACTTTGCATTTGCGTTTGAACTACATTAATAGTTCTAATCATTGTTTTGGCTATAACTCTAAGGGTGAACAAATAGATCTGAACATGCCAAATGCGAAGATTAAATAGTAAATATTTATCGTTATTTGCTACAATAAATAAATATCGGTTCTACATTTGTCAGAACGAAAACATACCGGTATTTCCTTAAAATAGTTACGGTTATGGTTTTCAGTTACAATTCAAGAAATTTTAAATTTCGGTATTTGTTTCGGTTACGGTTTAGAAAATTTTGCGTTTTTTCCGGTTTTCGGTTTTCGTCTCGGTTACAGTGCACGTCCCTGTTGAACCCTGTTATTTATATTGGTTAATACATACGTAATATTCTCTAGTTTGTATAATGTATTATTTTAAAGTGAAAAAAAAGGACTTACGATTCTTTTAACTTTTAAATCTTTACTTGGGCCAGCGGATGGTCTAGTGGTTAAAGTCCCAGGCTTTGAAACTAGACTCCCAGTAGACGGCAGTAGGTTCGAGTCCTCTGCCCGTCGAAAATTTTTCTAAATAAGTAAAATCCGGCGTGTCTATGGATGGTGTGTGTGGTGTGTATGTTGGGTTGCATGTCTTTCAGGGGTGGGGCATGTTAGACCGGTGTATAACGCAAGTCCGCTGAGCCCGGGTAAGGGAGTGGGATGGGAATCATGGAGTCGTGCTCACACACGGCCTCATGGTTCTTAAAAAAATCTTTACCACATGCCACCTGCAACAAAATCATATCGTAAATTCACACCCTGACAGCTTTAAAGCCAATCTCACACTTTTCCCAAAACTGTTATTATGCAAAGGTATGAAAAAATATATCTATCGAATTACATAAAAAATCTTTCTTATGCTATTTAAAAAAATTTGATTGTAAGTCGCTGAATTTTTGTTATTACTTAACAGAACAATCTGAATATATGGAAAGATACCAAAAACGGATAGGGAACGTTAAAAACATTTTTTAATAGCATTGATAGCCGAAACTATCGCTTCTATATTCAGTATTCCGTACTTTTGCCCCACCCTGTAGAACGTTGTTACATTTCCCATGTTAAAGTGCTACATTACGGTCTACTTTGGACAGACGGCACGTTTGTTTTATTATTTTCACGTGCTTTAATTGTTTCATGTATAGTTTGAATTTTTGTACTCGTGTTGTCGTCGTTCAATAAAATTGTTCCCCTGATCTTTGTTTGTTTCTACTAGAAATGGGGTTTTCTAAAATTCATTGCATCACAGAAATATTTATTATTTTACCACACAGCAGAATATTGTTCAATATGTTTACACAATTTCACGTATTTTTAAAACATACATAATAAGATAAACAACCCGCATATTATACAAAGACAGCAGCAGATCTTACTCTTTTTCAGTAACGTTCCGTGGGTAGAAAATTTGGGTAGGCCAAGGCAAAAATTATGTAACATTAAGATTAATAAGTAAAAACATTACGGCAACTTTAATTTACCAAGACCTGTTGTTAAATGAATTAATCTAAGCATACAATCTCTATTAAATGTCACTTTGTCATTATGGTCTTTAATTTAATAACGTAAACCTTCGTCTAAAGCCAAGTTACTGAGTGTTTTGCCAAATAATTTCAACCTAACAGTTGCAGGTAAATGTTCTTTGGACGACGCACGTTTTTTAACTGCAGCTGCAAGATTTTTTAAAACTTAGTATCTTGTTTCAGATTATACTTTTGAAGGGTAAGATATAAATGAAAATAGTAAGCAATTCCAGCAAAATAGTTTATTTTTAATATCGCTACCAGTTAGCCGGTCCATTTTTTTATACCATTCAGTATTAACGGTCTAGATTTATTCCTACTGTCTGTCTGTAACGGCCCTGGTCATTTTGAATAAATTCGCTCATGGTTTTTTATTTCTATTTGTCTTACGTAAAAGAATTGATTACATTTTTTTAAAGCTGGTCAGCGAGAATGTCCATATTAACTTCCAATTTACAAACTAGGAATGAAAAAAATAAACACAATAGCGGCACGCTGCAACTGACAGCCGCTGACCGGCGCAAGGATCTCAAGAAATACAATTACAGTCATCCTGTATAAACATTATGGTTTACTATAAATGAAATTGTTTAAATTCTGGGAAAGGAAATTTCAAAGTTCTGAGTTGGAAAATAATTTGTTTGTAAATTATTCGAGACGAATCATATCTTAACAGATTTTGTATTTATTAATTTTAAACAAATATACACGTCAAACTGTTATGAACGGATAATAATTAAACTACGTTCTACACTTGCAAATTGTTGTAATTCTATTCTCAATATTAACCTAATATGCTTGCCTGTAAGGTACTTAGGCAACATAATTGTGTTTTAGCAGTAATGCATAGAATTTTGGCAGCTACTGACATGTAGTTGCAGCGCAAGCAAATTTGCAACTACAAATTGCATTACTGTACCACTAAAAGTAAATACGACGATCCTCTATAGCTATGTATAGTGATGTTGGTAAAAATGTGGCTTTGATTTAACCTCTTTGTGAGTTACCCGACCGCATATCACTATAATGTACTGTAATTGGATGTAGTAATTACTGGTGCAGAGAGATGGCACTGGATAGTTCTAATTCGTGTATGAAGTAACAATGGAAGCAAGTATTCAATACTAAGTGCATGGAAGTCAGAATGCGTTTCAACTAATTATTTTTGCCCAACAATTTTTGCATGTTTATTAGTAGAATTTAGTTTTAATCAAAACAATGTTCAGAGAATGATTAATGTTTTGAAAAAATGATTTAAAATTTATGTTATGTTTCTCTTTAAAATTCCAATTTGAAGTGTTCTGTCATAATTAATTTCTAATTACTTTATATAAAACTAATATTTACGTGCATTCTATATTTTACATATAAACCAAACCCTGAAACGTCTTCGTTTAATAATGTTGTTGACCTCGCAGTTTGGGAAATTATAATAAGTGGTTTCGTTAACGCACAACCACGTTTCGACAACTGCTACCGCTTTTGTACCTAGTATCCGCGCTTTAATTATACAATGTTATACCTCTAAGTTAATGACGGCTCCCTCTCTAGACATAGAAGATTTTATTGCAACAATAAACTTGTCTAATTTGCGTATACTGTCATTTTGGGTGTCATCAAAATTCTTAACCCTTAATTTCAATTGTAGATTGCACCGACAGTTAAGAAAAAACACGTGTTCGGAATAATAGTATTTCGAAATTATGCAGTTTTGTCCATAATTTTTGGCGAATTATTTTCTCCGGACTTTCCGATATTTCAACAATAAGTACCTATTGTATGTTTAAAAATAGCTTATGTCATAAAGTTCTAGCCGTGCCAGCTACTGCCTAAGTTAAAAATAATCTTAACATAATCAGGTGCGTTAGGTTCCAAGTAGGGTAGAAAAGGGGATTCTAGAAACTACCGTGTCTCCGGTACCTACTTTTCAAACGGTTCTATAACACCGTCATTTTACCGCCTGAACTTTAGTACCGGTATTTTACCGCCTAGAAATGTGTGCCGGATGAACAGGCGATTTGTTAAAAAAAACGACTAAAAACAGGTCGGAAACTGACCGAAATTAAATTAAATTTCTTTAGTTGAATTTCTTTTACCCAATGTAATTAGACCTTAGGAATACGATTTTATATACGTAGAAGCGAAAAAACTTACGGTGTTCTTAAGAAATGCGGAAAATGTTATATGTCTATTGCATTTTGAAGTTTTGAATTATTTAACTTTTTCACTGCTGGAGCCGAAATATTCCGTAAAAATATTTTTGTCTGCTGTGCGTAAGTCGTATAATAATTACGCACGGTCTTTTTATTAACGTGTTTTTTATTCCCTATATTTTGTGTATAGTTGGTTGCCAACACGATTCAGCATACCTTAAACTTTTGGTACCAAACTGCGTGAACTTTTCTATCAAGTCCGTAGCAGCATTGATTCGGCCGCAAATAAAATGTAAAATTTAGGCAAAGTTGTAGATAATAAATAATATTTATAAAAACTGAGAATTTAGAAACGTTGCAGATAATTATGAAACCAATAAATATTATTTCCATTCAAACAAACTCAAAATATATTACCTAGTAATAAACTTTTAGTAAGTTTTTTTTTGTGTTATTGGGCTTAAAATTAACCAGGTATGGTTATGGTTGCATCTAGAAAGTTGCGAAGTAAGGCACACGCCCACAGCTTATTTAAGATTGGAATATTGCACATTATGATTTTACGCTAAGTAATACGCTAGTGAAGTAGGAATAATGACCAGGATAGGCTTTTAATGAAAGATAAAACATCTAAAACCGCAAGAAACTTTCTAAATCACAAATTGTTACAAAACTTTCTAAACAGTTTAAAAAATTTTTAAAATAAAAATTCTCAAAATCTCCAAAAATGTTAAAAAATTCAAAATATTTTACATTTTTATAATTACCAAAAATCTTCGTTTTCAAAATTCTTGAATTTTTAAAAATTTTCTATATTACCAATTTTATATTTTAAAAAATTTCATATTAATCAAAATTAATCGAAAACTAAAAAAATGCAATATTTTTAAATTTTTAAAAAATGTCTGCAATAAAATATATAAGTTTTAGCGGTTACCATTACAATGCCAAAAAATTCAATGGACCAGTGCCACGTGTTATTGTGCACAAAACTGAGCAGGTAAAACTTGAGCGTAGCCACTGAAATTTTGTTGTTCTCAAAATAATTAAATTGCAATTAAAAGTGTTTGACGGGATTTTGGTGAAATATTACAAACGAACTGTGATTACTCAATTACTCTAATTTTTTTATAAATTTAACATCGGTGATCGGTTAAAGTTTAAGTTTTGGTGTAAATAAATTTCAAAGTGTTTCTGACGGAATCACGGTTAAGTATTACAAACGAACTAGAATCGCTCAATTATTCAAGTTTGCAATAAATTCAGACTAGAAAGGCGTTTGGTGGGTTCTCCGGATTTACTAGACACAAGCTTTGATATCTCCAATGTTCAAATTTGCAATAAGACCGGATAAAGAAGAATAATTAAGTTTTAAAAGTTTAGGTAAGGAATTCTGATCTGCCAAACTGCGCAGAGGGTTTTAAACAGAAAATGACCTGAAGAGGGAACTACTCCTAATTTTGAAATGCAGTTCAGTAAGGAAAAATGTGAACAAAATGATTTTAAGTTACCTTTTACATGTACCGAATTAACCAAAAATTGTTTTAATGGCCTACAATAAGTTCGTTACAGAAGTATTCGATTTGTAATAGAATATTCTTTGCCTTGGTCTCAGCTTTTAACCAACACCCACATATTTAGCCGTTGATTACAGAAAGCACAAATTTGCTTGCGCAATAGCCCGCTACGTTATAACATAAAAAACAAACTGTCATTTCGAACACAAACAGAGAGGATGGAGCATTCAGCTTTCGGCTGTTTATTTAAAAAGCTGAAACACTTGATTTCAACAGCTTTCGAGGAGTTTGTGTTAAAGATACGGAAATGCGCGTTGTGCCTTTAATATAATAATCATATTTCACTAATAAATGACCATCAATCTTATTATTGAAGGTTCATTGCATTACACAATATTTCCTAACGCATAAGAACGCTAAATCCTCTCAAATCACAGTCCGAGATGTCAAATTGGCGGCGGCATGAAATAGACCAAACAATACGTTCTCCTAAATGCGGTCACACTAATAGCATGCGGCCAAAAAGAAGGTTTTGCTTATGGGGCGCTATTTAGGATTTACGGTGGAAAGAAAAACACCCCGACAAAATATTCAGAGAATAATTTAGCTACGAAAAAAAATTGCTGGAAAAAACACCCACCACGAACATCGTTTGAAAAAATTTTCCGGTAAAAACATGCTTCAGTAAGAAATTCTCCGGAACAAACAAATCCGTGAAACTAGTTTTGCGCAGAAAACAACCATCAAAAAAACATCATCTAAACTAAAGCATGTGCATTTTCTTGTTGGTGGATCACTGCATAATTAAAACAGAGCTTTCCCTGAAAAAGATATGGAGTTTTTTTTGTAGGTGATCAACTTACATATGAATTATAGCGGATCTCACTTGGGAAATATATTCAAATGTCTAACAAAAATGAAGATTTCTTTAATGCGTATTTATCTGTACCATAAACAGTTTAAAAATTACCGCTGCGGCAATCCTCTGGAAATGAAGAAAAGTGCTAAGTTTAACGGTTTAAATAATTTTTTTCGCTTCTTTTTTAAAGGAATAATTTCTGAAGCTGCAATAGGAATTTTTACAGGGGATGTTGTTCCTGAAGATTTTACGAAGGTTTTTCTTTCATAAAGTTTTTCCGGGATGGTTTTTCCAAAGTTTTTTTGGTTTTTCTGTTTTTTTTTAGTTTTATTTTGGGTTTCTTCGGGTTTTTTTTGCGAGAAGAAGAAAGAACGAAAAATCTCTCATTCTCTAGACCCACTCAGCAGAGGAAACATGAACACCGTGTATCAAGTTTCTCTTTCCCATCTCCTCTTATACCTTACGGTGCGTGTCGATGTTTCCTTTCACTCCGGGTAGGCTCTACCAGAAAAAATGTAATGTGTTCATTTCTCCTTAGTTTCAAATCAGTTACAATAATTCCGAAAACTGCTTTAAAATATTTTTGCTTGATAATTTAAAAAAAATTCGAACAAAAGTGTTTGACAATAATAATAAAATAAGGTAGATATAACTGAGGTCCGAACCTGGGACATTCAGGTTGGATATGCTGCGTATTTTACTATCTAATTTTCAAACCAAGCACAGTAATTTGTGTGATGTTTTTATACTATAATCGATGTAATGGTAAAGAAAACGTTGCAATTAAGTAAATATCTTCAAATTTTCTATTTTGTTAATTTCAGCATGAAATGCCTAGCTAGCTCTACTTTAACCCAACAAAACGATATCTTCCAACAACTTCAATATCCCACAGTTTTATTACTTGTAATTTCCACGTTCCGACGTAGATACTCAATTAACCATAAAAGAAAAATAAAAATATAAGTCCTGCTTCAGGTCACCAACCTTCGTTGTTCCAGAGAAATATATTTTTTGAACGTAGAGAAATTGTATAAAGCTCTTAATAACTTTCCCTCAAGGCATACTTGATTTTTAAATAAATGTTCTAAATTTTATTATTAAAAAGTTTACTCAGTAACATTTTAGCGAGAACGAGAGAATGTTGTTCCTCAAAGTTATAAACACTGTTTACAGGCACGAATTTTAGTCAAAAACAAGCTCAAAGAGAAATATTTTAGGCTCGCCTGGAATTCTCTAACAATCTCTGGTAGTTGTGTGTGTTGAGTAGTTTCATTTGTATATCAGGTTTTTGTTAATAAAATTTGCCGGTAAAAACTTTTGTAGACATACTTTTCAGACGAAATTGTTAATAAACTTTTTAATATGGCAATGAGTAAACTAGTGTGGAATTTAGGATTATAATAAAAACTTTTAGCACGGCATATTGAGTTTATTCTAAAGTGGGGCTGCAAATTTGACAGAACGATATGAAAAACCTTGTGACATTATGATAGCGTTTTTAAATATTTTTTGTATGCATTTAACAGTGCTAATGCACCTCTATGTGTATTTCTCTATACTGAAATAAGCTAGTAGATATTCATGGTGTTCTGAAATAAGTGGTCATACCCACATAGGAAAGGGATGTCCATAGAATGTCCTTTGGACATCCGTTTTAGATCCTGAGTACATCTATACATAGTCAATTGGTCACAACTGGGGCGTCCCTAAGATATTCTACATATGGATGTCCATAAGACGTCATCTACGAATGTACTTAAAACGTCCTGTATAGATGTTGTTCAGATAATGTTGTATATGATATTTGAATTTATTTTATATTTTAGACTTAATCATAAAAAATAAACTTTTTAATTTCTGCTGCAAACTCAAACATTGAAATAAGCTTTAGGTTTTTTTTTTGAAACAATAAAGAAGTGTTTTTTTTGCAAAGAAAATAATCATATGCTAGATATTTGTCATATTTTTTACTTACTTATAAAATAATATTATTGCTAGGTACAAATTCATTTATTTTTTAGATTTGTATTCGGCAACCACTTCTTTACGCTCTCTTCAATTTCTTTGGTTGTAGAGCTTTTCGCCTTTTTTCAATCCCGCACTAAAATAGAGAACGCCCCAAATTCAAACTAATACGGCTTCATAAAGCAGCAACAAATTCGCGAGAAAGAGTCAGAATAATTATAAAATTATACTGTTTAAATACCGCAAACTACCGCAAACCAAAATGACAAAACATAAAAATACAGCAGTTGGGCGATGACCCTGGCGTCAACACCTCAATAGCACATTAGAAACTTCCAGAGAGGATATTGCCACACCTGTTGCCGAACAGTAGCAATGTTTTGATTGCGGTTGTACCTTGTATGCGATCGGGCATGAACAACCGCATTTTCGATGATTAAAATATACACATGTTCTACACATATATGCTAAATTACATTAGTAGTTTTGTTTGCAGTTATTGTTTACTGCTGTTGAAAAAAATTAAAATATTAAATGTCGAACACATGGACGTAAAATGAAATCTTATAGGACTCTTTTGAAGGATGTCTTATGGACATCTAAATCTGGATATCCTATGGACGTGCGTTCTATATCCACAAAAGTGTGGATGTGCTATGGATCTTAAATGTAGCAGTGAATTTAGTATTATTATACAAAAACCTAGATTTTACGTTAGAAATTATATGGGTTGTTACATTTCTAAGCCTTGGTAGCTAATTTGTTTATTTAAATAAGAAATACAAAAAATTTACAAATGTAATTTAGCATAGAAGTGTAGGACATATTTATATAAAAATCCTCAAAAATGTGGTCGCTTATGTCCAATTATATGCATGGTGCGTGCGCAATCGAGAAAAAGAAAGGTCAGTTTTCACATACGCTGTTAAGGTTTTGACACTCATCGTCCAGCTTTAGTGTTCTTTAGTGTTTTGTGATATTGCTTTTGGGAGTGTTTAAGGTGCTTAAACAGTATATTTTGTAATTTATTCTGATTATTTTCGTTGAAGTTGATGTTTTTTAAAAAGCTTTATTTGTCTGAACGTATACACTAAATTGTGCTTGAGATCAAAAACATTCTATTACCAAGGAATTTAGGAGCATAAAGAAGTGGTTGCTGCGCGGGGGGCGGCTTGAGGAAAGAGCCGATTTAGAAGCAAAATAAAATACTCTATAAATGAACTTTTGTCTCTTATGAAAAAGTAAAAAGTGCGATAATTGGGAAAGTGTTGTGTTTCTTATGTAGAAAATCAAACCTTAATTTATCAAATTGAAACCTGAAATTTCTTTTAACTTTGAGTAAAAGAATTTTTACTATGAATAATTGTAAAACATAAATTTAATTTATAACATTATATGAATAAGATCCATACAGGACGTTTTATGTACATCTATATAAGACCTCTTATACACATCCATTGAGGATGTCTCAGGGAAGTTCGTACTTGAGACTAATAGACTACGTATGGACGTCCATAAGATATCCTCGGTATCTAAAATGGATGTCCATAGGACATACAAAATACACAACTTACATGAAGGATGTTAAACGTCCTATGTACAAGGTATACGTAGATCCGTAGTAACGTAACAATATAATTTACTACCAAAAATGATACATATTGAGTAGGAATAAAATACTTTATTACTTCAACAATAATTATATATTTTAACCTTATACGTATTTCGATATGTTTACATGCCATTATCAAAGGTAACAAAAATAGAACTTTGTGACTTGATCTTGGTAATCTATGTTTGCACATAAATTAATTTTTTATTCCAAAATTATATATTATAATTAATTCTATTTAAAGGAACCGTTAAAGTTCTGTGCATCACCAAAAATTATCAAAAGTAGTTAAAACAGACATTAGAAAATTGCTAGGTTTGTTTACCAGATTATTTAAAAAGACAAATAATTAATACATCCAAATCCACATCCACCAAAATCATACGGTTTATAAAAAATATGCAAACTCAATATGCCCATTAGACCGGTAGCATTATACATATAATAGGCGCCGAACCACATTCCACCATTGTTACTATAGCAACACCAACTGTTATTATTATTACTATTGATATTGACATGTAAACATGCCATAATACAAACAAGTTTTAAATAAATAAATATTGTTGAAGTAATAAAATATTTTATTTATACTCAATAAGAACTTCAACGAAGTAAAGCTAGAACTTATAAATAAAATGATGCATAACTTATCAGTTTTTTTATTTAAATTTTGCCATCAACGATTTACATCTTAAGCTCATCGAGTTTACTTATTTTCATACCTTATACCGACAAAAACAATGTTCAGTAGCTGATTGTTTTCTTAAACACAAATTAACGGGAAAATTGATGTGTAATCTAATAATTTTGTTAGTCACTCACTCTTGCCGCAATTATTTTTAGGAAAATTTTAAACATTCTGATTTTTTTAAATTTTGGGTAAATTTTAAAATTAAAAATTAAAAACTTTGAATAGTTTTTTAAATTTTTGGTAATTTTGCAAATTGTTTCTTCTATCTTTTGAAAATTTAGGATATGTTTATTTTAAAACTTCGTGTTACCAGGCAGGTTGTACAAACAGTCTTATAGCGTCTTATGTCGGTAGATAATAATGTATGTATTATCATTATTGTTTATTAACTTATTGTTTTTTATGTCAATGTGCAATGATTATTTATGTGTACATTTCTTCCACTTAGTAAACATTTGTAAGTCAACATAAATATTTAAAAAAGTTTATATTTAAGAAAAGAAGTTATTGACCTTATTGTATTAGTTGATAAAATAATAACAAATCACTTATCGTTATCAGGTACATGAAAGATGTGGAAATTTTTTAAACCAAACGTAATTATACAATATATATGATGAATCTATTTTTAAATGTTTGTTAATTATTATTGATCAACATGAACCGGATTTGTAGGTTTTAGAGCTGGAAAACTACAATTTCTACAGAATTGTTATTTTTAAAGTCTTGTGCGTTTGCTAGAACTTTTGGCAGCTTTTGCAATTGCGGAGGTTTTCGTAGAGAATAATTTTTTCGCATACTTAATAATCACCGATATTGCAGTAACAGTCTTTATTATGAGCTTAACAGTCCGCATTCTAATTTATTTTCAACTGTTTACACATTAATAACTGCATCAACATTGACTTGCGATTTTTTCTAATTGTAATCGCAGCAGGCAGTAAACTCTGCTATTTAAGCAAAAGATGTTACGGAAAATCATACATTTAACTCAGTAATTGAGGTGATTGCAATAAGAAAGTTTCAGTGATGGCAATAATAACCGGAGATATTTACACAGACGTATTTGCAGTGTTAGTATCAATTGCTGCAGTGACAATAGTGTATTTTAAATGGTGTTTTGGTTACTGGAGTCGTAAAAATGTACCAGCCCCGCCTGCCAGTTTTCCTTTTGGAAATGCAACAAACCTGTTTCTTCAAAGAGTTACATTTGGAGTTGACGTAAAAGACATATACCTTAAAATGAAGTCAAAGGGCCTAAAATTGTGCGGTTATTATTTCTTGTGTAAGCCTGTACTACTGATTTTGGACCCTGATTTAATAAAAACTATATTTACAAAAGATTTCGTTCACTTTACTGATCATTCGGGCTATTCGAATGAAAAAGTCGATCCATTAAGCGGTAACTTGTTTTCGTTAAAGGGGTTAAAGTGGAAAAATTTAAGGTCAAGATTAACACCTACTTTCACATCGGGAAAAATGAGGATGATGTTCCAAATTTTGGTGGACTGCTCAGATGAATTAATTACGTTGATGGATGAAATGGTTAGACGACAAGAAATCATTGATATTAAAGACATTGTTGGAAGATTTACAACTGACATAATAGGATCTTGTGCTTTTGGTATCGAATGCAATAGCTTGAAGAATCCGAATTCGGAATTTAGGCAATATGGAAAGAAAGTATTTGAGTTGAGCATAACTGAGTTTATGAGAACTATTCTGGCATCTAGATATCCGGAACTACTAAAATTCTTTAAATTATGCGTTATCAACCCAGAGGTATCCAAATTTTTCATTAATGTTGTTAAGGAGACCGTAAGATATAGGGAAGAAAATAATGTAATCCGAAAAGATTTCATGCATTTGTTGATACAGCTAAAGAACAACGAGAAAATTAAAGACGAAGAAAACGCTGGTCATCTAAATGACGAAGCCAATGGAACCACAAACCAATCAGAACTTGGAAAAACCTTAACCATTGAAGAGTTAGCAGCACAAGCCTTTGTCTTCTTCGTAGCAGGATTTGAAACTTCATCAACAACTTTAACGTTTTGCTTTTATGAATTGGTATCTAACAGTGACATACAAAATAAACTAAGGGGAGAAATTAATTGCGTTCTAGAAAAACACGACGGTAAGATTACATACAACGCAATAACAGAGATGTCGTATATGGATAAATGCATTGATGGTAATTATATTTCTTCATCTTGCAGCTTTAACCCTAACATTTCTGGTATATTTCAGAAGCGCTTCGAAAATATCCACCAGCTCCAATTATTAACAGAGAATGTACACAATCATATACATTTCCAGATGTTAATTTGCTTTTGGAGAAAGGTGATGAAGTTCTGATACCAGTTATGGGAATACAACATGATCCAGAGTACTACCCTGATCCAGAAAAGTTTGATCCCGAAAGGTTTTCTCCAGAAAACAAAGCCAAACGCCATCCATACACTTGGTTGCCGTTTGGAGAGGGCCCACGTGGTTGTATTGGTAAATATAAAGCCATTAAAGTTCAAACATTCTAGAGCAAACAAAGTAACATAAACAAGCGGACGGGCGTGTTTTTTATCTATCAATTATAGCAAATTGTGCATTAATCTGAGACGTGCGGCTTTTTTACAGACCTTTTGCTTAAATTTCTTGTTCAAGCTCTGTACAATCCACGGCAGCTAGCAGCAAATTTAGAATTTTAAATGATTTTTTAATTTATATTTGTTTACAGTTAACAAAAACTCAAAAACAAAAAGCTTCCAACTTTTTAATAAAATTTCTTGCCTTGAAAATATGTAAAATTTCAAAAATTTTTAATATTTTTTAATATTTTAAAAATATTATATACTTTTTTTCAATTATAATTTAAAAAATTTTAAAAAATTGCTTTAAAAAATATTTAAAAATTTCCAAATATTCAATAAATATGTATAATAGCAAAAAATGTAACTCAAAATTTAATTAAATATTAGAAATGTTTAATAATCAAAATTTCAGTTTCAATATTTTCAACATTTTCAAGTGTTTAAAATTTTCAAAAATTTCAGTTATTTGCAATTTTTTAACTGTTTGGGAAGTAGTGACTTTCCGCAGTCGTGTTGGGTTTGGAAAAGCTTATTTGCCGAGGCGCAGCCGAGGCTATGTATTCAGCCAAGCTAGTATGCCATGTTGAACATATAATTTTTTTGCCTATTTGTTAAAATCAACATTAAATTTATAATTATTTTTAAAATTTTTAATGTTATCGTAGTCATCATGTTGCTACGTTATGCGGTTGCTATGTAAAAAGAAATTCGATGTTTTTAATTTTATGAAGGTCATTTCTTATGTCGCTTTTTAATGTCTCAGCAGTAAAAGTGACAGTTTAGTGACTGTCAAATGTTAATAAAAGCAATCTCTTAATGCCAATCGGCAAAAAAGTACTTCAACGCATGAGCAACGTCAACAATTCCATTTTTTTTATATTTAAATTAAAACAATTTTACCTCGATGTCTTTTATTGGAATACAATTATAGAAAAAATATTGTGTGCAACTCGTGCAAGAAATGTCTTTAGCGCACTTGTTGCACAAATAACTATTATGCCTGTTTTCACTACAGGTTTACGATTTGGCGTAATGCAAACAAAAGTTGCCTTAGCAGTACTATTGAAGAATTACAAGTTTTCTCTAAACTCAAAGACACAAGAACCTTTGGTTCTCGATCCCAAGAGCTTCATCTTAAACGCCCAAGGTGGAATTTGGTTGAACGCGGAAAAAGTTGTAAAGTAACAACTGAAATCGTATGAGACATAAGAAGTTTGTATTAATTTTAAGCTTTATTTAACGTAAGGTAATAATAGCGCCATTTATAAAATTAAAAATAAACATTTTTAGAATTAGCTTACTTTTACTTTTCTAATTTATTTGATGTAAAAGACCAAATAATACATTTCTCAACTCTACAGGGTGCGGCAACTAAAGTGGTACAAGCTGATATCTCCAAAACTATAGAACATTGAGCAACATTTTTTAAAATTATTTTTGGGACGTACATGTGCATTAAATTATATAAATATTAAAAACTTCTACGAGATTATTTATTTAAATTTAAATGTGGTTACTAAAAATATGAAACTAGACTAATATAACTATCATTATGGATTAATGAAGTTTTGTACAATAAACCTACAATAATTCTTTTTTGATTAAACGGCACTAATTTTTATTATTAGTCTAATACACGGCCCCGTTCGTCCCATAACATCACATTTGTTACTCAATCTTTTATAGTTTTGGAGATATTAGCTTGTACCACTTTAGTTGCCGCACCCTGTAGAAATACAAAGGATATTACTTCTATACACCGTTTTCATGAAAAGTTGAAAAGTTGAACTATATGCCAAATGTCTCCAGGATACTTTGGCTAAGAATTTAAACTGTATTATTGTTGTTAGCTTGTAGTAGTGCCGTTTAGTCAAAAAAAAATTTTACTTATTACGCAAACATCTGAATAAGTATTAATTAATTCAGTACGCGTGCTCTCAAAATAAAAACAACATATTCTAATGTCCCATAACGAAGTATTTGAGGCTGCTGTCTTCTAAGCAGAAGTCCCGGGTTCCAATATTGATTGGGACATATTTCTTATTAATTTAATTTGTAAGATATTGAATTTTTGAACTGTTTTCATCTTTGCACAACTAAAAATTTAATGTTAATTTCATTGTGTTATAATAATAAAACAAGTAATATTTTAACTATTTCATCACCTGTAGCATCAAATTTATAACTTATTGTACAAATTGTATTCATTTTATTATTGCATGGTAGAACTCGTGGGGAAATACACAAACAAGAAGCTGTCGGGCAAAACAAACCCTTTTTGGATTCCTGGAAGTCCAAAACCAGTATTTCTGCCAAAGTCTCTAATTTGATATTCTTTGTGAAATCAGTACAGCAAAGTTAAAAAAAAACGTAGAACGTACGATGCAAGCAGGTTTTCGTAAATGCGAGCTAGTAGACGCAGCAGTTAGTTTGTTATTGTTATTGATTCTTAGCCTGTTTTGAAACACGAGCGTAAACTGTCAATAAACGATAAATATAATCAACTCGGTTCAATTCATCTCATAGCTGCATGTAAACTTGAGATGGCCGTATTTATTTTAGATATTTATGAGATCGCTAGTAATGTAAATTCGGAATGTAGTTGCATTAGGAACAAAGCTACTCTTATTACTTACTTCATAAACAAACGAAAACCATAAATAACCGAACTATACTATATAGTAGTTACTGCATAAGCATTCGCTGATAACAATCAATAAAATTGTTGTAGATGTTAGGGCCCGTTATCGTATTATAGTAATAAATTATGTCGAGATGATAGAGTTCGTGGTCATGTTATGGTAGGACAGTTAGGAATTTTATATATAGCCTAACAGAACTCGTGGTTTATGCCCCCCCTCGGATGTTTTTCTTGGTAACTTCATACCCGACGCTTGCCGCTCCGAATGTGCGCTCCACTGAGTCGTTCTAAATAAAAATTTCTCCCGGAAATAAAATCTGTGTAAAAGCCTTAAAGAAGTCAGGAAAAGCTTGAAAATCCAACCTTATAAAAAAATTTTTCTAAAACAAAACTCGAGTAAAACCTTCAGGAAAAACATCCTATTATAACTACCGAAAAATTAGTGAAACAAGAAGAAAAAAAGGCTCCGGTAAAAATAACTTCCATTACAAACTTTTTCCGGAAAAAAATAACCCCGGTAAAATCATTTATTAGAGAAAATCACCGACAATGAAATATCCTCTAAACAACAGCAAGTGTATTGTTTGCTGGTGAATCACGGTATAGTGAAGGAAGAGCTTTCCCTGAAAAAGATACCTGTTTTTCCTTGCTAATCGACTCATATGAATAAAGACGAATTTCATTTTAGATTTATATGCAAACGTCTAACGAAAGTTTTTGTTTGGGCGAATTTATACATTTTGAAAATCTCTCTTAAACATTCTCTTGGAAATAAGAAAAAGTGATAGGTTTACCTAACATTGCTCCGTCTGTATTTTTAAAGGAATTTTTCTAGGGCTATGAAAGGACTTTTCTTCCTTAAATTTATTTTTCCGGGTCTGTTTTCCAGGGATATTTTCCAGTTTTTGTTTAGGCTTTCTTTCGGTTCTTCTCTACGGAATTTTCTTTTCGCCATTATCTGTCAATCCCGAGACCGACTCAGCGGAGAAAGCATTCAGGGTTTTAATTTTTTTTTAATATACAAATTTAAAATTTAATTAAAATTAAAATTAGTGAAACTGTAAAAAAAATAAGGCTCCGGTAAAAACAACTTCCATTATAAACTTTCCCCGGAAAAAACAACCTTGGTAATAGCATTTCTTGGAGAAAATCACCACCAATGAAATATCCTCTAAGCAAAAGCACGTGTATTTTTTTGCTGGTGGATCACGGTATAGTAAAGAAAGATACGTGTTTTTCCTTGCTGATCGACTTATATGAATAAGGACGAATTTTATTTTAGATTTATATGCAAACGTCTAACGAAAGTTTTTGTTTGGGCGTATTTATACATTTAGAAAATGTCTGTTAAGCCTTTTTTTGGAAATAAGGAAAAGTGATAAGTTTAACTAACATTTTTCCATTTTAATAGAATTTTTTTGAAGCTATAAAAGGACTTTTTTTGTTGGAAGTTTTTCCTGATGAACTTAGAGCGGTTTTTTTTCGGTATTTTTTTCCAGTTTTTGTTTAGGCTTTCTTTCGGGGTTTCTCTACGGAATTTTTCTTTCGCTATCATCTGTCAATCCCGAGACAGTCTCAGCGGGGGAAAGTTTCAGAGTTTAAATTTTTTTTATTATTTAAATTCGATATTTAATAATTAACTTTAAAAAAAAAGGGAACCGACTTCAAATAAAACACAAAAGTGACATAAGTTAACTAAAAAGCAAAAAATAAATGTTTTTTATACAACAGTTTAATACTTATTTGTTGTTCCGTTTAATGTAATTAAGAAATTGCTGTTTATTATATAATTTTTAATAATTGTTTTATAATTTTGAAGTCGGTGCCAAGTAAAACATAAAAATTCGAATCTAATTTGTTATTGCAGCTAGGTATATAATTTTTATGTTTTACTTAGCACCGACTTCAAAATTATAAAACAATTAATAATTATATAATAAACAGCAATTTCTTAATTACATTAAACGGAACAACAAATAAGTATTAAACTGTTGTATAAAAAACATTTATTTTTTGCTTTTTAGTTAACTTATGTCACTTTCGTGTTTTATTTGAAGTCGGTTCCCTTTTTTTTTAAAAGTTAATTATTTTACAATTTTAAGTGATGGGTAGACCTAGTAAGGATGCTTCTCGAATGAGGAAATGACGGCTAGTTGAAACGGAAGATGAAATAGGGAAACACTAAAAAGTCGGTTAAAAAAATAGATTTTGAGGAGTATCTTCGAAGTTCAAGCTCCAATACCAATGAAATTATAATGGGACCACCTTGGAACTATAGTGAAGCCAACACAAAAAAATCATTAAAATTGGTTCATAAACAAAAAAGTTATGCCCAAACATACATAAAAAAAAATATAAAAAAAAATAAAAAAACATATATACAGAGGAATTGAGAACCTCCTCCTTTTTTTGAAGTCGGTTAATTAAAATTAAAATTAGTGAAACTGGAGAAAAAAAAGGCTCCAGTAAAAACAACTTCCATTACAAACTTTCCCCGGAAAAAACAACCCTGGTAAAATCATTTTTTGGAGAAAATCACCGCCAGTGAAGTATTCTCTAAACAAAAGCACGTGTACCCGTATGCGTTTGCTGGTGGATCACGGTATAGTAAAGAAAGAGCTTTTCCTGAAAAAGATACGTATTTTTCCTTGCTGCTCGACTTATATGAATTAGGACGAATTTCATTTTAGATTTATAAGCAAATGTGCAACAAAAGCTGTTGTTTAGGTGTAGTTATACATTTTGGAAATCTCTGTTAAACACTCTCTTGGAAATACGGAAAAGCGATAAGTTTAACTAAAGTTTTAAAGGAATTCTGGGGCTATGAAAGGACTTTTTTCGTTGTACGTCTTCTTAAATTTTTTTTCGGGGCTGTTTATTTCGTTTTTTCTTCACGGGATTCTCTTTTCGCGATCAGCTTCAATCCCGAGACCGACTCAGCGCAGAAAGCATTCAAAGTTACAAAAGAAGACGGGTTCTGGCAACCGCCACGAGACCTTTCTTGTAGAATATTAAAAAAGTGCCGAACGGTGTTGCAGCAAACAAAGTAGCGGTAAAATCGTTTAGTGCCTTTTTTGGCCCAGGGGTACTCTTTGTAACCGAGAATAATAAATACTAACACAATGTGTAGTAGTACATAAATATTGTTATTCCTGGAATAATAATTTGTTTTACATTAATTGATCAAACAGGTAAATTTGATGGTTAATAACTTTAAAAGCAGGTACCGCAAATGATTGTTTTAATAAATTTAATAAATTGTAGTATGTATGCAATTACCGTTGACAATTTTCCTGTTTATAGTGAATTACGTCAGTTATATACGTACCTATTCATCAACTAATTAGCAATTAAATCAGTTCCGAAATAGCTGCTCTGTTGTTAGATTGTAGTAGATACAAGCAGCTAGTAGTTAGTCCAAACCTGTGATGAGAGCAAATTATTAGACCGTTATGTTGCCTACTAAGAGGAGTAAGGAACCGGAACACGTCGACGAAAACCTCGACTTTATAACATCGTAAAAAATTAAATTACATTTCCCATTAGAACCCCCTAGGAGAACGTTACCACTCTTGTAAAATTTACCTTAAACGAGTTATTGACGGTGTAATCTCGGCGAGGAGGAACGGACGCGCTTAAGACGTCTTACACATTACATTTTGCCCGATTTATGGCTGTATAAAGCAGAGGTGTCACGGCAAACAGAGTGTAGCTAGTTAACTTTACGGCATATGAAGTAATCACTTCATATAAGCTCGCTCACGGTATCGAAGATGATAAAATTTCTCGGTGGGCTCCGTGGTTGGTGGGCAGCTTTCTCTCGGGCCGAAGTATAAATAAAAGTAACCTCGTGACATAAATGACTTTTATGATATTGATACGGACCCCTAGTGGCCTCTGAATTTTATGCTACTCGTTTTCCCTGTGCGTCGCGCTGAATGTTTATGCGAGCTGGGTCCGCCCCTAAGTCGTTATCCGTTACGGACGCATGCCTACGTTAAGGCTTTGCAAAACACAAGTTAAATTTATAAAAAGCACGACGAAATAGCTTGATGTAATTTACGAAAGAACTTTATGTACCACATATATTTTTGTTTACACCGCAATGCTGATTCTGTCCAAAAAAAGAAAAGTTGCCTACTTAGCAATCTTTTTTATTACCCTTGACTTTCAGGACCAGACAACGACTTTTGTTCTTCTGTACTAGATCAAAAACTGCCCGATATCAGATTCAGAGATAACTATAAAAGAAAAGTGGAAGCACGTAAAACATGCTGTTGTGTCAAAAACAGAAAGGAAATAAAAACCGTCACATACAGCTACATCCAAATATTGAAAGCCTATGCTTTATTGAACTGCTGGGAAACTGCATTCAGCGAGCTATTTTGATTCGGCCTAGTGTTGGCGTGTTCCGAGTGTGAAATGAAGAGCAAATTTTAGTTCATTGAATTTTATTTGCAGTTTGAAATACCTAAGGAGTAAATTTCGGTTTTTACAGAGCTATTTTTAAACCACAAAGACGTGTGAGTACCATAGCTTCTACCAAATATCAAAATTCTTTTCACATCAGTGAGCCAAGTGCGAGGCACATACCTTCTGCATTTTCTAGTTAAAATAAAGTTTTCTACAATTTATCGGAATTATAAATATTGCTAACTGAAAGCTACAAATTTAAAACTTATCAAAAGAATCACATTTATGTCAAACAGTGGCTCATTCCCTGCCTATCACTAAGACTCCGATATCTATAAGAATACAGGTGTGATTTAAAATCCTCTCTTAAGCAATAAAAGCAAAACAAAGCCAGCATAGTAGTGGAGGAAAGACGAGTAGTGGACTGCTTAAATATGACTGTATTTAAAAATTAAATTAAGAACCATGTTCAGCTGCCACTATTGGGCACCAAGCGTACATTTCGTAATACAGATAATTTACAGAAAACAGCAAAGTCAAAACAACAAGGAAAAATAAAATTGTATGATTCGTCCCAATCCCTATTAGTTATAAATTATGTTATATTTTTCTGCATCCTGGGGCAACGTCAACAACCGAGCGGTAAACCGCGAGTGGAAGTAGGTGTACAAGGTAGTGGAAGTACGGCAGAAGTACGTGGACATACGAGGAAGTAAAGGGGAAAAACGGTGGAAGCAAGGTGGAAGTACGTGGAAGTAAGTAGAAGTATGTGGAAGTACGTGAAAGTACTTGAAAGTACACTGAACTACAAGTCGAAGTAGGTGTACAAAACTTTTAAGCCTCGTCAACAACAAAAAATATTTAAAAAATTGTATCGAATATCCAACGATTATGACCACAAAAATTGATTTCTGTGAGCGGGCAACCGCCCGCGCCAGGGCATTGCATTTATTGAAATTTTTAATACATTTGGAAAATTATGACAATTTTATGAAAATTTAGAATACTTTTAAAGTTTCAATTATATTTTATACCGGATGTTTCTTAAAATTTTAATGCATAGATTTTTTTCTCAAAATTTTTGATGATTTTTATCACTATGAAATTTTTTTTTTAAGTTATAAATATTTTGAAAATATTAAATTTTCAAACTAAGTATCAAAAAAAATTTTAAAACTGCAATTTGTGCAATTTTTGAAACTTCTGCTAATTTTTAGAATTTTGAAAATTGTTTTGAGAATTATAAAAGCATAAAAAATTTAAAATTCATAAAAAAATTTAAAAATTTCAAAAAGTTTAAAACAGGTTCTTAAAATTCTTGACTTCTGATCATTTTAGGAATTTTGAAAATTATTATAGTTTTTTTAAATTTTCAAAATTTGGAAATTTTTTAATGTAAAATATTGTGGGCTTTGGCAATTCATGATAATTTTGAAAATTATTAGAAATTTTGGAAATTTTTAAATATTGGATGCTTGAAAATTTTGATGTATTATGAAAATTTTAAAAGGTATTATTTCTGAAAGTTTTGTAATTTTGAAAATTTTGGTATTTTCAAAATAATTGAAAATTTCTGTAGTTTGGTAGATTTATTGATGTTGATGTATAAATGTTCAAAAACTGACAATTTTTATACTTAAATTGTGAGAAAAAATCATTAAAATTTTTGAAAAATTCTGAAAATTTAAATTTATTGAAAACAAATTTTGAGTTTGGACAAATTTTGATTTAAAAATTTGTGATTTTATAAGTTTTTTTAAATACAGATAATTTTTTTAAATTTTTGTAGATTTCTGAAAATCTTATTTTTAGTAGTGGTTAATTGTAAACAATATTTATTCGCGGAATTTTAAAATCACTTTCATAATTTGGCGATTATTTAATTAAACTGTTCAGGTGACCAAAAGGAAACCCCCAACAGGTGCTTTCTCAACGGAAGAGTGTTCGTATTGTCATTTAGCATGTTCATATCGATTTTGAAACCGAAATTCCTAAATTCCTTTGTGGGGGGGCATTGGGGGGGGGGGGGCTACTAGAGAAATCTGGCTTGCGGAGATCGGTTATTCGGCATGCGTAGAATACAAATCTCAGGTTCTTTTTCCAACGCGTCTATTTTGATATAGAACACCTTTCCTCTCCTCCGTTTTTTGACGGACCAACCTCATTTTCTTGAGGTTTCATCTGACTGCAAGTACCAATCTTTAAGCTATATTTGGGTTTTCTGCGTTAAAGTTTCTGAACTGTAAAGTATATACAAATACACAGACACAGGGCAGACACACACACAGATACCTCTGCAGCGTTCGTAAAATCGGTCTCCCAAGGCCCTATAACTTGCTTATGTTTATGTTAAATATGTTTGCCATAAAAGTACCTTTGTTTTTGACATAACTCGTATATTAGCCAGTAAGTCCAAACCGAAGCAAACTTTGCTCGATGATTGCATTTGCTCCAAATCCAACATGACGATCACAATACTTTCGTCTACAGCTATACTTCGTATAGCAAGGAAAGTAAAAGAGTGTTTATGTGGGAATTGAACCCTAGATCATTGCGCTGCCCAGCGGGTGCTCTACCAGTCGGACCACGTGTTAAATTCTTGCCTATTTCATGTACAGCAATACAAGCAGATACTATGATATTCTGCAAACAACCTACCTTGGTCCTGACTAATTAATGACATAATTAAAATGCGAGAGTCCGAAACATCCTGTATATTTTAGTGAATATCTATTATGTGTTTTGTTTTAAATAAGTTCGGAAAATTTTTAAAAGTTTTTTTGAAATTACATTTTATAAGTTTATATGCAGAATTTGATAGAAGACGTTAAAGCAAATCCGAAGTTATTTTTTAATGGCGGTTGCTAAAAAAAGTTTAAATTTTGGAAATTTTTAAAATTATATTGCTAAAACAATGGCCACGCAATTTTGAGTGAGTTTATAAAGCTAGAAATGGGCTACAATTTTGTTTGTGCTCCAGTCCGCCAATTACTGTAAGTATGGCGTTTTCTATGAATTTTTTTAAGTTTTAACGGGGACCTTCATAAAATATGTATGTGTAAGCTAAATCGCTCATAAGTAACAGTAGAACACGATTCATAAGCTAATTTTTTTAAATCTAAAACGGGGGGCTTTATAAAATATGCATGTGTAAGCTAAATTGCTCATAAGTGATAGTAGAATAAGATTCATAGGCTATTTTTTTTAATCTAAAACGGGGAGCTTTATAAAATATGCAAGTGTAGGCTAAATTGCTTATAAGTGATAGAAGAATAAGATTCATAAGCTAATTTATTTAAATCTAAAACAGGGGCATCTATAAAATACGTATGTGTAAGCTAAATCGCTCATAAGTGATAAGATAAGATTAATTATCTATTTTTTTTTAAATCTGAAACGGGGGGCTCAACAAAATATTTATCTGTAAGCTAAATTGCTCATAAGTGATAGTAGAATAAGATTCATAAGTTAATTTTCTTTTATCTAAAACGGACGGGCTCTATAAAATATGCATGTGTAAGCTAAATTGCTTATAAGTGATAGACGAATAAGATTCATAAGCTAATTTATTTAAATCTAAAACAGGGGGCTCTATAAAATACGTATGTGTAAGCTAAATCGCTCAAAGGTGATAGTAGAATAAGATTCATAAGCTAATTTATTTAAATCTAAAACGGGGGCTGTATAAAATATGTATGTGTAAGCTAAATTGCTCATAAGTGATAGTAGAATAAGATTAATAAGCTAATTGTAAAGTGCGGCAATATTTAAGTGGTATATTTGTTGCTTCTTACCCAATTTATCGCTAGCAAATTTTGTGTTTGGTATTTGTTTGTTTCTAATCTTAAGAATTACAGACGTTTTTGTTATAAAAGAATGATTTGTAACTTTAGGTAAAAGAAATTTAAACTATTTTTAATGTTTAATATTATTGATCTAAAATCATCTAGAAATTCAAAATACATACCTAGTAATTGTGTTTATGATTATTTTTAACATATAATCTAATATTTAGTCTATGCGATAACGTCAAGATGTATGTGACGAAGTGCTTGTGTAGATTTTGGACATTTTTTTTCTGCAATGTTGGTGTATTCTTTTATACACAGTGTTCCAGAACTCGCGGAGGAGCTCTTAACTGTAGAATCTACTCTTTAAACTGACACTTCTTTGCCAAGAAAAAAATGTCTACCCTCAATGGTTTTCAAACCGCAATGAAATGAACCTGACCAATAAGAGACGGTTTATTAATTGTAGATAGATGCAGAAATATTAAATGTATGCGCTTCTTAAGAAACAAGAATAATTGTTAGATTTTGCAAAAGTTAGTATAAAACATCTGGTCAACTTTAGTTTTTAACATGAATGGCATTTAATCACTTACCCACATGCAATATTCCTGATTTGAACGCCGCAGGTTTGTGATGTCTTGAGACAATTAGTAACCAGTTAAAGAATCAGCATTTCACAATAATCTTGAGAAGAATACATTTTCCCCCCACAAACTGCACAAATTATTAAGCTAATGCAGAATGAACTGCACGTTGAACGTCTGTCACTAAGACATTGAAAATTTATAGTCGGCCAAATAAGAATTCGACTTATTTTATATGACGCTTTTAGTTCAGTTACCATATAAACAACCTTTCTTATTTTTTCTACCTTTACGACTAGTTAATTAATTCTGCTGTGATTGGTGGACATTAATTAGCAATAACTGAAAAAGTATTCTAGTTGGAAACATTTTTCATGGACAAATCGAGGAAAAGTATTCACAGTTAAGAGCTCCTCCGCCAGTTCTGGGACAGCCTGTATATTATGCACCCCTAGTGATTATAGGAAAAGTTGCAAGCTGAAAACAAATTATTCAAGATTAAAGTTTCTTGAAGCTAAATAGTACAAAGTAAATGCTCAAAGAACTTGGTATTCCTTGAACCATTAAAACTTTAAAGTTATTAATAATTAAACGTAAAATTTTACTGTTTCAAATAAATTAAAAGCAAATCAGTAACACGTTAATTAAGATTCCTACCGGTGTTAAAGCCTTTGTTCTATATCTAATTTGTAATGCATAGTTAATTCCTTTTTTCTTTGAAAACTTTATATACTCCATTCTCCACGTACATGCAATTTATAAGCAGAAAAGTGGTGCCCTTTGAAGTTTATATAATTACTGTCATTTTCCTCTTTCAAAATAGAGAAGCAACTTTTAATAGAGTTGGAAAATTTTCTGCAATAAGCACTATGTGCAAACGTAATTATAATTTCATGAATAAGTTACAAAAGCGTGAACAAATTTTAAATATGCAACGAAAATGTGCGGCTCGTGTTAAATGGGATTAGTTTTTGACAGTTCGAGTTTAAGACAACTCGTCCAATACGCGTGGATCACTGATTTTTTGTTTACTAATTTTATTGTTTTTCTTATTATTGGCAGCGCACAATTTTATCGTTTTGCAAAATAAGCTTTTGTTGTAAAAATTATTTTGCTTCATCGTAATGATGCTATCTTGTCCAGGACGACAGAGCGTTCATTATTGAGCTGTCATGTTTAACGAACTTGCATTGGGACGAGTGAAGTGCAAACGTGATAGATAGAACAATAAAAGTGTCACAACAACCTAACTTCGTTATTGGTTGCACAAATGAAAAATGACTGCATATATCAAAGTGGGGTTGCACCGTTTCATACGCGGACATTGCCGCAACTTGCATTATAATAGAGGTTTAACTTTTAATTAATGTATTTCGAGTATGAAGCATGAAAGTAGAATTAATATTGATTTATTGGTAAGGTAATTTAAAGTACCAATTTTAAATTTAGGGCAGGCACGGTTGTTCAAAAGTGAAGTGCTTTTGGTGGAGGCGCTCATAGGTCAATACTTTTTTCCTTTCTGTTTAATTTCAAAACAGCGTGGTCTCAATTTAACTTTGAAAAAGCTGCAAAAGTAAATGTAATATTTTTCAGTGCTGGCAAGAGAGTGTTTTTATAACAGTTTTTCTAACAATTCAAGGGCTATTTCATGACAAAAAGTTATAGTTCTGCAACATACATAAATATTTCCAGCAGTGGGAAATGTATTAAAAAATTCCTAGCGCAAAATTCCGCGAAAGGCTTTGACAAGGTTCCTCTAGACAGAAACAGAAATAAAAATATCTTAATATGTTTTTCCTGAAAGTCTCTTGGGAAAGACATCCTTGAAAGGCATCTAAGGAGATACTTTTTCAAAAATGTCTGAAAGGATAAAAGATTTATGCTGTAGTAAAACGTCAGTTGACGATGTGTATAGAAAACGTATGATTTTGCTTTATTGCTGTTTTAATTTACCTGAAATTCCTAAAAATAAAATTTAAAAAAAATTATAATTAAACTCTACTATTGAAATTAAAACGCTTGAAATACAATTATAATGTCTCAAAAGAAATGACATTTTCAACAGCTTTTTTATTACAGGTTTGCCGTTTCACCGAACGACGTATTTCTTTTACTTTCTTACGAGAGCTCTCTTCATATACTCAAAGTTACATTTTCAAACGATTTTATAGCAATTATGCAGAGAAAACAAAAAGAAACAATTTTGTAAAAACAATGGATGCGCTTTTTTAATACTCCTTGATTTTAGTGCTTTTGCGGTGGGAGAATTTTACGGAAAACACTTTTTTTATTACTTTTCTAAGATTTGATGCAATGCAATTCATAAAAATTTTAAACAAGTTAATATAATGGTTCGCATATTAGGTGAAATAATTTTATTTTAAATTTTATTGGCTTTCTTCACGAATATTTTTAATTTTTCAGCAGTGTCTTTAATTTTTCCTATTTTTCTTGAAGGGTTTTTTTTTACATCTAAAATAACTATAATTTTTAAAACAAGCTTTTTTTAATGCTGTTTTCTAAGGATTTTTGTTAGAGAGGTTTACAGCAACCGTTTTGCAAGTCTGTCTAGGGAATTTATTTAAAGAGTTCCACAAAAGTCAAAGAAGAATGTTATTATGAACTCATTGCTTATTAGTAAAATCCGGATTGATATGCATTTGCATATTATTTGCGGGTTTTTTCTCATTTTCGTTGCGTTTCACAGGATTGTTATTGCATGTTACTGCATATTTCTTTTACCCGTTGTCATATTTTATCAAATACCTTCAAATTTTATAAGTTTAATGTAAATTTTTCTAGAAGTTACTGTCGATTCATGGATTTTTCAGGAAAGCTAAATATACATACGGTTATTACAATTTTCTAAGAGATCAATCGGATTAGCAGGTCCTTAAGTTTAAGTTTTACTTACAAAACTTTGAACACAGAAGACAACATTTTGATAAAATTGGAAAATAACAGAAAACCTTGAGCTCTTAGCGTTATTAGCCTATAAAATAAAAAAAATCGCCCTGCTCAGTTTTTGAGCAATTCTTTTGAAAAGGCCAAAATTTTATTATTTTTTTTATTTTTAAGTTTTGCTAGTTAAAAAAATTCTCCTAGCTGTTAACATTGTGTACCCTTAGGAAAGTTTCAATATGAAATGTCATACTAAACTGAGTACTCGTTTTCGAGTAAATCGGCCGTAAAACATAAATTTTCAAAAATTCGTAGAAGGCGTCACATATAAACACAAATCTGTCTCAAATTGCATACGAAATCATCCTCAAAGTTTGTGTCAAATATTTGCGTATCTTGAGAAAACACTTAGACCTTCATGGCAACTCGATTTTACTGAAACATTGACAAACGTCTCATTGTTAACTGAAAATTCAAAACTGTAAAAATCTCAAAGATTTAGAAGAAAATATTTCGTGGCTTTTCCACATGAGACACTTTTGTTGCATTTATTATACAAAAATTAATAAAACTCGCTTTTTTGTTTATTTTATTTTTTCAATGTGTGCGTGTGTGTTGGTTACTAAAGTGTAAAATTCCTAACGTATTTATTTGTTAATTTCATAAATTTTTGAGCAAAAATCGTTCCAGTGGCTGTTGCCTTAATAATAAGAGAGCCTAAAAATTACAGCGCTAATGCTGTTTCTAATAATATTGTGATAATGTTCTCTGTGCAATGTTTTTGTTATATTAATTGCCTGTTATTGAAAAAAATTATATAAAATGTGTTGTGCGAGATTTTCATGACAGCGCGATAAATATACACTGAACGAGAAATATTTACTGTTCATTTTTTCTAACCTGCCAAGATTAAAGTAAGCCATATATAACACAATTATAGCAGCAGTAGTGACTGCAACATCAACATTACGTTGAAAGCAATTAATAAAAAAAACTGAAAATTGTGTCGAGATGAAAGTAGCTTGTTGTCGTGTTGTGGTGAGACAGTTAGGAATGATAATATAATTTTAAAACTTTAATGTGAAAGATTCGAAAAGAAGTGATGAGGCTGTTTCATTTTCAAAAGGCTGTAACTCCGTAAGGAAGCGTTTTCGCGCATATGTATTTCTCCAATTCTTTTACAAAATTTCTGTCTTTGGTCGTAATATCGTAAACTCCTTTAACTAGTTGTGAATTGCATTTTACATACTTCAAATTTTCCCTTTTCAACATTTGTCCAATTAAAGTAAAACTAGTTAATCACAAATACTACTTAGGTATAAGCATAGTTTACTTGCTGGTAGCTTATTTCTTGACTTAACATTAACTTTCCATAACTCTCTTGAAAGCCTTACACACAATAAACTTTGTTATTGTAGTATGGCCTGATTAAGTGACATTAAAATGTTCCAGGTACAACTGCAAATTAGATTTTACCAAAAGTATTTCTCCAAATGGCTCTACGTCGACGAAGTAGTTCTATACGAACATAAAATCTCTCAAATCCAACATTATTTGCATAAACCAGAAAACAAAAACATTGTCATATCATTATTCACCCTAAAAGCCCCGAAGAAGTTGTTTATCTCTTTAACGCCTCCTGAGCATATCAAGACAGTGTTAGATATCGGCGACCCATATCAGAAACAATGGGAAGCATTATAATACATTCAAGTCACATTTCTGTAAAAGCCACCGTAAGTGCTTCACTGGGAAAATTCAATACTGTCCTCACTTCGGAACTTTAAATCTTTTTCCTCTTTTTTGCAATTGTGGGACAAAGATAGCTTTAGAGAATTGTATCATAAATAAGATGTTACTTTTTATATCGAACGATGAAGTCCGGTAAGTGTCGGTGGTCAGGCGATATGTGGAAATGTATACGTACAATACTTACACGGTGGGGTTGTTTTGTAGGACAGATGTTTAATTTCAAACATGCTCTCTTTTTTAAATTCCTACATTTATATAAGCTGAGACTATTATTATTGACTCTGGGAAACAGCACAATTTAACAAATGACACGTTTCAAACAAGCTTCAACTTGAAAAAAAAAATGGCGATGATTCGTAGTTGAACAAAAACTGATCAACTAAACTAAAATCGAATCGTCAGGACACGGCTTGAGGCGGCTTTCAACACGTGGGTCAGGTTTAGTTTTTGACAATTTCGTTAGAAAGTAGAACTTTGTCTTTTTAATTAATAATTGATATTTTATAAATTTTGCCTACATAATCACTTGACCTTGTAATATAATTGTTCAATATTTATTAGTCCAATTATTGCGTTTACTTGTACATATCTTCAGGAATGTCTAATTAATTGTTCATTTATTTTGTCTGACATTTTGTAACACAGTTTTGTAAGTATGTATTGCAAGCGCACCTTTCCTCTACTCGGGTTAACTGATTCCGCTGAGCGGCACAAACTATGTCCTCTAATGAAGGATTTATTTGCGAATAGAAGCGTTTCTGTTATCTAACCAAACACTGGAAATCTAATTTTATTGTCTGCATCAAAAACTGTACTGACCTGATACATAGCAGTACGTAAGAATATGTGCCTTATATGATAGACGGTCAAAGATTTTGCTTCTAGTACCGGGCGATTATAGTCACTAAAAGTGAAACAGAATGAAGGACTCTGGATTTAATATACAGATAGATTGACATTTTTAATTCACTGACGTGTTTTGTACTTCCAGAAATTCCATACAATAGCTTTTAAAAGTTTCTGTCTGTATGTGTAGCTGACTGTGCGAATGTGATATCTTAGGAACTGCTGGATCAATCTTGATGAAATTTAATATTTAATAAACGGAGGTAGATATTAAATTTCTATGTAAACTAAATTGTTCATGACGGATAGTAGAATAAAGGTGTCATCTTAATTTTTAAATACGGCAATATTTGGGGAAAGGGTAATTTCCTCCCTTTTATCCAATTTTTGGTAGGCGAATTTGTCCTTGTTTTTCAATTCCTAGAAATATTTTTCTACAAAATCAAACAATCAATTTTTATACAAAAAACTTTGAAAACATTCAGCGTACTATCAATTTACTTTACAATATCACTCGCTCTCTCTCTTTCTCTATCTGACGCCTATGCGCTGACCGAAGTCTTTCGGCTTGTTACTTAATTCGACCTTTGCTTCACTACTCTCCCTTTGTAGTCAATGTTGGGGCGTTGCACATTAGTAACAAGATACTTTTAAATATATCATAAGTAGCAACATCTAAAATGTAGGAAAGTGCTTCGCTCGTTTTTACTTTAATTCTTGAAACTAAGCGATCATTTAAGGGGATTCGCATCTATTTTGATTAGAGTTACGTTGCACATCGTGACATATTTAATTTTTTGTTTCCTTCAGATGCTACTTCCATTAAACAAAAAACCTACGCCTTCCTTAATCTTTATTCTGACAATTATACTGTTAATTTTTTTTAAATTTGTTAAAGTATTTAGTCTGTTTATTGCTAAATTATTCTGACTTCTTAGTATAAAAAGCTTAAATAAATGTAATGCTTCCGTTGCCAATCTCTCACTAAGAGTTTCCGAAATAAAATTTAGCCACGTTGAATTATTTGATATTTTCCTGTTTATAGGATTTGGGCCATGTCAACAGGTTTATGGGATTTACTTGACATCGGTGTAGTGCCTGAAAAGCTTCCTCCGGGTCAACACATCATCGGAAAATTTTTATTGATAATATATTTCTTGCACTGCAAAAACCATGGAAATAAACAAGAATAATTGATTGCTGCTATTAATTGTAGATGGGAAATGTTGTAACTATTTATGGCCACAACTTTTTTAGTGAAAATGCCATCAATATTTTCTTTGCACTATATTATCTTTATAATGGTTTAATGTTGTTGAAATCAAAAATTGGAATATGAAAGTCCTGGTTCGTGCTCAGTTGGAAACAAAGCAACGAACGCTGGTAGGACCTTATTTTGCAGATGATTAAATATCTTTTCGCACTTAATGTTTCGTTTAGTAGGAAGACCTAAAAATATTGAGTACAAATAAAATACTTCATCATTTCAACAATATTTATTTATTTTAACTTTATACGTATTTTGACATGCATGTAATCATGTCGAAATACGTATAAGGTTAAAATAAAGAAATATTGTTGAAGTAATAAAGTATTTTTGGGCGCCAGAGTGGTCGAGTGGTTAAAGCACTTGGCTGCTACGCGGAAGGTCTTGGGTTCAAATCTGAGACTGAATCTATGGCGGGCGGCCTACCCAGTTGCTTTTTAAAAATTGGGAACCAAACTCCTCGAAGGGTGAGGGAAGTAAGGCAGCCGTCTAAGGCGTGGTGTATCGGGTATCGGAAGCGATGGTCCGGTGGCCCTGACCCACCGCATTGCAGGCCAATCTCCTCATTGGAGTGTGGTGCCACCGACTTTACTTTTTAATAAAGTATTTTATCCATACTCAACATGAATTTCAACGAAGTAAAGCTAGAACTTAACTAAAAATATGCTTACAAATGTAAAACCCACATATGTGAATTTTACTTAATAACTACAGCTTTGCAGCAAATTTTGTTTATTATTACATATTTCTACCGTTAATTTATAAAATTGGAGCCTTGTGTGCAATAGATCAGGCCGTATCGGCACATGAGTATAAAAAACTTTTCGGGTTCACTGTGTTTATGGGATCGTGTTTAGGATGAAACAGTGATTATGAAAGTGAATGTTGCCTGCCGAAAACCTGGTCAGGTATTGTTTAAATCAAAATTGTTTAAACAACTAAGAAATATTAATTTTTGCACCAAACAATTTTTTTTCCTATTCTCTACTCAAATTTCACCAAAACATGTCCTATGACTTTTTGTTGTAAAGTCAATAGTTTATAAGTTGTACATTTGTGAAAGTTTAAAAATACTTGAAATTTGCCTAATTTCAACCCTTGAAGTATATTAAAAATGTGATTTTTTGTAAACTACAACTTTTACTGTATACTATGTATAATAACCTCTGCAATTTAACAGTTTTCACGTCTAACCCTTGTTTCTTAATTATTTACAACACCTGCTCGCTCGTCACCTGGATTTCCTCAAACTAATTCTGTTTCTTTCGCATTTACGCGCATTATAGAATCTCTGCGAAGTCGCAGCAGTTAATACATAATCAAACAAATACCTTTTGTTGTTAAATATAATTTAATTACTATTCAATAGTACTTAATAAAATTAATACAGTAATTTTTAGGATCGTTGTGTGGCCAGTTTTTAAGCAATATTTTTTTTTTAATTTCCAAAATTTTGGACTTTTTTATTATAGTTTTCAATTTTTTGAAAATGTTTGTGTACAGTAACATTTTGTCTCTGTAGGGCTATTACCGTAAACTATTTGAACGCGATCTGTCAACCTGTTTTTAAGTAATAAGGCGCTAAAAGTTAAAATTTTCGCAAATTCGTAACGGCTGCTATTTTAAAGTTAGAAAGTTCGAAAAAAAACCGTTAAATTTGCCCTAAAGTTTTCCATCAGATTCTGATTTCAAATTTATAGAATTTGGTTTAGAAAAAAATGGTACCAATGAAACATGCCTCTTCCGCTTTCGATTTTTTTAAAAGGTTATTTTGTCGGTCAATTTTTGATATGCTTCCAGATTCCATAGCTCATCAAAATCCGACTATTTATTGATAGTTATGATGCACCACACACATACCCACCCATCCACCCACAGACAGATATTTTTAAAAACAACTTTTTTGTGTTCCTGCAGATCCAAAACATGTATTCGTCAAAATCTCGATCTCGAAAATTTTCATGAAATTAATACTGAAAGTGTAGAAAAGTAAAAAGTAACGCCAAATTTGCAGAAAAATTAGGTAAATAAAACCACCAGAAAGAATATGGATTTGAGGAATTACCTATGTTTATCGCCTTAATTTTACACGTGGTGTAATGGCGATATTTCTCATGTAGGTCGGTTTTCATCATATCTTTGCTACATCTACATTCTAGAGTTCCGTTGAAACAGCGGTTTGGTTTATCCTAGTACACAATTTATACCACTTACCTAGATCACTGGAAACTGATGGTTCATCTTATAAATTATAGACAAGTTCAAATAATTAACATTTAATATGAACCCTTTTCACAAAATTTGCTTTCACTAGCAAATAAGGATTTCAATTATAGCTAAACGTCCATCTTTCGCACTTAAACATTTCCATACCTTTAAAAAGTAATTGCTTTTATATGTATTGCAATGATATGCGTGTGCATGTACTTACTAGAAAACAATTCCCTAAATGCCCGCAATTCACGCAATTCTAAATTATATTTTCTATGAGACTCTTTATTAACTTTCTCAGGGTCGTTATATAGCTTGTAAGACAAGTTATTAATAAATATATTTGAGATAGGATAAACACAAAACAATATCAACGTTACAAAAAAAAGGTTTTATTTAATAAATCAATTTTCTAATGAAATTTGCGAAAAATCAAATAAATTTTAATAAATACTATCGTCCTTTAAAAAGACAACACTTATCTTAACGTCTCCTTATTGGGATATCCTTCACTCGAGCAAACGATGAATGTCCAACTTCTACTTCACTAGTTTGCAGGTTCCTCAAGTAACCACAAACACTCGCCTTTAGTTTGAATCTTCCTCTGGTCTGTTTTATATTAGTTTAAACTTGGTTTTACCACCATCACAACTGGAAAAACTTTCTGGATCACTTTATACTTGTTATTCTTCTGGACTTTTCACAATTCGTTGATAATTAGTTGTATTTTCTTCTTTTATATTCACAATCACTTTTACATTACTTTTAAACTCGTTTTTCCTCTTTATTCATCCAGAGGATATAAAATTCTCTGTCTTTGTTTACTAAGACGAGTCGTACTAACTAAACAAATCTTCCATTCTTTTGTCTTCCTTCTTGATTCCCATTTTTTTGAACAAACAAATAAATCTCATGACAATGAGTATTCTTTTATACGTTTGTGACATTGACACTGACATCCATAATGACATTAATCGATGCACAAAACAAGTAAGTCTAAAACTTCTTATAAATTAAACCTTTTCTGACTAAATTATAATTAAAACTAACATAAATAAAAATCGTATCAATCTGATTGTGTTTTTCTTTTCTTTCAGTAAAAACAAACCTCACAAATATGAAAAATATAAATTATTAGAATTTATAACAAGAAATTACAGCAATAATACGCAACCCTGAGTTTAAAAGTTAGAATATCAAAACCTTACAGCCTTCACAAACCTTCAATCTCAAATTGAATTGTAGCAAGCATCCCTAAAATTTCCTTCCAGGAACTACAATACCCCAGTAAAAACATACACCTCCAAATATCATAGCAGTATATCTAACCCCATTAATTTTAGCACCTCTATCCAAGAACTGTTTGGGGTATTTAAATATCTTCTTCTTATAGTGCCATACTCTATTCAGGGAGTTGGCTACCTCTCTCGTATGTCAGTGTTTGGTGCGCGGCGATAGATAATTTGCACAGACAGTCATAGGGGACCTACAGTTTAACGTGGGCTCCGAACCACAGGAAGTGCATGCACTTCTTCTCCAGAGAGTTTTTCTGGGGAAAAATCAACATCCCTGGTTTCCCGTTGCCTTGCGAGGGAGAACGACCGGGCCGGGGATCGAACCCGGATCCGCTGCATTGGTAGTTCTTACCACTGAGCTACGGCCGCTGTTATTTAAATATAAACCCTTGTTAATATCTTATTACAAGAAAGACAACTTACAACTAATAACAAACTACTTGCTTGGAAATTCTAAGATCTTCTTGTTGTTAGTAGGCACATATTCAGTCAGCTTCGTACTTGCAAGCATTATAATACCGCAGAAAACTACAGTATATTTTTTTTATAATTATATTTTTAATAATTATATAATAAACAACAATTTCTTAATTACATTAAACGGAACAACAAATAAGTATTAAATTGTTGTATAAAAAACATTTATTTTTTGCTTTTTAGTTAACTTATGTTACTTTTGTGTTTTTGTTTGAAGTCGGTTTTCTTTTTTTTTTTAAAGTTAATTATATTATTATCATCTTGTCGGGGAAGACCCCAACGCTCAGTGGTAAGTGTATGATGTCAGAAAGAAGATTTTTTTTATAAAAAAACGCAACTTTTTTAATAGGTTCGTGTTGTTACCGAATACGTCTAATGTTGTACCTATTCGATGTTTTTAGATTTTTTACTACATCAACTATTCACCGGTTCTGGCAGGAATTAAAAATATTGAATTTCACTGGTTACAATAATTGCGGTCAGATAATTTTACAAATTAGGTATTTGAGATAATGTTTTTTTTTTCATTTTAGCGACTGACACAAAATCGAAGTGGTGTGCAGTAGGGGTATCGCCCCAAAGTGATTTCCACTTCCCTCTGCAGCTTTATTAATTATCGATGTACGGCTTGTTGTTTATTATTTGATCTAGAGATTTCTTTATTATTTGTAGCCTTTCTTGCTGTTTCCAGTTGGGAAATATAAAATTGTTTATGATCGTCGTATTTCGTATTGATGTATTCATTGCCAGTTTCCTAATACACCCGGTTTAAGATATCAGTTATTTTTGTAAATCTTTAGTACTGCATAAGAATCTAAAATGTTCTCAAATTTTGCTACAAATTCTATTCTAAGTAGCAAGATAATAAGAAAAGGGTTTCATAGTTAAAGAGGTTACTTCCTAATGCGTGTTTTCTGGAAACAGGATGCGATGCCAAAATATCTCTCTAAGTTGCTATCGGCCTTGCCAACAGTAAACAAAACAAAACTGACAATTTGGCAAAGTCTTGATAATTATCATTAGCGTCGCAAAGCCATCTACGATAAGCATCGCAAAAGTAATACATCAATTACTTTAAAGATGCAACATCACTACAATGCTTTAATATAGTCTCGTTGTTTTTCGATGAACGATTCCCATCATTTAGTGACAATTTGAGCCTGAACCACATCATTAATCGATTAAAAAGGTTATCTGCGGAAGGGTTCTTTTAACTTCTTGAACAGGTTAAATCTAGCTAACTCAAATTAAATTTGTACTATAGGGGGTGTGACAAGATGCGGTGCAATGCGTCTTGATTTGTTTTTTACTTATCTAAACTACGGTCTAGAACACATGGCGCTGACACTTTTCGGCTTTAACATTTACATTCGATACACTAAACTTTGTAAGATACCAGATATTATTGCATTTCTTCCTACCTTAATCGGCTGTTTTTATCGTGTGAGGGATCACAACGCATCCGTCACGATTTGAGGGCTTCGGAATCGAAGATTATCTTAAATGCTTACACCAACATCCTGGAACCTGTAATGCCAAGTAGAATTTGTGCTACCTACGCCTCACGGCAGTTTCGACTCATACACCCGTGAACAGTTTCGGCACTACCTGCCCCTTATTGTTTTTAAATTCCCAAGTAGAAAAGATTGCTTCCGAAGCGTTTAAATTCGTTACGCAGTAAATTATTCGTAAATAACATTGCAGAACTAAACTTTAAGTATCTCTGTTAAGTATATGTACAGTGTGCAGTTACTTTATGGAGAAAATAAAAATTACTTAATTGTATGAGTCTCAAAACATACGAAAACTGATGAAGAATACCTGAGTATTGCAAAAGTTTATAATTGTGAGGGTAAAGTGAACAAACTGATCAAAATAAACAAGTGAACAAGTTAACAAAGCAAACAAAGGGAACAAAGCAAGCAAAGGGAACAAAGCGAACAAAGAGAACAAAGCGAACAAAGCGAACAAAGTAAACAAAGTGAACAAAGCAAACAAAGCAAACAAAGCGAGCAAAGCGTACAAAGCGAACAAAGCGAACAAAGCGAACAAAGTGAACAATGCGAACAATGCAAACAAGGCAAACAAAGTGAACAGAGGGAACAAAGGGAACAAAGCAAACAAATCGAACAAAGCAAACAAATCGAACAAAGCGAACAAAGTGTCAAATTCACCATTATTTGACGTTTTGGAATGAGAAATCAAGTCATCTGGACGCAAATATAGAAAACCAAGATCAAGTTATGAAGATTTATTGTTCCTATACCACACCAACTGTTTAATTTTAATCTTGCCTTTGATAATGACGTATAAAGACGTTGAAATACGTATAAGGCTAAAATATAGAACCTGTTGAAGTTAAGAATTGTTTTATTTACAATAAATTAAAGTGAACTAAGTTGTTACCAGAAAATAGTTATTAACATTTTTTTTCTCTATCTTGACCCGGTTTCAGAATTAAATAAGGACGCAAAAAGTGTCGGGCCACCCTGTATATGTTTACAATATTTTTATTGTTTTAGGTTTTCCTAAATTTTTAGTAAATAATTTCTGATTATTTGAGTAATTGTTATTTTATAAATGAAGACTTAACGGCATTTTCTCTTTTATTTTTTTAGCATTCCATTTGGTACGAGTAATTTTGTATAAAAAATTGATAAATGTTTGCTTATGTGTCATTTATAGTTTAATTTAATCTAATTTACACGAAGTAGTTATACAGAGCGATCAACTTAATTGCAATCGCCCTTGGAACAAACGCAGCATGTCATTGATTATTCAGCAAATTGTGGAGCTGTTATCGTAATTGTGCGGTTTGTTATTTTACGGCAGTTGCTCATTTTTAACATTTTTGAACAATTAGCAAGTGAGCATGGTAAATTATTTTTAATGCTTATTGTTTTTATTTTAGAAATGGGCATGATAAATGTTATTTGACTACCGTAACCCATTTAGCTGACATAATGGAAAACATTTTAAACGGTGATTTGGTTTAGCGGTAAAGGCCGTGGACTTGTAATCTGGCAACCTCAGTTCAAATCCCGCGATAGGCCTTGTTTTTAGCTATAATAATTTTTTTTACATTTTTTACTGTCTGATGTCTTTTCTTGCTCCATGTCTATAATTCTTTGAATTTTTATTGTTTAGTTCTTTGAAAAAGAGTTAACTTGATATACGTTTTTATTTAATTTAAATTTGAAAACACCCTAAACGACATTAAGTAATAAAACAATTAAATGTCACAAAAAATATTGAAAATGTTGTCCATTCGTTTCTAGGCACAAAGAATCAATTTTGAAAAAATTTACTTGCTGAGAAACTTTTCTAAGTGACTTACACGGATTTTTCTTCATTGTTTTTTTTATATTCCTAATCACTTTCTCAGTTCTATTCATTGGATGACCGCTACCTTCATTTTGCTCTATTGTGCCATTCTCCCTAAACAAATTTAATAAATATTTAGTGCGTGGTTATAAATCTTGGTAAGAATAATTACCAGCATCATTCAGAAACTGCTCTCAAAATTTTGATACACAAGCTTGTATGGTGTACTTCCACTCTTAATTTTTTTCCTTAACACCATTTCTATAGTAAGATTCTAACAATAAATGATTAACCAAAATTCAATATCTTTTCAGATAGTAACTAAATAAAAATTGAGTACGTCGTCGTTGCTGTATTTTTTTCATACATGCAGCTATTATTCAACAGGTGTTTGTTTGTGTCACATTTTTTAATTTAAATTTAAAAGCAATACTGTTTTAATAAAAGAAACAGATAAAAATTAAAGAAATTACAGACGTGGAGCAAGATAAGATTGCACTCAGTATGAAATGTAAAAAAATTAAGAAAAGAAGGTCTATCATGGGATTTGAACTGGGGTCACCAGAATACAAGCCCGCGCCTTTACCGCTAGACCAAACTATCATTTAATTTTTTTTTCATTATGTCAGTTAAATGGCTCACG
Organism: Ctenicera cuprea; assembly: GCA_958336395.1. NCBI lineage: Eukaryota > Metazoa > Arthropoda > Insecta > Coleoptera > Elateridae > Ctenicera > Ctenicera cuprea. The sequence continues at coordinate 18,725,243 of OY284495.1, read as the reverse complement.
GTTGTCAACTGACATTTATTATGCACATTAATAAATAAAAAATAAAAATTAAAAATAATTTACAATGCTTACTTGCTGATTGTTTAAAAATGTTTAATATGAGCAATTGCGGTTAAAAAAATAAACCGCGCAGCTATGATAATAGATTTTCAAACTAATCATCGACATGACGTGTTTGTTTCAAAGGCGACCGAAATTAAGTTTTTATTTGATCGCTCTGTATATCCATCACTACAATCGATATCAGTATACAAGGTGTTGCAGCCCGCTGTAATTGGTCGATTGCAGGTTAAGTATTAGAGATAGAAAAAACTGTTTTAAACAAAAGTTGTTTTAAGGGCATGTGTACTATCACATAAAAATATTTTCCATTATACAAGGTGTTTTATATCAAAATGGCAGAGCAAACTTATATTGTTTTAAATTAAACACCCTGTAGATTTGTGCAAATTATTATTTGCCTTTTAATTTTCTTTCCAACCGTTTTTTGTTTTTTTATTCCGTCGCGGTGTTGCCAAGTTATTCACCTTTTTCCTGTAAATTTGACATTTGCAGACCTTACTAGTAAAATCTGTACAAGCCGTATTTTTACAGATTAAACATTTTCTTTCTGGGAAATATTAGTCAAGACTATGTGCTATTTTTCAGACGTTTTAAAGTTAAATTTGGTTAGACAGGGTGTTTGTTGCCGCGGTCCAAAGTTTTCTAAATTTAATATGTCATAACTTGATTTTTTCAAATTAGACTCCCAAATTTTTATTCAATTTTTGAATTCTACTGTAAATTTCCCATTAAACGTCTATTACATTTCCTATACCTATCTCTACTAGTTTTCCTTGTTATTCGATTTCAATTTTATTTAGATAATCTATTCAAGTATATGGCGCAGTATTACTTTAAAACAAATGAAAACCAATGAAAAGTGATTCCTTGGCGTCTGTTTAACTAAAAATTGTTTGTCAAATATGTATTTGTTTGTATTAATTGTAAGGTTTTGAGTTTTTCATTGCTACATTTATTCTAAAAAGATTCATTTGAAAATGATTTTTTCTACGGAAGAGATGGTTGATATGACGTTTATTCTTGGAGAATGTCACAGGAATTGTTTATTAGCTGCGAGAGTTTATAAAGAAAGATACCCGTACAGAAGGCATCCACAAGTAATCAGTTTTGAAAATTTACTGGAAAGGTTTATTGCAACAGGTAATGTAAAGTATAAAGCGCCCAATCGAAATAAACCAATAGTAAACGAAGAAAATGAATTTTTGGTATAGGCTGCTGTTGTTGATGACCCCCATATTAGTTAACGAACATTGAGTTACAATTTTGATATAAGCACTCGATCTATAGGACGAATTTTAAAGAAAAATCACTTTCATCCTTATAAAGTCCAGCCACATCAGGAATTGCTACCAGCGGATTATCACAAACGGGCAAATTTCTGTCAGCTTGTATTAAATAAATTACAGGCAGAACCTAATTTTTACAATTTAATTTTATGGACAGACGAAGCTACGTTTCATAACAATGGATTTGTCAACCGTCATAATTATCATTATTACTCCGATAGCAATCCGCACGTTGTTGTTGAAACCCATCGCCAAAATAGGTGGTCTGTAAACGTTTTGGGTGGCATTATCAACACGCAAATAATTGGTCCATATTTCATTAATGGCACATTGACCGGACAAACCTATTATAACTTTCTGAATAATGATTTTATTGAATTGTTAGAAGATGTACCACTAATAACTAGAAGAACTATGTGGCTACAACATGATGGTGCTCCTGCTCATTATAGCGCCGCAGTACGGGAGTGGTTGAATCACAGATTCGAAAGAAGATGGATAGGAAGGGGAGGACCGATGGCTTGGCCAGCTAGATCTCCAGACCTAACCCCGTTGGAGTTTTTCTTATGGGGTTACATAAAAAATCTGGTGTATCAGCAACCACCAACTACTTATGAAAACATGCAGCAACGTATAATACAAGCTTTTGGACAAGTTACAATGGAGATGTTAACTAAAGTACAAGCATCATTTCGCGAACGAATTGGTTTGTGTTTGCATAACGAAGGTACACATTTTGAACAGCTATTGTGAATAATCACAAACTGTAATGTAATGTAATTGTTTAAATAAAATTAAGGTCTTCTATCTCAATTCGTTTTTCATTTGTTTCATTCGTTTGATGGGAAATTTACAGTAGAATTTAAAAATTGAAAAAAATTTCGGAGTCTAATTTGAAAAAATCGTTTATGACACATTAAAGTTAGAAAACTTTGGACCGCGGCAACAAACACCCTGTATAACCTAATTCAACTTTAAAACATCTGAAAAGTAGCACATTCTCCATCTCTAATACTTAACCTGCAATCGACCAATTACAGCGGGCTGCCACACCCTGTATACAACAAAAATGAATTTTAGAAATAAAACCCCAAAATGTTTCTCTAACCACACAAAACCGATTCAGTGAAATGATTTTATAAATGTGATTAAAATGCCTTACGTTTAATTCTTAAAATCAAATATTAGTAATATTTAGATTCGTGTTTCTTAACGTTTTTTTGAAAGTTTTTAAGGCGGTTAAATAATTATGAATAATGTACTGTTATGTAGATTATAGTTTATGAACATGAAAGAATATGTATTCCGCTACTTTCGAAGACTGTAGTTTTTATTCTAAAAGCCTATTGTTCCCTCTTTTCTATTCTTACCTACTTACCTCATCAACGAATGTGTTCCAGTAGCACGTACAAGATTTGCTTCCTGATACTACCTTAAAGGTAAAATACTTTCCGGAATAATGTAAAAATTTGATTGAAGTCTTTTCATAAAACTATGACCAAATAGTGTATATAAATATAACAGCGTTCTTGGTGCTTTATGGCGTTTATCAGATAAATAAATCTACTTTTGCTGTTGTTTCAGGATCATCGCTGAAATGCGGCTAAAGTGGCCAGACGAGGCGCCATGAGCCATGCGGTTGGGCAGCTGGTGGGCCGCGGTCGTGGGGCTCGCCGGGCTGCTCGCTTTTGCCATCGCTTTGCCACCGGTCATTAGAATAGGTAAGTAAACACATAAATTCAAAAAACTTGTTTCCTCTTTAAGCTGTAAATTTCCGTTAATTCCATATTAAGACCAAACAACGAAGATTAACACTAACGAGCGCTATCTGATACGCGGAAGGAGAACAACTCTCTAATTACACGAATATTTTATTTTTGACTCACATTTCAGCTACATCCTTCATTTGTACATGGGTGAACAATTTGAATTTAAAATTTTTATTATTGTCGCTGTCGTGATTCTGCAAAGCTTATGTTATTCGTCTTGTTTTTTGGACGATTTTAAATGCGGACAAAAGCAGGGGTTGAATTATTTTGCAACGGTTTTGTGCGTTTGCTGCGATTATGTGACAAAACTAATCCGATTTCCAGGAAATTTATATACCTCGCATAATGTGTGCTGCTCCTAAAGTAGGTCATAGGGAAATTTAATGTGGTGAAAAGAAAGACGAATTCAAAGCAAATATTTTTTCCATATTTCAGGTCTTAGGGCATTTTAAATGAAATTGCAAGTTTTTGCAAGCATCAAAAATTTTATCGAACCGCTATTTAAAAATTTAACATTGTACAAAACTAACAATTAAGTCAGTTTATTTACAGACTTTCAGTATTTTACAGGAAACATAGTCAATTAATGAGCACAAGAAGGACGGGAGATAATGAGGAGGCCAAGTAGGGATTCACGTTAATTTAAAACATTTATGCATTTATTTTAAATTTAAACGTATGCATGTATCCCTACTTCGGTTAGCCTATTATTATCTATCCTTATCTCTTCCTTGTCGCACACATGCTATGTTTCTAGTAATCTGTCAATAGGTACAATACGTAAATGAGTTTTAGAGCCAAAAATTGTACAATTTTATTATTTATTGAAACGTATAAACAATACTTTAAGATTGGGGTTGTTGACAAGTATTCTCTTTCACCGCGTATAAACGTCAATGTTTTAAATAGTGGCGGCTTTTTTAGAGAGGGCAACGGGGCACTGCCCTTCCAGCTATTTGTTACGGTTCCGCATTTTTGTTTTTATTATTACTGTATACTGTATATTTTAGATAAGTAAAGATCAAAGAAAACGAATATTGTTGAGATCGTTAATAGCACATGTTAGTGTAAATTAATCAGAATGAAACAAATGGTTTTGAAACAGCAAATAGCCTGGGCTTGTCACAATATGACATCTTACCGGTACAATAACTGACAACCAGAGCAAGAGTTATTCACATCTCGTTTCAAATGGAAAATGGGGGCACTAAATACAATTGATTTGTATTATCGCCAGTTTTGCCGCTGACCGCTATCACCTTATCGCAGCAGTTTGGCATACTAAAGACATAACAAACACCACCGGATGTGCAACTCACGATTTATAAGAATTGGAAATGTTCTGAATACGCACAAATATAATTTCGAAGGGAGAATTGTTGAGACGTGTTAAAGTCAATAAATTCTCGTTGCACTGTACCTATAGGTGTCTTATTGTTTTAAATTAATAGCCGGAAAATTCTGTAAACAGTGTGATGTGATTAAGTTAATTCAACAAAAATAACGTTTAAAACCGAACTACCACAATTGACAATGGCTAAGAGTGTTTTTAATCCTAAAGAGATTAAAGACTTTTGCTATAAACCAGGAAAGTAGATTGTGTGCTTTAGCAAAGTCTTCAAACAAAAAAAAACTGATAACTAATAACTCCAAACTTTAACAAACTAGTGATGAACATTTTGTACATCAGAAAGAAGGTGCATGGATTTTACTTTTAAAACAAATTAATTAAGGTAAGTGTGTTAAAAGTTCATAAAAGTGTTAAAATGATCAAAGAGTTATTACCTGCCACTTTTCTGGTTAAATTTTAAATTTCACTCCTGAAGAAATGTAAAACTAAAATCTCAATACATACTCTTAACACATTTAAATAGGCCACACCCACTTTTGAAATAATTGCTGCGTCGTATTTTTCACATACTTTCACAAATTACCCCCCCCCCCTCTCCCACTATGCCACATCACGAAACGGTACTAGTTTTAAATCTCGAACATTATAAATTACTAACGGTTAAATGTAAACCAAATTAAATATGAGTTGCAAATTTTCTTGTAAAATAGATGGCGCTTGTAAAAATACGATTAAACATGATGTCTTACAAATTAGTTTTAACTAGCAAATATAAAACATTGCGTACAAAACATGATAATTTATGCTTATAAACCGATAATGAAATATAAGAAAAATAGGTATACACTGTATTAAATAAAATTTATCGAAAACAAATTTTAATGCTGATAAATAGCCATGGATTTACTATTATAACAATTATATCTACAGCCACCAAGCCTATGTAGTTAAAAAAATAATGTTCATAAAATTTACAAAAGTGGGAGTACATCACAATTTCATCGGGAATATTTTGCTAAAAAGTCGTAACCGGAAGTTAAACATTTTTGCTCACTGTTTATTTATTTGTTTTTATAAGAAAGCAAACTACAAATATTAGGAAGTATCAAAACACATGGAATGCTTATTTTCTAAACTCGTAGCTCCAATTGGCGATTGAAACGATTTTCTGAAATTTTGACATTGCCGCTGGTATACTCAAAAATCAATTATCATATTGGCATGATATTTGGTAACGTATTGCGTATAATAGCATTGTCTCCTTCTAGGATTGTTCCCATACCTAATGTATGGCGACCTATTTTTGAGTAAACACGCGTATAAGTAACTCATACTTTTCAGAATATCGTCGCGGCTGCTGTTTTGTAGCTAGAACTGTTTGAACAAAAGCATTCTATTGGTCCTAGCGCTTTTCATTAAATCGTTATTTTGAAATTGTATTCTATAAAAGGAAATTATTATTATTTAATAGTATTTCTTATTGTTAATTTTCGGCTTCTGCTTACTCATTCTACTAAAATTTTCGGGGATGTTGTCCCGGCTGCTTATCTTTCCAGCTTTGTTGTAGAACCAATTGCCGATGAAAATGTAAAACATAATGATCTGCACAGAAAAAAAGGATATACACTTCAGTTGTAGTACTGATAATTTAATTTTTTTCTTATGTATTTGAGAACAACTTTATTATCACCGACTTTATAAGTCGAATATTTTCAAATGTTCTGTACCGAAATATTTTTGGAAATCTTGCAAAAGTATAACTTTTTATTTAGTGTGAAAATAGTATTGGCAAAACTTCTGGCGATAGTCAAATATTATTTTGTACTCACTGCGTAGGAAATGGCATTCCGCGCACTCTAGTGGCAAAGCGAAACGTCAATATCCCGATCTACTTACCCAGGAAAAATAGCAAAAAGCAAAACCTATCAGGCATTTTACAAAATAATCGTCTTTACAATAATAAAATTTAATTTATAAAGTACCATTTCCGCGATTTTTATTTATTAAATGTTACAAATTGAAGACTAATCATTAATAATAAAATTTACATGTTTGGTAGTGCCATCTACTGGAAACGCGGCGTTTTATTTGATAAATAATTTGCATCGATTTCTGATTGATTGCAATCAAAGCAAAAACGTGATAAAAGTAAAGAAATTATTCCTAATTGAAATTAGTTTATTGAAAATAAGGTAAGTGCGTTCGGCCATTCTTCAAAATTAAAAGTATGAAATGTCAGTCGAAAACTGCATAAAACAATTGCTATTAACCTACTTTGTTTTTTAGCTACTTCTATTCGCTTGAAAATACAAGCATTCGCTTGAAATTCTAAATTGCTAATTATTTTACTTTATTAATGTATTTCTGTTCCATACAAAAAATATTGTACAAACCTTATGCGCGAAAGCTTAATCCGCGCATTCGCGCATATGAAGGCATTCGCTCGCTAGCGCTCGCTCATGCTTCAACACGGCGCTCTTCCGGGAACATTGCTTTCCCGCATTTGGTTTGTAAATAACTATTACAGTAACTTATTGTTGTTTAATTTCGCTTTACCTGGCATCATTGACCTTTCTTAACATAAACCCACGTTTGATATACGAACACCGATGCTTTTCCTTATAATTAATATTAACGCCTTTATATCTGCACGCTATTCTGTAAATACCGTTTAAGGAACAGTTTTTACAAAATAATTTAAAACTGGTGTTACCTCGCCGAAATTCGACGGCAGACAGCGTTGACCGACCCGGCTAAATGATGTCACGTGATGCATTAGTTCCAATAATGAGACGCGACGTTGGTGTAGATGTCGCCTCAAGTAAAGCGCGTCTAGCAGACTTTCATACATATCATAAATTAAAATAATTATTATTGAAAAATCGACGTAGAATAAAAATATAAAAATGTTTCATGTTCCATCTGAGGATAGAGATCTTTCATTGAAAAAAAAAATGGTCCAAATTGTTGAAGCGGTAGCCGCTGGAGGAACCGGAGAAAAAACCCTTTGAGCTTTTATATATGTATGGATTTGGCATGATTGCTGATGCTAAACAGCGGAAGGGCTGCCACTGAGATCACTAAAATAATTTTTTTCATTAAAAAGTATTTAAGTCGTTTTTCAAAATTTTTAAATTAGTTTTGAACTTGACTTTTGCAGAAAGAATTGCGCACGATTCAGCATTACCGCTTACATAAGTTTTAGTTATTATTCTCCTATACTTTCAGTACAGTAACTTTGGTATTTACAAAAAAAAACAAATTAAAAACAAGCAGATTTTTAAGTTATTGTTGTAGATTTATATACTGGAGCAAACAACAACACAACAAATGAATTTTGGAATGGTTTCCTGTTGAATTTCTATATAGGCGAACTAACAATAGAACTGTAGAAAAATACGTGCAAACTGCATTAAATATTAACGTCCTTTCAAATAATGCAGGCTGCGTCTACCTAACTAGACTGTATATTAATATTTATAGAGTGATTATTCTTTGAATGCGTAGAGTTGCAAAGTAAAAGGATTTGCGATAAGTAAGGCTTTCAAAAACAAACTCTACGCTAACAGCTTCGGGGGTTTTAACTTTGAAGCTAAACAGAGCTTGAGATCACGCTTGCTCCGTGTGTATGTTTTTGAAGCAAAGATTGATAGTCAAGGAAGGTCCGTCGTGGGTTTATTTTTATTCAATCAAAATTTGCAAATACATCACCTTAAGAAAATATGTTTTATTTTTTGTTGAAAAGTTTGCAAGGAATTGGTGCATTGTATGTTGTACTTGTGGTTGTTCTTTACCGCATTATTGTTGATAAGATTAAGTTGGTTATGCTTTGTTTTCCCTAGCCCTTGTAATTCAGATTAGAGGCTCGTATGAAACCGTAATTGGCTTGTCTGGCGGGATTAAGGATTGAATATTACAGAATGCTTTGAAAAAGAACGCTCGTTCACAAAAGGAGACTCGATAAGTTTTCATTTCTTTTTGTGTGGTTTGTGAAGATATTTAAATTCATATATACAGCATTTAAATTTGAATTACTTATTCCACGTATTTTGTACGCTTTACTGCAGATAATGCCATGTTTTTATAATTTTCTTTTTATATATTGTGACATTTTTATAAACAGAAGAGTCGGATCAAATGCTTAAAATTGACAATATGTTGACATAAATCGGTTTTGCACTTTTCAACGAATAATTATATCAGGACGACATTATCACGAAGACTTCAACTCTCCAGTCAGGATTTCTTTAGTGTTTCTTTCCAGAAGTGCAATAGTTAAAGCGTTTTGTAATAAAAAAATTCCGTGTCTATTGGAGAATGTTTTATTGCAGCTCTGTAAGCACTTTTTGAGCTTAAAATAGCTCGTATAACGTTGACATAAGGTAGATGTAAATATATATCATGTGATGAGTATTCTATATATTAAATCTGTAGCCTAACCAACTGTCTCAGCTTTTAGTGGTGAAGGGCTCACCACGAGAACACATATTTAAGTGGACCGTACATAAAAACGATTGTCCTTTACAGAGTGGACCGCTACAATATTACAGAGAAACAAACTCGCCAGACCTAAATTACAGTATTGTGTTATTCTAACAGAAAATGTCACGTCGACCCCCGAAGGAATGTTTTAAAACGATTAATCAAACATATTTACGACGTGATAATGGCCAGATATAAATCCTTAACCCACCAATTTAGCTCGTTCTGTATGGATTTACATACTGAGTGCTAATTCATTCCCAACATTACACCCGTAAATACGTACAGGTCAAAGCTGAAATTGGGCAAATATATTTAAACAATTACGCGATCTTTTAAATACAAACAATTTGGGTTTACTTTATTATTTTGTTTATGTTTAAGGTGTGTTTTTAGGTGTTTTGACCATTTAAAAATACGCAGGCTACGAATTCCTAAACAGAAACAACACTTGACTATATTCTTTGGGGTTTTCGCGGTTTCCCGAACTGTCAATTTTATAATTACGTTCGGCTTAGACTGCGTCGTCATTTGGGGACTACACCCAGCATAATCAGGCAAGGACTGACCTGTAGCTTGTTTGCGTTAACAAGCATTTGCTGTAAAAGTTTGAGCAATATTTGTTTGTAGGTCCTGCTTGCGTAAACAGGGCCGTGTGCTTAGAATATTTAAACCTTGGGGAGGACAAGAATTTGATCTTAATGTATTTTGTTTGCCAGGACAAGAATACTTAATCGGCTTACGCCTGTTAGCTGTTTGTGAACCCATACAAACTAACTAACTAGTTTGTTGATACAGAGTGTCAATTTGAAAACGTACAATGTATTATATCTCTGGAAATAAAAAGAAAATTAAAAATTTCTAGAAACCGTTTCTACAGGAGGGGTAATCATCATAAGGTAACCTTCCTCATTTAACCCCCAAGACTTTAGCTACACCAACATAAAAATTTCAAATGGAAACATCCACATGGCGATATCTCATTAAAAAACTCTGAGAAAAGGTCATTCAATAGTAGCAAACGTTTTTTATATGTAGCTCGTTTCGAAAAAATTAATAATCCATGAGCTTGAAAATTAAAAGGATAAGCATGAAGGACTGGCGTTCAACGAGAATCTCATCATTTCCAACAAGATGGGGCACCTCCTCGCTATGCAGTCCCTGTAAGGGCCTAACTAGACCAAAATATTTAGGACAATGGACTAGTAGAAATGGACCAATAGAATGGCCCCCAAGATCTCCACATTTTACCTCATTTTTGTAGAGCGACCGTAGCTCAGTGGTAAGCGCGCGGGCTACTAAAGCAGCGGACTCGGGTTCGACTCCCGGCCCGGTCGTTCTCTCTTGCAAAGTAGCGGGAAACCAGCGAGGTGGATTTTTCCCCACAAAAAACTCTCTGGAGAAGAAGCATATACTTCCTGTGGTTCGGAGCCCACGTTAAACTGTAGGTCCCCTATGTCTGTAAGTGCAAAAATCTATCTCTATCTCTAACTTTTGAGTGTTGTTTCTTAATTCTTCCTGATGGAATCAGGTACAATAATGGTCGCTGCCATTGCATATCATTTTTGAAGAGGTTTTTAATGATGTATTACAAGGTGGCTGTTACTAATTGAAATTTGTTTGTTGGGGTAGTTCAGTGAATGAGGAAAGGTTACCTTATGAGTCATGATGATTCCCCCTCCATGTCGTATTGTACGTTTTCAAATTGACACCCTGTATACAAATAATTACGTTGTATATGTATAAATAGAAAAGTCCAGGCGAAATGCTTCGCTCATTTTTTATTTTACGACTGTAATAATACCTCGTAAATATAAATAAATTTTTCAAGCGCTCTGTTTCAGTGAAATGTACTACGATGCTATCAAATTAACCATTGTCTTAATATCTCTATTATGCAAGTTGAAAAAAGAAGAATGTTTGCGAACAATAGGATAACTATGTAGGATAAGAGCCACACCCTAGGGTTGTCAGAGGACTATATATTTAAGGGCCCTGCTATTATTGTCAAGTACTTGGTGTAAAATTTAAGCGTTGATTCTCGTACCGTTTTGTGCAGGTTTTTTGGTAATTTAAATTTCACTATTACAAGCAAACGCTTTGCCATTAAAAAAATATTAGTAGTAATATAAAAATACAAATAATTCAAAATCGGAAACTTCATGAAAACGGTAAAATCAATATTTAATCCGCATTTTTCAAACAATTTTAACATCTAACCATGTGAGCTTTGTAAATGATTAAAATGTTTACAACCAAAGAGTGCCAGTTAAAATGTAGGATGTAAAATAATGCCGATAACGGCACAACAACAAAAATTACATTTTTTAAACAAAGTTTAAAATCAGCGAAGCACTTCACCAGAATTTGTCTACACTTTAGATACTGTTATAAATCACATTTTTTCGGTATTTTGTATCAACTGCTTACGCATTAACTGTGACTAAGATGGCATACCTCTGTCACTCAAGCGGAAGCGTACAGTACTACTAAGTTAAGAATTTAGCTTAAACGAAAACATTTTGTGCTTCGCCATTTCTTAAATTAAGGGGTATCCATTTTTGAAGTTATAAAGTTCATACAAAACGGAACAGATAAATTAGCAGATTGGTATCTAACCAAGTTGTAGCGCTTCCCCAACTCTACAAGCCTACAAATCTAAAACAAGAAATTATAAGAAAAATTATTGCCCAAACAGTCTTTTGGGCAATATTTTTTTAATATTTATTAATATATAATAATAAAATAAATTGTGAAAATAATAATGAAATAACTATTTTGTAGGACAAACTTTTATTTTTAAATTTTGTTTTGTTATCTATTTAGTTTTCACACACCAGTTCCACATCAATAAGTAAAAAAAACATGATTTGCACAGTAAAAGTGTAATTTTAGTACTTCAGGTAATGAAACAATTAAATTGATAACTATTTTATTATTATACGAGGTCCATTAATTCTATTCCTGCCCTAGATCCCTTCTCTGCAACTCTTCTATTAAATTTTCTCGTTCAACACAACCTTCTTTAACATAAATGCACTTTTCCAGCGGTGGTCTTGATGCAAAAGTCTTAATTTAAAAAAAAAATCCGAAGATTGCTTCTCAAAACACGTTTCCGCAGAATTACAAGAGTCGATTTCGCTAGGAAAACGTTGACTTTTTAAGAATATTTTAAGTTTGGGAATTAGCCAATAGATTGAACGTCCCAGATCAGGTGAATAAATCGGATGTTTAAGTATTTGGAGTCACGTAGCTTTCAATTGTCTATCACAAGCAGATAAGTCAAGGTCAGGTATACAGTTAATGCCCCTTAACATGATTAAACATAAATTTTCAGTTACGAGAAGTTGAAAACAGTTCACAAATTAAATAAATAACAAACAAAAAATTAAAAACATTAGAAAATATTGTTGTTACTCTCGGAGTAGAAGGACAGTCTGGACACTCTTAATATTATTTCGATTTTGGCTTAATTTTACATGTAAAAATTACTTCTTTTACTAAACGGCACTAATAAAAGATAAAATCTGGAAAAATATAATTTTCCATGCATTTTGCATATAGTTCAACTTTGCTGATAAACCCTGTATAAGATTCCGGTTATACGTTCAGAAAATTTAATTTCTAAAAAATTGCGGCCAAAATACATGTTTAATTTCCGTTTCCACTTAATAATTTTATTTTATGAATTTTGGTTATATTTCTTCATTCAAAAGCTTATTGAAACCGGCTCATGCGTTCAGAAGAAATGAGGCGCACGTGTCCACACTCATACACCGACAGACAGACATTATTATAACAACTACGTTTTTGAGTTTCTGTGGTTCAAATCATTAATTTTTGTTAAAATCTCAATTTTCATGAAATCAATACTTGCCCATACTGTGCGTATAGGAAAGTAAAACAGAAACCGCAAAATATGGCAAACAATTTACCCAAAACCTTTGATTTTTAATTTATTTCTGTAAATATTTACAGTATATCAACCAGTCATTACGTCGCATGTGCCGTTTGAGAAGCCAGTAGAAAAGTTTAACCTGAATATTTTTGCTCACACAAAATTTAAATGCGAATTACGTTTAGCAAACTAGTTATTTGTTTTATCTGCTAGTTTTAAAAGTTTAATTAGTTTTTTTTACATTTCGAGTTGTTATGCGAGAAATGATTCATATAATCCGTGAATCTAAAAAAGTAATCGGGGTAAGTTACTCAAACTTTCTGCATAGCAAATCGTGTTTATGTTGCCTAATAAAATGTTTTGACGTACAGAATGCTATCCGCAATAATACCATAAGTGATTATAATTTGATCATATGAAATTCGGGGATATTGAACGTTGAGTAATATTTTGCTTAGCAACTGACACAGAACGTGTACACAAGACGAAATTGTACAAAATTGTCATAACGCCGAGCGTGGTTGATGAAAATCCAAATTTTAGGAGACAATATCTTTGAAATATATTCTGAAGTATTATTATTATTCTTCGCGATTATAAAATCATGAATGGTATTTGGATGATTGCTTTACGATTAACAAACAAAGCTGCCATCCTGCTTTCCTTAATTATTTGGTGTTGTTTCTATGATCAAGACAGTGAGTTTTGTTTGCACAGTCACTAGGATAATAATTTTTTAGCGAAAAAGACCAAGAAGTTCCTTTGTAATTGTAAACGGCATGTTGCTGTCTTTTTTTAGTTAAAGACGAATGTGATTGGCTCAAACTTTGTGAATTATGGCTTTTTATTGGCGGCTTATAATAAGGGGAAAATAATCTCGTATAAATGTAAACAAACTGCTAATTTTGTTATTATGTTAGTCTTAAAGATAGAATAAATTTGACAGTTCGATATGTTATTCGTTAGCTAATTCTATCACACACCCCTTCCGAAATGGAAAATAATTTTTTAAGTTTTTGTAATTTTTTTATTAAAGTATTTTCAATTTACTCCTTAAAATCAGTTATTTGAAGATTTTTCCTGATCTTGTTTCCTTAGAAATATTTGTCATTAAATTGATGAAGCTAAACGATGCTATGCTATAAATTTTCTGATACTAATTGTATCTAACACTTCTACTAGCATATTCGCTTCGTAGTTAAACAGCGATCAATCTATGTATAAAATCGGGATCCTTTCCACCTGTCTCAGCTTTAGCTGCCGCCGGGTCCCCGCAGCAACAAGGCAGGTCTGCACGCATCGATTACATGTAGCGCATATTTGCATGTGCTTATGGCTGCTAGAGCACATCAGTTACAGATATCAATTATTGTATCGATTTACGGGGTAATCATGTCCGACTTTACAGCAAGCACAGGATTTGCGATAGGGGTTCACAGCAAACGAACATGTACAGAACTCGGTTACTAAACACCTCAGACACAATACTGAAATCATTTGTTAAGAAAAGTAAAGGCAATAATTGGACAAAAAGATAATTATTAAAATAAATAGGCTAGGAATCTGCATATATTACATTTATTACGAAGCCGCTGTCATACGAACAGCATTTATAACTTTTTATTATTTTCAATAAGAATGGCCAAAGCGCATTTTCAGTAAACAAATAAGTTGCGTAGCTGGTACTACTGTTTTAACTAACACACGCTGGCCCATCGTGGACAAAGCTCGCCGCTATTTTACTAAATGGCGGTGTATATTCGATCAACATTTTATAATAACAATAATATTGTACCTGTCTACTAGACTCAGGAGAATAAACAATTAGGTAAGTACTTTAATAAGAATTTACATTGACTTTCATAAGTTGTCTTGCGTAGAATGCTAATATTTCATAATAGTAACATAAATCGCACAAGTTGGTTTATTTCTGATGATCTCGTATAAAAACTATAAATCGCTAACACATTTTAACAACTCAGAAAAAATAAACATTTTTATAGTGGTTTGTTGGCTACACTCATTAAGCTAATATTGCTGTACGAACAGTGGCGTAACTTCGGAAAACGAGAAAGAGACATCAATTATTTTTGTTATGTTTATTTTTTGCAGGTATTCACGAGGCGGACATACAATATAAAAAAAATTCATGTAATTTCTTTTAATAACAAACAATTCATGCAATACTAACCGTAAGTTGGATTCATAAAAATATTTGTCATTGTAATTTTGACGGAAATACATGTTTTGGGACTCCAGGAACCTAAAAGAATTGTTTTTAAAACATGTCTGTCAGTGGGTGGATGTCTGGGTGCGTGGGTGGGTGGGAGTGTACGTGCGCACCATAATTCCCAAACCGGTAGTCCGGTTATGATCAGCTTTTAAATGTAGAGGGAAATCAAAAATGCATCAGGAAAATAAGCGTTAAAACAATCCGAACCTGGGAGTGGATATTTGACATGGTTTTTGTTGACATTTTTCTAGAAAACGTTTGCTAAATCTAAAAACGAATTCCTATAGGAGATTTCAGAACAAACCTAATTTTTTGTTTCGAATATTCTAGCTTTAAAGTGGCGGTCTTTCCGATTTTTTGAAAGTTTAAGTTTTGGACTTAGCGCCTTTTTATTAACCGACTTCAAAAAAAGGAGGAGGTTCTCAATTCGTCTGTATATATGTTTTTTTTATTTTTTATTTTTATTTTTATTTTTTTATGTATGTTCGGGCATAACTTTTTTGTTTATGAACCGATTTTAATGATTTTTTGGTGTTAGGTTCAGTATAGTTCCAAGGTGGTCCCATTATAATTTCATTGCTATTGATGCTTGAACTTCGAAGATACTCCTCAAAATCTATTTTTTTAACGGACTTTTTTAGTGTTTCCGTATTTCATCTTCCGTTTCAACTAGCAATCGTTTCCTCATTCGAGAAACACCCTTACTAGGTCTACCCATCACTTAAAATTGTAAAATAATTAACTTTAAAAAAAAAAGAAAACCGACTTCAAATAAAAACACAAAAGTAACATAAGTTAACTAAAAAGCAAAAAATAAATGTTTTTTATACAACAGTTTAATACTTATTTGTTGTTCCGTTTAATGTAATTAAGAAATTAATGTTTATTATATAATTATTAATTGTTTTATAATTTTTAAGTCGGTGCCAAGTATAACATAGATATAACATTAGATTCGAATTTTTATGTTATACTTGGCACCGACTTAAAAATTATAAAACAATTAATAATTATATAATAAACATTAATTTCTTAATTACATTAAACGGAACAACAAATAAGTATTAAACTGCTGTATAAAAAACATTTATTTTTTTGCTTTTTAGTTAACTTATGTTACTTTTGTGTTTTTATTTGAAGTCGGTTTTCTTTTTTTTTTAAGTTAATTATTACTCAAAAACAAATTGACAGATGGGGTTCAAGTTTCTTACAGTAATAGCCATTGAGATTTTTTCGAAAAATTAATACTACAAAGGGAAAAATGTTTTGAATATTTCAAAACAAATTGCACCAAACCTGACAACACGATTTTTTTTAATTTTGTAATTTTATAGAGATAGAAAAGTAATACAATTTGGTTGGGTGTCCGAGCCCGCTAATGTATATGTGTCGCCTTCTACGATTTTTTGAAAATTCGTGTTTTAACGTCTATTTATTTAAAATCGAGAATCAGATCGGGATAAAATTTGATATTGGGTGTGTCCTAGCGGTACACAATGTTAAAGCTACAAGAATTTTTAGAATTACTGACACTGCAAATTGACAAAAAATTTAAAAATATTGACTTTCTCAAAAAAGTATTGCTCAAAAATTGGCTATACGATTTTTTTTAAAATTCTATGGGCTAACAGAGCTAGAGATGAGATATCATTTAATTTGTGTCCCAGTCCACTACGAATGTTTATGTAGCTGTCACTTAGGGAGACGCGGCAGTTATATGATTTCAAAAAAATCATGGGGCGAATGCCACGGGTTTAGCTAGTATTTACTAATAAATTACAGTTTTCCTTCGTTGGAGATCATATTAATGTATAAATAAAATACTTCAACGATATTTATTTATTTTCTCCATACTGTTGGAAGCTATAAGGTGTTTTATTTTTACATTAGTGAAAATTTGCTAAATATTGGCCTTTTGCTTTGTATGTTTAAGGCACGGAAAAATCAAAATATTTAACGTGGCATCAAGTAACTAAATATTGTAGAGGTAGACTTTAATTAAACTAAAACTTTTAATTTAAAATAACAAATCTGCACTTTATAAAAACTAATGTAAATCAAAAGCTTATTTACTTATCTTATTATTTTAAAACTGTATGTTGCTTAAAAACATTTACAAACTAATTTTTTTGCATTGTTTAAGTTTTCCTTTGAAACTTTAAAAGCAATTTCTGAACGCCAACTGCAGAAAATTTAGCTAGTTAGCACAATCTTGGTAATTAAAAATTCTGTGAAACTTATTTGACGGTAAATTATTTGTGATTTAATAAAGTAAATCTCATTAAGTCATTTCTTTCCTACTAAAGTTACGATAAAACTTTAAACACTTGAACTATCAATTGCTTTGGGCATTTTAATTATTATTGACGTTTGAATATTTCCTTTGAGACGGGGATTATAATTTTATACGTTTTTTAGAAAAACATTCCTGCTTCTGACAGCTTTCATTGTAACACCAGTTTAACACTTTACGGAACTTCCGACAAAGCCTCAGATAAAATAAAATAAATAAAACAATTTTCTGTTACCTCTTGGTTGCAAGGATGAAATTTATATTCGAAGCCAGAAGTGCACTTCAAGGGTTTGAAGTGCGGCGCAGTTTAAAATGCATTTACAGCCAGGCTGTAGGGCGCTTCAGCAGCATTGAATAATTCCATTTCCGTCACAATAATCGCTCCTAAAAGAGCAAAATAAAAAACATACAACATTCCATGAAATAAATTCAAAGTGACATATTATTTTCTTCCTAGCTTTAGCGTAAACGTTAAAAATTTTACCGCCTTAATATGTTCCGTCACTTTCAGGCTTGAAAACTGAAAAGGAAATGGAAGGAAAATTTTAAACCATATTTAAACATAACCATGTTTTAGATGGGAACGTTTAAAATTGCCTGTTAATTCAAGGGAAATATGCGAAATGATTTTGTTGCCTTTGGGGTGCTGGGATTCAAATTAATACGTACATCTCGAACTCCTCTTAAGTGCAAGCCACCGTAACTTCAAGCTTTTGCGTTTAATATTAGAAACCTCAGACCATATTATAGGTAGTCCTTCAACGCTTCTTGATCTTATATTCTGAAATATTCTGGACCGCAAACTTATTTTCCTCTATCGTAGTTATTTACTTGACTACGTGAAAATATTATTCAGATGATAGGTTTGTATACTTTTAGATTTTTGTCATAAAAAACATAGAAAACTAATTAGTTGAGTGAAAGGAACTAAAATAATCTAACTTTTAGATTTAAAATTTTACCTAGTTATTGTAGTTTTTATTTCATTGGTTTGTTGCTGCAATTTAGACTGGAAAATTAATTCATTTGTACAAAAATACGGTTGCTGCTTCAAACAAGACTGATTTTTTGCTTTGCTTTGCAATTATTTCGAAAAAAATTTGTATAGGTATTCAGATTCCATTTAAGCTACATCAACGTATCGGTTTCTTCGCTCCGGGTGCAAGTTGTTTTTGATGCCTTTGTTTTTAAGTTTCTTAGCGAGTTTAGAAAACTGAGCTTTTTATGAATGTCTTTACTTTAATTGTCTACGTTTGCCAATTCAAGTTTTTACTTTTTGTTATACATAATTACTAAGTTGGTGTTTCGTGGAAGAACATGACATTTTCTTATTGGAAAACGAAGGTAGGTAATTATTCATTATTTATAAGTTCTAGCTTTGCTTCGCTCAAGTCCATATTTATTGAGTATAAATGAAATACGTTTTACTTTAACAATATTTATTTATTTTAACCGTATACGACATGTTTAATTATATGCCATTATCAAATTATTAAATTAAAAACTAAACAGTTAGTGTTTTTATAGCAACAATAGAACTTGGTGACGTGATTTCGGTAATCGTCTGCAGATGACTTGATTTCTTATTCCAAAATGTTCAATAGAAGGGATTTAAGAGATTAATTTGCGCAGTTTGCAAAATGTTTGTAAATTACAAAAACGCTTCTAGTATATCTAATTTACGTTTAGCATCACAAAGTGTAAACGTTTTATAGTGTTATTAGATGTCATTAAATTCTAATAAGTATTTAGCGTAATTGGATTTATGTGGGAGTTTGTATTTGTAACAACGTACGTTTTTCTTATACCTAATACCAGCCTTTTTAATTGTATGGCCTATATAAACTGAATTACAATGCTACCAATTTAATTTGTAAATGCCTGATTTTAGAAAATCATCCTTTTTTGATTTTGCATTAAACAAACTTACATTCACCACCACAAAGCAAGCTAGTTAGTTTTAGTGTTACTAATGTTTTCCGAAATACCTTTTCAGCAGTGTATTCCTTTCTTAAATAATATTCTTATTAACAAAAATAAATTAATAAAACGGACAGAGTTAATTCAATTATATGAACTTTTCATTAATCAAAATGGTTTTATTTTTAGCAATACAATTTATTTCAAAAAAACTTGTTTACTTATGGAAAGTCCAATTTCACCTCTGTCAGCTAATTTATTGTGGAAAATCTAGAAGAATAAATATTCAAATCAAATCAATTTAAGAAAGTTATATTTTAGTTTCGTAAGCCCCACTACCTTCTACTACATAAGCGAAAAGCCTACCCGGAGTGAAAGACCTCGACACCTTCAGGTATATGAGGATAGATTATGATGATGATGTTGATAACATTGTAGCATGTTTTGATAGTTAATTTTAATTAATTAATGAATTTTTAATTATTTTTAACAGCTTGCATCTAAACATAAAATGTACACTAGAAACTGAACAAAATATTTTGTTCAGTTAGTGGACCATTTTTATAGAAAATCTACACAAACAGACATTACATTACCACACGATTCATATCATCACTAGAGTTGGGCAAATGCATATTTGCATCTTTTCTCCTATTGATCATAAAATGTTAATTTTTCGTATATACACGTTTCGAGTAAATTTTATTTTGCATATTTGGCATATATTACAACTTTACGGCATACGGCATATATTAGTGCATATTTTAGCTTTTAATGGCATGAAAATGCATATTCCAGCAAAAAAAAATAAAATGTCAAATAAATTATCAAATAAAATATTCGTAGTTCTTAGAAGAAATTGCACAATTTCTTCGAGTGAAACCACATGAACCCTAGACTTGCACTTTCTAAATTTCCAAGTAGGGGTAGAGGAAATGAAGGATTAACTGACAAAGGTTGTATTATTTGGGTAGGTCTTATTCCTTAGGTACTGTAATGTTGGGTTCATAGTTGTGAATAATACACTATTTTGGAGGAGAAAGTTTTAATGAAGTTTTCACGTTTACAAATAATTTTGATGAATGTTTTATAGTTATGTAAATCGCAACCCAGTCGCTAAGTTACAAAATACAATTGATAAACCAGGCTGCTACATTAGTACCCCCCCCCCCCAACTTTGCAGAAGAAAAAAACTACGCAGCAAACGTGAAGCGCATGCTATCTTAGCTACAAAAACTTCTGGTCTTTTTAAAAACAATACAAGTAACGTAACTAATTGAACATTATAGAAAATAGAATTAAATTAGCTTGAAGTCGCTTCTAGTTTTGCGAGGAGCGTGTCCAATTCTTGAGATTCCAAGAGCAGCGCAGAAAAAGTCCAGTTCACTAAAAAAACAGAACAAAAAGGGAAAAAAATGTGCAAAAATAAAAAGAACAATATCTAAACAAAAATACTTAAACAAAAAAAGCTGGTTTGAGTCTTGTGGCAGAATGCCTTTACATGAAACCTTGTGCCTTGGTTTCACTAAAAATTAATATATCGGCGAGGTAAAAATAAATGTAATACATCCCTGTAAGAATCTTCTGGATGAATCGGGACCAGGAGGAGGAGTGTTTCTTAAGCCAAAATTAAGTCTTTTGGATAGGTATCCGGAACTGTCATCGCATTCAGCTGCCTGTAATCGCCACAGACACGATAGCTGCCATCAGGTTTTAATACCATATGAATGGGACTACTCCAAGGACTGTCTGCCTGCTCGATGATTCCAGCACGTAACAGTTCATGCAGATGCTTTTCTAAAAACAGTAATTGTGTTGGATTAAGTCTTCGACACTTTGCACTAATTGGCGGACGGTTAGTTTTTATTCGATGCACTACATTATGTTTAATAGGGGGTGTTAATGTCGAATTCAGCTGTTAAAGTCGGAAATTGTTGAAGAAGACCAGAGTAAAGAGTGCGTTCAGGTGATAAAGATTGTAAAGAGAGTGAGTTAGAAGAAATTTCTTGAGCATTAACATATACTTCTACCGTAGAAGGCGATTGGTAGTTGTTAAGTTCAGAAGAAAGAAGATTGGAAAGTTGATTAGGATGTATGATTAGTTGTGATTTGTTTGAGAGATTGGTTGATTCTTTGATTGTGATGAAGTGGGTGGGAGTGATGGTTGTGATGTGATGAAGTGCGTTGGAGTGACGGTTGTGAGTTGTTTGTTGAACAGGTGAATTACCACCAGTCTGTGGAAGAACGGATGATTCACGAATGTCTGAGTCGAACATTATAGATCGATTATCATAAACTCGCTCAACCACTCTTCTCACAGTACAGTCTGTCATTAAATTATGCATGTTGTGTGGTTTTGAAAGAAAGCATTTGGTAACAAGCTGTAGTTTGAATCGACGTCATTAGTATTAAATTCGGGAAAGTCAATACAAACACGATTAAAAGGCATATATAATAAACGTTACTTATCTTGTAAATCAGTGGGGTTTTGAAGATCCTAGGTCTGTGGCGATGTAGCAGCTGAATGTTGCGATTTGTGGAGGTTTTTAAATTCTGAATTCTGCTTGAAAATCTCAGTCAACGTCGAGGGAAAAATAAATCACATCGGGAGGGGTGCGTGTTCAAATCTTGTCGGAGGGGTCACCAATAATGTAATGTTGGGTTCGTAGTTGGGACGTTTACAAATAATTTTGATGAATCTGTTTTGATGAATGTGTTATAGTTATGTAAATAGCAACCCAGTCGCTAAGTTACAAAATACAATTGATAAACCAGGCTGCTACAGTACAAATTTCTTTGAAAATAATATTTGGAAATTTTTCTTATACTTATTCTTAGAAATATTTATTTATAATTTTAGTGCTTGACTAGTTCATTTGTTGCCTTGACAGAGAGCTGTAAAGTGTAATTGTCCAGTCTATACCCTGAAAATTCCTAAAGTTGCTAGTTCAAAAAACGATTTAATTAAGAAGTGGTTGAAGCCGTATACATGTTTTAAATACGATGGAAGTGTTGTGTTGTGCGTCATCTGTGAAAAAGAGGTATTTATCCGTTTATTTTACTTCTGAATTAAAAAAAACTGTTGACTCTGTTTAAAGTTAAGAAACTTCAAACAAACCAAAACAGCGAGTTAAAAATTTAATATTAATTTGTTATCTTATTTTGTAAGTAAGCAAACAATTTAAGAATAAAATTTGAAAGTTTTTTTTGTGATATTGCAAAGGATATGGCACAGGCCACAGGGCACATTCAATTATTTTCCTTTGTGTAAGCTGTACTAAATTGTACTTAAATATTGTTTTTACAGATAAACGTTAATAAAAAGTTTCAACTTGATCAGCACGTAGCCACCGATCCGCATCAAAAAAGAAAAAATAATACAAACGAGCCAAAACAACAATTATTGCTGAACTGCTTAAATAAGAATGTCAACAATTTCAACGACGATTTGTGTAGAATGATGGTTTCATGCAACATTCCATTAAATAACATGGACGTTCCCGAATTTAGAAATTTCTTAGAAAAATATACAAAACAAAACGTCGTTTCCCGGAGAACAGCTTCCAGAACGTGAATTCCAAAAAATTATACGAAGAAAATCTTCAAAAAATAAGAAACGTTGTTGCTAATAATAGTATTTGGTTTAGTGTCGACGAAACCACCGATGCTAAAGGAAGATATATAGCGAATTTTATTGTAGGTGTTTTAAACAGCAGTCCTTCTTCCAGTTATTTAATTGCTGTTAAACAACTAGAAAAAACCAACAATTTGACAATTTCACGTTTTGTCAATGAAACCCTTTCGTTACTTTATTTGCCAAATCAAATACCACCAGAAAGGATTTTATACATGGTGACTGATGGTGCCGCATACATGGTAAAAGCAGGTCAAAATTTAAAAATCTTTTTCCCAAATTTAATTCATGTAACTGGTTTGGCCCATGCGATGAATAGGGTGGCCGAAGTGGTTAGAACTGAGTTTCCTTTAGTCAATAAATTAATTAATAACGGAAAAAATCATCACTTCGCGTCGAAGTTTACAAAGACTTGCTTAAAGATGTGCCCTTACCTCCACAACCAATTCTCACCAGGTGGGGAACGTGGATAGAAGCCGCTCTATTTTATTGTAAAAATTACAGTGAATTTAAAAATGTTGTTAACACCTTTGATTCAACTTCTGCTTAGTCTATAGCAGATTGTCAAGATATTTTAAAGTGTCCGGAATTGCAACCTCAGTTGTCCTACATAAAGGCTCATTTTTCGGAAATTCCTAGCATCATTAATAAATTAGAAACACAAAACCTGCTTCTCACCGAATCCTTAGAATTAATTGAAAAATTTTATTCAATTTTGAATAAAAATAAAAATAAAATATGCAAAAAAGTAAGCAGCAAAATGGACGATTTAATTCAGAAAAACAGCGGACTTTCAACTGTGAATTCCATAAAAAATATTTTAAATGGAGATTTCTTAAGCAATGGCCACAATGACGAATGTTTTGCAGTTAAAAATTCACATTTATTTAAATATTGTCCAGTAACTTCTTGTGATGTAGAAAGAAGTTTTTCCAGCTACAAAAATATATTGGAAGATAAGCAGCAAAATTTTCTCGTTGACACCATTGAAAAGCACATGATTATTAATTATTGTAATAAATAGGTTGTGTTATTTATTGATTTTACTTCTACCTGTATTTTTGAATATGCAAATAAAAATGCAGTTTTAACTAAAAATAATAATGCGTTTCTATATTATGTAAGCCCTTTTGATTTCTTGAATGTTGAGTGTTTGTAACTAAAAATAATGAAAATCATTAATTTCTTTCAACGAAAAATTACATTTGATGCAAAACGTGCTTTAACTCATATAATAATTACTAGTATTAAACTGCAGATTCAAATAAACATCAGATTTTCATATTAGGCACTAAATAAACAAACTATTTTTTTAGTGCATATCGCAAAAGGTTACTGCATATTCCTGCACATATTGAAAGTTTTATGCGGCATATTTTAGTGCATATACTGACGGTTTTATGCGACATATGTTGGTGCATATATGCACTATCTTTACATATTTGCCCAACTCTAATCATCACAAGTCCCATAAATTTGCAGCATACAAGTCCATGATATATATGGCTTTAACGGCCCCGTTAGATGAAATTAATTCTAATAGAGAAATTTCAATTATTAAACAAATTGCATATAATAACGGTTATAGTACTAAACTTATTGATACAATAATTAAAGAAAAAAATTATAAACTAGACGTTGAAAAAATTTATTCGAATACCCCAATTTCCTCCGATGCAGTTAAATGTGCTTCGATCCCATATTTTGGTGACAAATCGAAAAAAATTGCATAAATTATAAATAAAAAAAATTAATATAAAGTACGTTTTAAAACGACTAAAAACATTTTAAACACTTTGTTTAATACAAAATCAAAAGCAGATAGTTTGCTAAAATCAGGTATTTACAAATTAAATTGTTCGCATTGTAATTCGGTTTACATAAGCCAGACAGTTGGAAATTTTGATAGTATGTATAAAGAACACACAACCACATAAATCCAATTACGCTAAACACTTATTAGAACACAATGACATTCAATAACACTATAAAATGTGTACACTTTTGTGATGATAAACGTAAATTAAATTTACTAGAACCTTTTGAAATTTACAAGCATTTAAAAACTGCACCGTTAATAAACGACTAAATTGATCTCTTAAATTCACCTCTATTGGACAATTTGGAATAAGAAATCAAGTCATCTGCAGACATCGATTACCGAGATCAAGTCACCATGTTATATTGTTGCTATAACAACACTAACTGTTTGCTTTCTAATATAACCTTTGATATTGGCATGTAAACATCTCAAAATACGTATATGGTTAAAATAAACATAAATATTGTTGAAGTAAAATGTGTCTTATTTATACTCAGTTAATTAATCATTTGTAGATTTTACGCTATATCATGGAAAAAACGTTCCTCTTTTTTCGGACAGATGCAAAAGCACAGTTTTATTAGCTAGCTGAAAATTAATTAAAACATACCCAACGTAACCACAGCACGGAAAGAATCATCAGTGAAAACACATACAAACGCCCGGTTGCTGATTAATTCAGCACTACAGAGAGCAAGAATTGAGCGTTAGATCAAAGCGACTGCAATAATATTCATAGTTGCTAAACATCGTCAGAAAAAAGTTATTTGAAAATGGATGCGGTAAAAGAAAAACAGCTAAAACAAGTCTTTTAAAAAGGAATGTAAAAAGTGTAATCAAAAACAGGTTTTACCTAAAAAACCCTTGTATTGAAGAAAAACATTAGTGAGGGATATTTTAGTTCTTGTTCACAGATATTTTGCTTTTAGATATTTAGTACGAATACTTCTTTGCGGCACAGTTAGTGTAACAGAATTATTTAATTTGTTTGGAAAGTAAATTTGAAATTTAGCTCGGTCTAGCTCAGTCGAGCACTTATAAGATTCCATCTCAGGAGTTCTGCAAGATCTGCTCCGATTACAAATTTAAATATCGTATCCTTTCATATTTGAATAATCTTTATATATACTCAATAGAGGCGTCACGCGCACACACACCTACACACCCACACTCCACAGGCAGACATTTCTTAAAAACTATTTTTTTAGGCGGGTTGTAAGTCCCAAAATGTATATTTTCGTTACGATCAAGAATTTCAAAATTTTTATAAAATCAATATTTTTTTATACCGAAGGTATGGGAAAGTAAAAGATACTAAAATTCAAAATAAACTCAAATTACAATAATTGTACCTTTTACTTTTCCTGCTGCTTTGCTTTGTATACTGAAGAATTGTAACTGGTCTAAAATTTAATATCTAGATTTTGAGAGATGAGCACGTTTTAAGAAGCAAAATACCGAAAACTTGATTTTCGTTAAAGTATATGTGTGCGTGAGTGGTGGTAGCTCAGAGGTTGGGTGTTCAGTCTCTAACGCTGAAGGTCTAAGGTTCGATTCCCCGCCAAAGCCATTGAGCAATAAAAATCTATGCCGCAATCCGCCACTCACATTCCCCAATCCGGTGTAGGCAGCCGTGGGGTCTTAATACCTGAAACCTTCTCTAGAATTTAGTCGTTCCGATTCGACGTTAAACTGTAGGTCCCCCATACTCCACCTTAGCGCTGAGGAGAGTATGTGGCAGAGAAGAGTGCCGGTGCCCATCAGTGGGACGTAAAGGCTGATTACGACGATATGTGTGCGTGTGCGTTGATGCGTATGTGTTGTTGCCTACACTATACAGTTCAGACTATTTATCTCAGCAAAACCACTAAAGGATTAAATAGTTGGTAATCAGAGTAATATTAAACCTCAAAGAAATTAGATTGGTCCGTTTAAAAATGAAGAACTTAAATTTTATTGTAACATCCGGAAAACATAAAGCTACTTTGCCATTCCACATTGCAAAATAAAAAGTGTTAAAAATTGTGTTGGAAAAGGGTAACAAATAAAATGTATAAAATTGAGCAAGGCGTAGTATGCTAGAAAGGTGTCGTTGCGTTCGTTCGACAGCTAGTTAAACTCTCCCCTAGAGCTTTTTTCATTGACGTTTTCCAAGATTTATGTATCCCAAAATGCTATTTTGTAATAGAAACTTGTTTCTTATTCCTTGTCGTATCTCAGGTGAAAATGGACATGAATAAATAACACCGACTGCCCTATAAAATAACCTATACGTCATAT
Organism: Ctenicera cuprea; assembly: GCA_958336395.1. NCBI lineage: Eukaryota > Metazoa > Arthropoda > Insecta > Coleoptera > Elateridae > Ctenicera > Ctenicera cuprea. Next base: position 18,698,212 of record OY284495.1, on the reverse strand, counting down.
AAATTTATAAGAAAAAAATCGCCAGAAAACGTGTTGCGTTTACATCAACACGAAATTGATTTACGATTCCTTTTATACTTGTCCAGATTGTTCACTAGCCGCTACTTTTATATAAATATCCACTCCCTTTCCAACTATGGGACCAACGAAAAACAGTTATTTGTATACGAATTCTTAAAAGCAAAAAACCTTTCTACAAATATAAAAAGCAACAGAGCGTATCACAAATTTTTGAACAATATTTCATCTCAACTTGCTTGCGAAGCGACAGTATCGTATAAATGTATCTAGTTACTGCCGTCTGCAGTGCATACTGGTTGAGGAGATATTTTGACTCCCCAAGGGGACGCTATCTCTTCAGCTATAATCAAATAATTCAAGATTAAATTGCGACTCTATTATTCTCCAGGTATTGCGCTTCTTTTATGCATTCGTTCTCTTCAATTGTTGCAGGAAGTAATTCTCTCATAGTTAATGTGATTTAGAAGAATTTCATTTCGTCTCGAATATTGCCTTCCGGTGTTCTAGTTTAAATCCCAATAACCGAGCAGTATAGAAATAATATCCAATTTTTTTCTAACGATAGTGCTGCTCGTAGAGTTAATAAATGGAATGCGAAGATGCACTTATATGTATATTTTTTATATCTATCAATTTAAGATCTCGAACTGCTTTCTATTTGCCAACGAACTTTAGTTTAGGAACCAACTGATATAAATGATCACACCGCCCGCTATCACATCTACCAAAATTTGTGATATCTAAATATATACAATGCCTAACTGTCTCACCATAACAACACGACGGAATTATGCTTCTCCACAAAATTTATCACCATAATACTATAACGGTCTCTTGCAACTCTACTCAGTTTATTGACTGTTTTGAGCAATTATTTATAATTACTGCTACAGCTGTTGCTATAAGTTGGTTATTTATGGTTTACTAAAGATAAAAATAAACTTTAAGGTGTAATAAATTTTGCCTTCAGACAAGACAGAATTTGCTTTGTAGTTGTTTACACTGGACGTTTCAAATACCAATGAAGGTCGACGTCGGAACAAATAAACAGTAATATATCCTCAATTTACTCTAATAAAATTAAGGCAATTCTGCATGTTTAAATTGATACATTTTCTTTTATTTATTAAAGCTAAGAAATAATACTGCTCTAATATGCAACTACCTTACAAATGTACATTACAAGCAATTGAATACGTTTTAAAATACGTTTACGGTGCTGCTCTGACATGAAATTAATGATTCTTTTTAACGTAGATTGACGATTTACGCTTATCTTTAAAAATAGGATAATAATTCATAACAATAACAAACTGCTGCGTATACAGGCATTTACGGTGAACTAGCTGAACCCTACAACCTACGCTTTTTTTACTTTCCTATAGTTTCCCTATTAATTTCATCGAGTTTAAGATTTTACCAGAAATAAATATGTTGGACCTTTAGAAACCCAAATATATTGGTTTTAAAAATGTATGTATGTGACGCCTCAGAACTCCAGAATAGATAGTCTGATTTTGCTGAGTTGCGGAATGCAGAGGTAGTTCAAAAATGTACGGACAAAATACGCATTTAAAAAACCCAACTTAAAGCGGGAGTTGCAGGTTGTTTTGATGGCATTTTTTTGAAACATAATTTTTAAAACTGAATAATTATCTAAAAGAATTCTATTCTTTAAGGCTTTCGCGGTTTCTTGAACTGATTACATCCAGCATAATCAGGTTAGGACAGATCTGTAGCTTGTCTCCCTTTACAAGCATTTGCTCTGAAAGTTTGAGCCATAATTGTTAGTGGGTTCTGCCTGCCCAAACAGGGCCGTGTGCTAAGATTATTTAAACCTTGGGGCGGACAAGGATTCAAACTTAATGTATTTTGTTTGCCAGGACAAGAATACTTAATCGGCTTATGCCTGTTAGCTGTTTGTGAACCCACACAAATTAAAGTTTCGCAATACATTGCAACTTGCCTCCTCAGAGTGTATAGAGCACTGACGATCATCTACGAAAACCTAGTATGGTATGCAAACACAATTTGAATTTAAAAAAACCGTACTGGCGATGGATCTGAACCTGTGATCAAAATTAACGTAATCCAAGCAATCATACTTTGGCCGCAATATTATAAAAAAACAGTAGTAAAGGAATTATTACTAATTTCACTTAATTCGAGTTTAAACAGGTCCAAACCACACAGCAAGGTTAACAACTCACTACAGTCAGCGGCGCCGCGACGTCAAGGCTGAAAAATTTAAATAACATATTGGATTGACTGACACCTCATTTTAAAACTTTCGTCGTTCTGCTTATGATAGGTTAATTTTTTCGATTGTATCAAGTTTAATACAAATTGTGACAGGTTAAATGTTATTTATATAAAATTGATTGTAAATGTACAAAAACAAAATTGGTATGAAATGACTTAAATCAATCAATACTAGCAAAACCCGTGAGCTACGCCTCATGCCTTTTTTAAAACTACGGAGCAATAAAAAGTAATTGAATGTGCCACTTCATACTGATTTTTAATTTCCCATACTTCTACTGAAGTAAGGAAAGTTATGATTTCATGCAAATTTTCGAATTTCAGAATTTAATGGAAATACGCCAGGAACCATTTTAAAAAGATGTCTGTCCGTAAGTGGGTGGGTGCGTTTGTTCCCCATATCTCCGGAACCCCCTGACCAATTTTTATAATATTTGGTGTGCCGAAGCTTTTTAGTTGCAGGTAGTGCTTTGTAAGGTTGTTAATCGGAACCGGAACGGGAAACGAAAATTAGACCTGTTTTTTTAGTATAATTTTTTGTCTTAAGACTTTTTTGAAGTTTTGAATACATATTGTTGTAGTGCATCTAAAGATAAATTAAATGATTTGTTTCCGAATGCTGTATCTTTAAGATAAAGGCCACTACGAATTTTTGAAAATTTTAACTTTAATGCCCGATTACTCAAGAACAAAACATCCAATCAATACAAATTATTGCATTATTTGATAGCCCTTAATAAATTTAATCAAGTGATGTAAAAATATTTTTGGGAAAAAAAATTGTAAATATACTAGCGGTTTAAAGTTTGGGACATTTTCAACAAAATTTTCTCAAAAACTGCCCACACCATTTTTTTTTTTAACTTTTTGAGCCGATAGAGCTTGCAACTGCCAAATTTTTTGTTTACTAATTTTCCAAATTTCACTGTGAGCACATTAAATATCTTAGCAGCCCGTAAGTAAACAACGTCTTGAATCTGCAGCGGGCTTGTACCAGCTAGATTAGATGTCAATTTCCATGACTTCTTGACGCGAGAATATTTAAAACGTAAAAAGTATGGGAAAGTACCAGCGACCTGTTTCGTTAATTTTTTTTGTGGTCCGCTTACTACTTAAAGTGACCTTGACTAAATCCAGTGACGTTGCATGGTATTTCACAAAGCACAAAAACATTAGAAATTGTTGGTGCGATTGTTCATATAAATGTTTGTAAAGCTTTTCTTTTACAAAACTACATTAAGGGAATTTAAAGACATTTATGATTCACGTTGTGTGCAAATAGAAATTTTCCTAAATTCAAAATCTGCTTTAACCACAGTGAGGAGCAGAATTTAGAGAATCAGCACTGCAACAAAAATTTTGATATTGCAATAGTTAACGTACAGATTTACTAATAGAAAAAAAAATAAAAGGAATACAATTTAAAAAATACGAAAAAAAACTCATATCTTTTTAAGTTTTTATTGTTTTACGACAATTGCTTAAAATTCCCTCTATCACTGTCTAAACACACATTAACCCTCCGCTTTATATTGTTAAAAATGGCTGCAAACTTCCTCGGTATGATTTCATTCACGGCAATTACTATGGCCTCTTGAATTGTGTGTAAACGGTTTGCATCAACAACATTTTTAAAATGACCAAACATAAAATAGTCGAGAGGTGTTAAGTCGGGCGATCGTGGTGTCCAGCGTCCTGTACTTAATTATTCTGCAATAAAAAATTTTGCTTAAATAATTTATCGTTGCACGTGCTGTGTGAGGTGTTGCACTATTTTGCTGAAAGAACCTATGTTAAAGCTCATCATCGTGGAATTGACGGGAAACAATCTTAAAATTAATTCTTGGTAATAGTTGGCATTGTTTATATAAATTCGTTGTTATTAAATAGTATATTAAAAAACAAGTTTCATAAGACATGATTTTAGAGCACGCGTCCAAGTTAGAAAACGAGCCGCTTGCGGCGAGTTTTCTAATGGACAAGTGCGCTTAAATGTCTTATGAAACGTGAATTTTATACTATTTTTGTCCAAAAAGTTAAAAATTACCTTATTTTATATTTTAATTTAAAAATATAATCGATTAGGAAAATTTTTGGTTTTTTGTTTTTGTTATGTGGCTGTTGGTAACATTTAAAACACATTTCAAACAATTCAAACTACTGTACAAATTAAAATTTAGACAAACAATTTGATAGTGATTTAATTTTTAAAATACCTAAGATTTGTATATAAGATGGAATAAGAATTATCTTGCACCCCACCCGAGCTACGCAAAGTAGCGGAAAATACGCTAAATAATCTGTTTTAGAACTTACAATTTGAAGGTTATGTTTATAACGCGTGAAGGTTTTGTTATCACATGGTTGTCACCAACCTAATAAAATAAAATTTTGAATTCTTTTAGGAGTTGCTTTATGAAATCCAAATGAGTTTCATAAAGTAGTAGTAAATAGAAAAAGAAATTTTATGAAATTGTTTTATATTTTATATTCACCTTATAAATACTTATAAAATAAATAAATAAAATAAAACTAGCGGAACCCGTGGACTACGTTCTACGGTTGTTTTGTAAATTTCTAAAAAAAAATATTAAATACGCTGTGGCGAGATGTTGGACATTATCTTAATATATCTCATGTAGTGATGGGCATAATCGAACGGTTTTCATAAACGAATGATTGCTGTTAGAAAAAGTTTTAGTAATCGAATGATTCATTCGGATACAATTATTCGTGCCTTTGCTGTAGGAAAGTAGTAAACGCACTTTCACCTTGCTTCTCGAATGCTTTTATGATTTAATTCTCATAATTATTGTATTTTTTCGGGGCGCTCGGCAAAAATAGCGTAACAAATGGAATTTATAATTTCATCACATTCTATCGCTTGATATTTTTACTTAAATTTACTTTCTTTAAATGTCATGCTCATCTTTTAAAATGTTATAAAAATGCTTATAAAACATTTTAAATTTACATTATTGATTAACGCATGTTTCAAGTTTTAGTTCGTTTTTGAGTTGCGTTACATATTATTGTTGAAAATATTCGCTCAGCATACGCATGCGATTCGGAAGACGAACAAAATTCAACAATGTTAAATATATTTATAAAGTTGTAATTTGCTTCTGGAAATAAGACCGTGCTGTGTATGAGATTATATAATTCCAGCGACCAAACGCAGAAGAGCAATTCATGTGGCGTGTTATAGTTTTAAATGCATTGCTAGTTATAATATTTAGTAGTTTTTCTATGGTGAGACAGCTACGAATTTAATATACAGAAATGGTATCTATGTCTCGAGATGTAAAAACCCGTTAACTTCTTATGGTGAGACAGTTCGGAATTTATCATATAGATAGATATACACTTATACAGTTTGTTTATTTTAAATCAGTCCACGCGTAATATCTTGTGAACTAAAAACCATAGCGAAACTAATCTAACTACTTCTTCATAAGGGTGGGGGAGACTAGGCTGCGTTGTCACCGTCGCGTCGTAGTCAGACGCACGCCTACAACCGGAGTTTGTTAAGCAAGCGATTTTTAAATGCCTTCAGATAAAAAATCGAAAAGCATAAAATCAGAGGACCTCGCCGGCTGTTATACCGTTGTTGTTCTACTGATACACCTATCTGTAAATGTAACGTTTAACCACCGCAAATCTGGCAAAACATAATTAGGAGACGAATCATCTTGCTGATAATTTAGTTGGTTTTCATTTAGAAACAAATTTCATCCTCATTTCTTCACAAAATTTAATTCTTTTATCAAAATCATTTTTATTTAACTCTTGGGGGTTTTCGTCTTAATAGAGATTTAATGTATTAAGTTAACTGTACCTTATAAAAAGCCAGTTATGATGAAAACTTTGCGAAGTGAACTTGTAGGTTTCATAACAAGTGCCTTAACTCTTCAACATGCGCTGCTTCATTTAAAACTCTAGGTCGTTTTTTTTTTGTTGTCACCGTCGTGGTCAGACGCACGCCTACAACCGGAGTTTGTTAAGCAAGCGATTTCTAAAATACTTTTTCCACGACCAGGAGTAAAAGTCGGTTTTTATGGCATCAAAATTGTGACAGAAGTAAAGCATTTACTTTCTAGGGACGAAATAAGACAACAATTTCCCTAGGAGAGTTTTTATTTCATTTCATATTTATTTTTGTAAACAAATGTCTATTGTCATGGTACGTTGCATGGAAACATCCCAAAGGCTTCTAAATATTGTAATTTCGTTCCGATTTATTATAATTCTTTATTTATGAAATTAGGTGTTTCTACTCCCGATCGTGGCAAAAATAGTATATACACCTCGGGAGAGACCGCCATTTTTTCGATGTATTTGTAGCTCTCAGGCCTTGCCCTCGGGCTTCAAGTTACACCTCAGGAAAAATAAGACGTTTCTCTCTCTTAGTGTATAATGTACTATTTTCCTGAACAATATTTATTTATTTTAACCTTATACCTATTTCGACATATTCACATGCTGTTATCAAAGGTTATATTAAAAAGTAAGCAGTTAGTGTTGCTATAGGAACAATAGAACTTAGTGTCTTAATCTCTGTGATCGTCTGCAGATAACTTGATTTCTTATTCCAAAATGTTCAATAAAGGAGAATTTAAGAGATCAATTTGCTCATTCATTAACGGTACAGCTTGTAAACTTCAAAAGCTTCTAGTATATCTAATTTACGTTTATCATCACAAAAGGGTAAACATTTTATGGTGTTATTAGATGTCATTGAATGATTGTGTTCTAGTAAGTGTTTAGCGTAATTGGATTTATGTGGGTGTTTGTATTTGTTACAACGTACGTGTTCTATATACCTAATATTAAAATTTCTAATTGTCTGACCTATACAAACTGAATTACAATGCGAACAATTTAATTTGTGAATGCCTGATTTTAGCAAATCATCTGTTTTTGATTTTACGGTAAACAAAGTGTTTAAAATGGCATTAGTTGTTTTAAAACTTAGTTTATATTTATTTGTCTTCTTTGTAATTTTAGCAATTTTTTCCGATTTGTCACTAAAATATGGAATAGAAGCATATTTAATTGTATTGGATGAAGTGGAGGTATTCGGATAAATTTTCAGAATGGCTAATTTATAATCTTTTTCTTTAATTAATGTATCAATAACTTTAGTAGTATCACTTGTACTATATGCAATTTGTTTAAATAAATATGGACTTTAACGAAGTTAAGCTTCAACTTAGAAATAAAAATAAGCTTTATCATTATCTTTCTACTCTAAAAGGTGATGTCCATTTTGAAAGCGCCAGTATTTTATTTAGTACGGATTTATTAGACCTGCATAGAAAAGTTAGAGGCTGTGTAATATTAGAAGGAAAACATATTACGGTGCTCTAAATTAAACATCTTTTCAGAGAAACAAACTACGAATAGCGGAATAGGATTTAAGGAGTCCTTAATGAACACGCAGGATTAAGATTTGGGGTTGGCAGGTATTAGTGTTGTCTGAAACTGCAAACGTAAATGTAGCTAACTTTCTAATGTAACTACTAGAATTTCAGTGTAATCCAAGACGGACTGTAGTGGTGTTCCATTCAAAGGGAAACAGGTTTAATTAAAAAATTTTAATTAATTTTTTCAATTACTTATAAATTACATGCACAAGGAGTTTTGAATTCGCAATATTAATTTTTCTTTCCTAATTTTCGCTTTGATAATCAGTCACTTTTTCGCATGAAATATTTTTAATTTTAAATATTTCGCAATAACACAAAATATTTACCCACTTAGCTTTGTTTTAATTCAATCATTTGTAGAACTTTTTATTTTTACTTTCTCATACTTCCACTGAAGTAAGGAAAGTTATGATTTTATTCAAATTTTCAAATTTTAGCTTTTAACAGAAATACGCGTTTTGGGATCTAAGTTACACAAAAAAGATTTTTTTAATGTCTCTCTGTGCGTAGATGGGCGGGTTCGTTCGTTCCCATATATCTCCAGAACCCCTTGACCGATTTTTATCAAATTTGGAATATCACAGTTTTTTAGTTCCAGGTATTTCTGTTAATGGCTTTAATGGCAACCGGAAACGTACACAGAAAATAAACGTGTTTGTCTGATATAGATTTGTTTGTAAACGTTTTTTTGAAATTTAGGTAACCTATTTGTAGCGCATCTAAAGGCAGATACAATTGTTTTTTAGAATGCTATATTTTTAAAACGAAAGCCGCTGCGAATTTTAAAAAATTTTGAATTTTATTGCTTGATTACTCAAAATCAAAATATTCAATCAATACAAATTGTCATCTTATTTAATAGCTCCTAATAAGTATAATTAAGCGACGTAAAAATATTTCTGAAAATATGAAAATCGTAAAAATTCTAGCTGTTTAAAGTTTCAGATATTTTCAAAACAGTATTCCTTAAAAACTGCCTACGCCATTTTTTTAATGTTATGATAGTCTAAACAGTGATAAACATTTTAACAAACGTAAAAAATAAATTTAGACCGTATGAAGTAGTTTATTGGGCTTAACTAAAATTGAGAAAAAAAGAGAAAAAAAAACGATACTTTGTAATATCAACAACGCGTTTACCAGAAGTTACGTTATTTTAACTAGGCCTATCAATTAGCCTGTTATAAAATGTATTTTTTACTTGTTGCAAATTTTCATAAGTATTTAAATAACGCTTTTAAAGCGGTTATTTGGTCCGAATTCCGAAGCGCATCTAATCAGCTGTGAGGCGCGGTACCGTGCTCGTATTTTATGCGGCTAGCCCAAGTTATCGTAGCACTATTCTTATACGGTACGCGATATCGTAATGCACAGGCTGTTCGTAATTTAAATCACCGTTTTTCTTGCTTTAATTTTTGTAAAAATAATGTTATTTTCTCAGTTATTGGGGCGCAAACATTTAAAACGTAAAAAGTATAGGAAAGTACAAGCGATCTGTTTCGCCCATTTTTTACTTTAGGGTATCCAAGCGCTCCCTCGTTCAGGAAATCCTTGCTCTTTAATGTTTCTTAAAGTAGTCGACGGTAAATGAAATAAAGTAAAACAGTGTGCTTTGCAAAGAGAAATGCATATTATTAAGAGTTTCAAGAAAATGGAAATCTAGAGAGATGGAACAGATATGAATTCATTGAAAGGGCGTTGATTTTCGCGCACAAGGTTACTGACCTTAGCGCCAGTTTAAAATAGCTGTACATTCATTTGATGATGCTCTATTCAGTAAATCAAATTTATCTTAATAGCACGTGAACAAGTCACATAAAATTAGCATATATTCGAGTTTCACATTGTAAATTTTAATGTAAAAATTACACTAATTTTTCGAGTTAGAGATGTAGGCAGTTCATTCGTTAACTTATAAATAAAACCATATTTCAGACATTCTACTGTTTTTTGTGGTTGTCTTTGATTTTACATTGAAACTTACAAACCATTTAACTAAACTGGTTATAATCAAAATTCAACGATTTACAAGTAAAAACTAACAAAAAATCAATGCTTAATTTTCATATTTTATATTAAATAATTATTTTGGTGTGCTTATCATCGGTTTGAGCGGATTGACACCTAGTTAGTTATTTTACTTCTATTAAAAATGTATCTACAATTTTTAAGCTCATACCTTGACGAGATTTTATAGACTCAAAAATAACCTGTAAACGTCACTGAAAGAAGTAGATTGTTGACGCACAATCGTCCTCTACTTTTAGAACAAGTAGTCTTAGTGAATTTTATTGCAAATATTTAGATTTATCTATACAGTCAATTTTGTAAAAAAAAAGCCCAAGACTGTAGCTACTTTATTTTTAAAAAAATTTGGTGGTACTTAGAATAATTTTTTTTTTAAAACGAGGTATCATAATGGGTATCTTCTTATTTGAAATTTTTAAGTTGAGGTTGTTAGGGCTTAGATGGTTAAGGATAGGGGGTTAAAAATAATTTCTACAGGTGTTGATTTAAACATAAAAATTGAGGTGTCCGAGATTTTCTTAAAAAAATATGAAATAAATGTTTAATGAATTTTATTCCAAACTTTAGAGACGTACTATATAGGGTTTGCTGCGAGTTTAATATTAAATGAAGTAGCTACAGTCTTAGGCTCTTTTTATAAAACAGAGTGTGTATGTAAAGCTGAAGATTTCCAATAGAATGCACCAAGTTTATTTATTAAAACAATTTTTCGAGGCGTAGTGGATAATTATGCGTCAAAAAAGTGCCTCTTTTCAGTAAATCTTGCAAGTTATTTTCACAATTACTCAAAAAGTTTTGAACTTTTTATTAGTTGCTTCAAAAAAGCATAAAATTAAAAAAAAACTGCATGGTAATCATTTTCCAAAATTTGTAAAAAAAATTGTTAAACATGGTATAAAATATATTTGAAATATTTTGAGAATTTCAAGAAGCTTTCTAAATTTCTATAAAATTGTCAAAAGTTTTAAATAATTTTAAAAATTTCAATAGATCCAAAGAAGGTTCCGACAGCTTTTTATAATAGCATTTATTGCAACATTAAATTCTTTAGTATACCAAATATATACGGGTGCAAGATTGGCAAGGTGTCTAGGGGGAAATGCATGTATCTTTTTCTATCCTGTTTACTATGAAGATTGTGTTCTCCTTTGGCTCCCAATTTGTTTCTCCACTCATTATGATTCCACCATTCCTCAGGTTTTAACCCTCTGACCTGCGTCGCTTCTTGGATTCCTTGTTGCCATTCCCTTGGTAGTCTTCTCTTTTTCCTACGTTTTACCGGGACCTATTGCATAATTCTCTTTAGTAACCTGCTCTCCTGTATACGTTCGACATATGCCCATACCATACTAATTGTCTTCGTTGTATTTCTGTAACTATGTCTTCATTTACATCCATTTGTCTTCTTATTTCTTTATTTCGTATTTTTTAGATTCCAGAAACTCTTGATTCTCGACGCCAGTAATCCATTTTTGGTGCTAACAATTTTTGTATTTATTACTACATTAAGTTTTATTCTTAAATTCTACAAGTTTGCCAGGAATTATTATAAATTGTTGTTTTCATGTTGATTGTTGCAAAACAGGAATATAGTAAAAAATCATGATTGAATGTAGTACCGCTTTTAATTAAAAAAACTACAGTAATTCAAACCTATGGTTAAATCAAATCGGTTGACTACGTACACTCCAAATTGGTTGGTAACCGGTATAATCATATTGACCGGTATCAACCAGTTGGAAATGTGAGCCACCTGGGTAAACAGTTTTATTATAAAACCACACTTTCACAATCTAGGTCTCTAATATCGCCTTAGCAAATCTATAGCCCGTTAGGTTTCTCAAACGTAGCGACTGGGACGCAGGCAAATTTATAGCCCCGCAGAGCAACGTTGTACCGCTCAGGTGTTTGAACGCCATCTGGGAGTTAGTGAATACTTTTCATCGTAAAATCGCTTACCCAGTCATCCTTGGTTACAATTAAGACAATTTTGAATCTCTTTCAAGTGAGGTACTATGGTGAAATAACCAAAGGGCCGTTGCAGTGTAGGGCCAGAGTAAATAGCTTTTGTTCGCACCTTTCACCTACATCAACACTTAGGCCACAATAGGTGGGCCCATTGTACTACCTCCCCAGCAGCTCTCCACATTGGACGTCACCCAAGCCATCCAACCTTTTGGATGTACTTGAGGACATCCGCAATTGGAGTGTTGCTGATTTCGGCCATGTTAGGCCAGAAGTCCCCAGCATGGATCCTCTGGTTGTTGCGAGAGCTGGGCAGTGACATAGGACATGTTCTGCCGACTCGTCGTCCTCGTTGCATGCACGACAGTTTGGGCTGTCCGCCAGTCCCATCCGGTGCATGTGTTGCTTTAGGGTGCAGTGTCCAGATAAGATACCCACAACTAGTCGTAAGTTCTTTCGGGACAGTTGCACACAGTATTTGGCTGTTTTTGGCGAGGGTGCCGTAATAGCAGCCCTTGCTTGACGACAGCTTTGAGTGTTAACCCATCTTCGTGTGAAGCTTTTTAAGGTTTCTTGGTATAGCATAAAGCTTAATGTCTTCAGGGATATGGGAATTACGGGTTCTGGCCCCCAGAGAGGTTGTCCGGAGGCGAGTCTCGCAATCTCATCAGCCTTTTCGTTGCCGTATGTTCCGTCATGTCCTTTCACCCATATAAGGGAGACCGCATTATCTTTGGAGATATCGTCGAGAGCTTCACGACACCGCAGTACCACTCCTGAGGTGATTTTACAACTGCCTAGGGCTAGTAAAGCAGCTCTGCTATCGCTGTAGATACCAATACGTTGGTTCTTGATTTGTCGTTCAAGAATTGCATTTGCACCATGCATTATTCCCACTACCTCCGCTTGGAAGACAGTGGCAATTTTGCCTAGTGGTATACTCTGGCGCAGGTTTAGGTCATCGGAGAAAATTCCGGCACCCGTTCCATGCTTTGTTTTAGATCCATCGGTGAAAATGGATATGTCCATATGCTGGGTTGGTGCAGCATTCGCGTAGACACTAAAGTGTCTAATAAAGGCATATTATAAAGGAAGGTAGTTCACCATAGCATCCAGAAGAGGAATCTTGACGATTGCCTCATCCAGGATGCGGGTGTGTCTGCCTCCCTTGCCTGCTGTTTGCCACAGCCCCTTGTGGCGCAGCCTTAAAGCAGTTCTCACAGCTACTTCCTCCACAAAGAGATCAAGTGGAGGAAGGCATAAGATCACCTCTAAGGCGGCCGTGGGGGTTGAGCGTATAGCACCTGTAGAACTGAGACAGGCGAGACGTTGCACGTGTCCCAGCTTGGTTGCTGCCGTAGCCTGTGTGACCCTGGGCCACCAGACAAGTGCTCCGTAGCATAGCATGGGCCTAATCACGGCAGTATACAGCCACAAGGTAATTCTAGGGGAAAGTCCCCAAGATTTACCCAGAGCGCGGCGACACTGCCAGAAAGCCATGCATGCTTTGTTTGTTTTAGCTTTCAGGTGTTTCTCCCAGTTCAGATGTTTGTCAAAAATAACTCCCAGGTATTTGACATTATCTGAAAATCTGAGAGAAGTATTGAATAGGAGAGGTGTACGTAAGGGTTCAACCTTCTTTTTCTTTGTGAAGAGTACCATCTCTGTCTTCAAGGGGTTGACAGATAGGGACTGTTCATTACACCACTTTTCTGTTATTCAAAGAGCCGTCTGCATTAAGGTGCAGAGCATGCCCTCAAACTTCCCCGTGATGAGGATGGTGATATCATCCGCATATCCAATGGTATAGAATCCAGCATCATTGAGTGCGCTTAGGAGGCTATCCACCACTGTATTCCATAACAGTGGAGACAGAACTCCGCCCTGTGGGCAGCCTTTCATCACGACACCTCTAATTGAGCTGTCTCCTACGTAAAATTGCACTGCTCTCATTGCAAGCATGTGTTGTATCCACTCACAATGAGTAGGTGCAACACCAAGTCTGCGTAAGGCAGGGTTTATACTTTCAAAGGTGGCCTTGTCAAAGGCTCCTTCAATATCAATGAAAACTCCCAGGGTAGACATTTAGTTGTCTAATGATCTCTCGATCCGATTCGCTACGGCATGTAGCGCCGATTCGGTAGATCTCCCTGGGATGTAAGCGTGTTGGTTCAGGTGCAGTGGGTGTGAAACAAGCACCTTCTCCCTTATTTCCCTGTCACAAAGTCTTTCAAGAGTCTTTAATAAGAAAGATGTAAGACTAATGGGACGGTAAGATTTGGTCAGGGTGTAGTCAACACGCCCTGGTTTGGGTATAAAAACTACCTTCACTTCTCTCCAGCTCTCCGGTATATATCGAAAGGCGATACATGCCCGGTAGATGCGCACTAGGTGGGCAATTATCAGGTCCAGACCCCATTGTAATAGGGCTGGGAAGATACCGTAAACCCCTGGCAACTTGAAGGGGAGTAAGGAGTTTATAGCCCAGTTACAATACCTGCCAGACGATATCACAGCTGCTGTTGGTATCGTTCTCTTCTTTGGTTGAATCGTAATCAGAAAATCTTTTTTCAAAATTTAGCACTATGACATGCAATCAAAACTCATTACACATTGAGTACGCGAGCAAAAACAAAGCCTTGCTATGGGCAAAGATCGATGCCCAGGATCCTTGCTTCTAGCATCAGTATGCGTAGAGATGCTAGTTCCAACCTTATTTCCAATGTCGTAGTCGCTGCAGTTTTCACAGCATCAGTAATCGCAAGACAAGGGGGGTACACATGAGAGGTATTGCCATTCACAACGAGGAGTTTATATTATTCCAAAATGTAATACTGCAAACCGCAGTAAGCTGCTGTTAACTTCACGTTTATTACAAATGCTCTCTATCACTGGTAAACTGACACTATATTTATATAGGTAGTCTCACTTCTTAACATGTCTCTCTTCTCTAAGTTTTGTTTCTGGTTTACTTATTGCTGATTAAGTCATCAACACTTCGATGCGTTTTTTTTTTTAGTTAAAACCATTTTTAAAAGAGCTCACACAAATTGATAAATATTTCACATGAAGTATAACCGACTAAATTTTTATTTTCCGACGACAAAGTAATGCCTTATGCTAAAGTGATTAATAATAAAATACCCTTTTTTCATCTAAGTAACAAAAAAGCACTATATCTGCATCGTGCAGAGAGCATTTGTTGTTTTTGCTTGTCCTACTGAGGCGCTAACTACTAGGGTCATATGGCGTCCACCTAACAGGCAACACTCACAACATCCATGGCCGCTACGGGTTTAACTTGTTCAGTAAAATTACCAAAGGTAGGAAGTGTATTTCGAACACTTAATTTATTTTAATTTGTTTTTCTGTTGTGTATTTTTGTTTCCTAAGATATTGATTTAATTTCTTTTCTTTCTTTAATTACTCAAAACTTTTGTTATGTAACCTATGATTTTTGTTTTAATTTTCGTAAAAGAACATACTCTTTTGATCGACACTATAAAAACTAGAGGTTTCTGTGGAAAAACAAATTTCGTTGGATTCATAATTTCTTTAAATATGGCCGAAAAATTGAGCAAGGTGCATTACAAGGTGCATTTTTTCTAAATCGCCTGGAATGTCTGACCGATTTGGCGAAATAAATTTATTTGTAATTTTTTACACACACTGTATATTAAATTCATTACGAAAACATTCTCATAGCAACAGCATTAATAACATGGTCGAAGTGGATTTTTAGCATACAAATAAGAGCTGATGTCCCTGTTTTAACTAGCATATGCTGGCCTAATCGCAGACAAAACACTCCAGATTTATAAGTTGTGCTGTTTACAACGCTAATATGTTATATAAGTAAAATAAAATTAAAAAACATCATATTTAGTATGAATCGAGCAAGTATGTTGACTTCTATTTTGCTGGGTTAGGATGATCTCGTATAAGCACATATAAATTGAGGACGTGCTTTAAGAACGCAGAAAAATTGAACATTTTTAAGATACTTTGTTGATCACAGTTATTAAGTTAATATTGCTGCACGAACAGTGGCATAACTTCAGAAAATATGTAGCAATTAAAAACCCCTTACATAACCATCTTATTTTGTTTATTCATTTTTATTTGTTACTGGTATACATGCAGCGAGTATAAAACATCACACAAATTTATATAATTTCCTTTAATAACCAACAATTCGTTTAATACTAAAAAATTTCACCGAAAACATTAACACAATTCTTATTGCTGTACGAACAGTGACGTAATTTCGAGAAAATAAGCACTAAGTGATGGCCCTTTTCTTACTTATTTCTTTTTACTGTTTTGGTTCATAAACGGATGCAAAGCTAACCAAACATTGATTGACAAAGTAATCTTTCGGAAACAAACCTAAGCCAGACACTTTTTTATCAGCTTTTTTTCCTTTAAACCGAATTTTCTAGATTTTAAAACAAAATTGGATACGAAACCGTGGAAGTAAATTTAACGTCATTTTTCGAATTCCTGCTTAAAATGTTAGAAAAAAAAAACAATATTTTGAACATTTACCTGTCATTGTTTTATGTAACCTTGCTGATTCAGCTGATACGAGAGGCAAAGTTTTTTTTATGGAAATGCCCTCAGTTTTTTTCAGAATCATAGGGCTATGCGTGAGCACAACTCCATGATTTACGTCCCAGCCGCTTACCCGGACTGAGCGCACTAAGCGCTATTCACCGGTCTAACATTAACCACTAGTCCACTGGCTTTCGTTCAGATTTATTAAATATTCAAAGATATAAAATAAATGTGTCTGCATTTATTAACATCTATAATGATTTATTCAATATGGGACTATATAAATGGCATGTTTTAAAGGTTTATTTCAATCGATTACCATTTATTAAATATCGAAAAACTAAACATAAATATTTAAAGACTTATTTTCATTTATAGTCATTTATTAAAATATGAAGCATTAAGCAATAGGTGCGGGTATGTATTATAAAAATTGGAACATCCATGTTTTTAATCTCGACACGGTTTATTTATCATTTTAAGCGATTGCTTATGTAACTGTCACGTACGGCGACGCGACATTTAAAAGTTATTAAAAAGCGTAGGACGTAGGTCACGGGTTCAGCTAGTTTTTTTGTGAAAATTCAGCGTCTTATTTTTAGATCAGGAATCCATTACATGCCAAACTTTTCTGGGACACCCTCTATATTTGTTTTAAAAAATTTATTGAAAAGACGACCTAAAGTGGCATTTTATGACCTGCATCACTGTCATTATCACTTGCATCATTGTCATTGCGTTTTTAAGTTATATCACTGTATTTGTATAAAAAATACTTGTTTTTAAACAGTAATGGTAAAGTACAAACTAAGTTCTATTTTAATTGGATAACCTTGTATATACCTTCTTTGGCGTAAGTAAATACTTAATATATTTTGACTACAAAATTTGAGGAATGTTTGAAGCATCTTTTATTTAACGGATTTATACTTTTAAATCACGGTAGTGTTTGTCAATTTACCAAATGAAATCAAATTTTTCTATGAATCGTAAATTTAAAAGTCGTTCCAGTTTTCGTGACACATTTCTTTAGATAATCGTATAAAGAAGTTGAAATTTAATAAATTACCGTCGACTTTTGCTAATGCAATTTAAAATTTTAATCTACTAAAATCCAGCTTTATTGCGTCAAAAAGTAAATATAATTTCGTGCGTTCATTCAGCCACTCAAAAGATTATCCAATAATAATAAAACGGGATGTTACAAAAATACGTTTTATATGGAGACTAGCTAAAAATGAAAATGTGATCAGAGATCGGAAATTGAGATAGAATATCAAATAAATATAGCAAATTGTCGGAGCCTACTGAAATCGTCCAAACCGAGTTGGTCGCAGGCAATCTCCTTCCTAGCAAAAGCTTTTACTTAGCGCGGAGACTGCAAGCAGCATCACACAAACAGGATCCGAGAACGAAGAGGAGAATCGCAGTTAACGTCAGCAAAAATAACTTATTGGAGTCTGGCTCAACTGTTTTGGTGTATTTCTGGGTTATCCACATAAGATAAGTCTGCCAAGTCGATTTCTTATTTTTCCACTAACGGTAAGTCACTGCGCAACATTTATTACGTGCAACTTCTTTGAAGTTCGTGTTTTCAAAATAAACTTTGATTAATTTCGAATGTGAGAACGCAAGAGAAAATCTTGAAAGAGCTTGGTTATTGGATCGCGTGTTCCGAGATTGTAACCACTAAAACAAATCGTATCTATTTCCGCTAACAGCGAGATCGCTAAGAAAGTGTAAAATCCGGGACGGAAAACAAACGAGAACACGATTGGAAGTAGCGGCTTGTGACTTGTCGATATCCGGCAATTGACTAATCACAATTACTTTTATCTGGATTCCTTGAACTCTTTAGCGCGGCGGCGAAGGAAAGTGCAGACAGAAATTGCATTGTTACGTGACATATAAGGGAAGGAACTTTACGAGATTTGTGCTATTACTTCGAATCCTAGTTCAAGAATCTCGTTACTGTTAAATCTCTTCGAGAAACCGTTGCTTGTTTTTTCATTTTGCCGAAAACGTAGTTTTACATTAAAGAACGCCAGAAACAACCACCTAAGGTTATTAAGAAAGCTGCCCACACGTTTTCAGAAAAATGATCGAAGTTGTCAAGAAAAGCTCAACGCTGCGAGTATTTCTTCCCACACGCCGAATTTGTAGTTCGCAACGCTCTTTTTCTCCGAATTTTTATGTAATTTAGCATTTTTTTCCACGATAGAAGTAAAAGTCTATTTTTTGGAGGACCAACCTCGTTTTTCTATGGTATTTTTTAAGAACAATTACCATTAGTTTAAGGCTTAATTGGTTTAGCTGTGCTAAGGCATCTGGATTGTGGAATAAATACGGACACACGCATAGACACAGACACACCAAAGACACACACGTTTGTTTAAAGAAAGACTAAGAAAGGGAGAGTAAGAAAAAGACAAAAGGGCAGAGAGAGATAAGTCACGTTCAAAGGCAGCCGGATAGACACACACGTACGCACACACGGACACACGGACAACACAAGCGAGAAATCATCCTTAACACGAATTTGTCGATGTCCTGCTGAAACGCTGTTGAACCTTGCCTTAGTAGCTCAGAGCTAAGAGTTTGTTTTTGCTACAAATTCTAGTAAACAGTCAAATATTATTATTAAAGCTAATTCATATATTGATTTACTTATTATTTAAAACATCTGTTTAATTAAAAATAAGTATGTTTGTTTGTAACCCAACGTCGCTTGCCTTAATTACTGGCTGACCAGGACAAGTAACAAAACCACGCATAACATTATCATACAAATAAACACATGTGTGAATGGGTTTGAATGAATGTGTATGAAGGGTGGCATAAGCTTCTGAAGTGTAGTGGCTTAAAGGCCGAAAGCCCCACTACCTCCTACAAGCAAAGAGCCTACCCGGAGTGAAAGACCTCGACACCTTAAGGTATATGATGAGGCTTATAGATTATGATGATGATGATGTTTCTTTGTATCATATGTTGCTGCACAACGGTGACTTTTATTCCGTAAATATTGATTATGAAACATTTGTGAATTGATTAAATTCGTCCCGTCTCTTAATTAACTATTGCAAATGTTTGTTTATAGACATTAGTAAGCAACGGCAACAAAAAAATGTACAGACACAGTGCGTTTGCACTTGAACGCCAGTTTTCAGGATCAAAATCGACCTAACAGTCCTAAAACCATCGCCTGAGAATCTGTCACGGGACCGAACATTAGCTACCAGCCGGTTAAAACCAAATCCACCCAGAAGACCTCTTCTAGAGCTCTGGTGCATTCACCTCCTTCTAAAACCCGACTTACGAGTCGAATTTAAGCTTCCTGGTCGAAGTAAGCGAACTTCGCACAGCAAGCTCTTGCTAGAGTTCTGTATCACAAAGATCCTTATACAATCTCGCAGCAACCCGATAGAATTAAGCCTCCATGGTCCTTATTTCACCTCGGCTAGAAAAAAAGGTTTCGTACTACCAGGCCCTGCCAGTCTCTAACCCGATCTCTGTGCGGATTCCGAGGAACCGTAGCCGTAATAAGCGCTTAAGAGGGCTTAAGCAGGTTAGCTGTTTTTCAGTGCCAGCTAATCTAGATTTTCTGCTGTCATGTACTCCTTGGTGTTCAGTTGCCTTCTTTTAGTTTTACTAGTTTGTTTCATGGCATTCTAAAACTAATGCAAAAATAAGTGTGAAAGTCAATTGCACAGGTAAAGTTAGCTATGATTTCGGTTTGGAACACTGTTGCAAAGCGGCTCAGGGTTAAGCGAAAGGTATTGCCTGCTTCTCCTCTAAAAAAGCTCAGCCCTATACCACTGCCCATCTTTGATCCGTTTGTTTACCAAATTACGCCTTTAATTTGGTGATAACTTGCTCCTCCTTGTACTCGTCCCGTTCTGGTGTAAATATTTTGGAAGGTTTTTGGAAGGTTTTTGGAAGTTAAATGAGATTTTTACTTTATCTGACAGTGTCTTAAGATGCAGTTTTCGATTACTATTTTAAAAATTTCAGTGTTTTTTTGAAGAGCCAGAGTATCAACCGTTTCTATTAGTTATCAACCGATACGTCCCTAGTGTCACCTCCGCTTCCACCCGTAGATGGAGGGAAGCTCGATCTACTAGGACCTCTAACGCGGCTATTGGGGTAGTCGACATTGTCGCTGTCATTTCCAACTTATTTCCTACTTAGCCTGCTTTACACGAAAACATATTCAACCTTGTACCGGCACATAAAAAAGGCTATTTAATTGTTGGGACGATTACTCGCGTGTGGTGCTAGTGTGCACCAAGGTCTTGACCTTTCCTGCTATTTGTAATCGTTTGCCAAACAGAAGTTTTGTATTGTTGAGGATTTTTCTTCGTATAATTGACAAAAGGGACGTTATTCCGGGATTAACCAATAATCCTTTCGCTTCGCTTCAACTTTCCATGGACTTTTGTATTAGGCAGATTCTGGGATTAACTTAACAGCCTCGCATCGCATCGCATCTAGTCCCCTAATTACGCCTCCATATACCCATGGTTCTTAAATTAGAACAATGACAATGTTGATTTTTGCTATATAAGCCTGCAAAACGGCTGAAACTCCTTACTTGTAACAGCCATAAACCCATAGTTGCTTAGTTGTTTTGAGGCTGCGAGGATTGGAGTTTCTCGGACTTCTCCACCCCCATTGCCTGCAAAGATTCGTTTTTTTTCTGCTGTGTTTTCATTAGGATCTTAAGGGTAAACCTGTTTTAGTATGGACTACCCGTTCTTCCTGTAACTCCTTCCAAGTCAACTCATCTATGAAGATAATTACTTGTTGTTCCGTGCGATCCAACTTTTTAGTAATTACCTTCCAAGTCCTTGTTAAAGCCTTGCGTTCTAGGCACTTAGACTGTGTAGTATGGTCTTTGGTTCCATTGGTATTCTCGTGATTAATTCAATCGCACAGACTAGGTTTGGGACATATTTCCCATCATTCCCCCTGTGTCTACCTTTGATACACGGACGAGGTGCAGTCTCTTTTAACACGATAGCGTCAGTTTTATTAAAGAGGTGAATTTTAATGAGCCCTAGTTTGCTCGTTTGATAAAATTTTTTGCAGATACCCAGCAGTCCTGATGACCATCCTGGCTCCGGTAAATACCTCCTTGTGTGTGGTAGCATGTTTGGATTTTTTGCTTCTTTTTATTGTCTGTTTGCAAGTACTTCTGTCAGAGCGCATTCTTTTGGTCTCGCTTGGTGGTTGTCATTGATGACGATGCAGAACTGGTGCTAGGTACACCAGGTGCTGATATCCTAGTAGCGGTGATGGTTAGAGCTACCCCAGCTCTTGCTTCTTAAATTTTCTTTCGTTTAAGCTTGTGTTAGCTGCATTAGAGAGCAGTTTCTCTAGCTTAGATCCATATTTTGGACCCTCTAGGCTGCTCTTCCACTTTTCTTTCGGGGTAGTTTGGTTCATTCATTATTTGCTTACTTTGGTCTTCATTTCGGTCTCACGAATAAAACGGAAGTAGGCGGTCAACATGCGCAAAGCCCTACACGCATGAAAGACATTGGTAGACGAGGTGCTGGTCGCTAGTTGCCGGGTTCCCCAAACCATCCATCTTGTCATCCCAACGACTAGAATTTTTTATCTCACTAGAAAGTTGTTGCATCAGTCAGGTGGTTCACAATTTTATCCATAAGATGGTTCGCGGTGAGGGCTTTTACACACCCTGAAGTCGAGATTAGTCGTTCTAGGTTTTGCTGATAATCGTCACTGGCCGGTCTCAACTTTACTAGTCTTTTACCTAGCCGCCACCTGGCAACGCGTCCGATGGGTAGCTCAGCCCTCCGAAAAACAATGATTAATACATATAGTATGGATAATAATTGGTTTTGTTTGAACTGTTGATACAAATAATAATGTTTTTAGAAAAAATAAGTCATCAGGTTGGTCAGTAAATTTTACTTTACTTTTTAAATTGGATTTGCACAGTTTCGATGAGACCTGAACTAACCAAATAGGTTTAACTCTGGATAATTGAAGATGATGATGATGAAAGCGAACTTGCTACTTTGAGGAGAAATTTTTTAACAAAATTTGTCTTAGGTTAATTGTAATGTGTAGGAAGGTTTAGATTAGGGCAAAAAAATCTCACACTAATTAATAGGCTTTAGAAAATTAGCACACATCAAAACATCTCACGCCAGCTACTAATTAATAAGTTTTCAGGTTTACGTTTTCAGTGCAAGCTCTTCCTTAAGCTACTAATTAATAGGTTTGTAGGTATTAGAAATTAATATTGGCAATAGATTACTACGTGGCTCTACTTTATAGTTATTTAAGTATCAAGGAATGTAAGGACGTAATAACATCCGAGGTAGGCGAATACGAGCTGAGGCGGAGCCGAAGCTTGTCGCCTGCCGAGGATGTTATTAGTCGATACATTTCGTGTTACTTATTAAATTTTTCACGTTACCGGCAATGTAAGTAGGCCTACAGGTCGAAATTTAATCATATTTTTAAAAGTTCGTTTTGACAGCTGTCATCGGAATTATTTTTTAAAAGCCCCATTATTCTAAGTTGTCTGTGCTTGTTACCATATCAACGAACAGTTAAAATCAACATTATTTTCCTAGGGATGTAAGTGACACTATTAAGTTCCGTCGTCAAGGGTAACTAGTAGACGAATGTTATCAGCCATTTACGATCCCTGTAGCTATGGATGTAAGGCCTACTTACATTGCCGGTAGCGTGAAAAATACTATTTTAATTTATCTTTAATTCCTAATTTTCTGAACTGTTCTGAATTCTACTAGAAGAACCTGGACCGATTAATTTATAAAACGACTTAAAACTTCCTTAGATGAACAAGTTAGTTCAGCAGAGCAGTATCAAGTTCTCTTGGTTGATCTGGTTTTGATTGTATTAGTCCCACAATATTCCTCTAACTGGACTAGTTCCTGTTGGAGTTGATTCATAATCTTCTTAGCTGAACTGATTGTTTCCGCAGTGGACGCACAGGTTTTCTCGACTGAACTGGTTTAGGTTGTAGACAACTCAGAATTCAAATTTCTTGGGGTGCTCTTGTAATTACTGTTTTGTTTGTTTTAGAAAGTTTTCGCGTGTAGTAGATCTTGGGCATGGGACTTGCGCGCTGTTCAATTTCTGTATTCTTGATTGTTGCGCCAGCAGCGTTTCAATTTGCAAATACTATATGATGTCGATTTTGAACATCATTTATATGTTTATTTATTGCGGTTTCTATTATGTTTACTTAGCATAACGAAGAAGAAGGCAGATATAAAATGTGATTTACATAAATTTTTGCGATTAACTGTTACATTCTGACCGAAATATTCAACAGAATATGAGCGCTCGGCTTTCCTGTCGATTCTTGTTTTCAACACCGTGAAGAATAATTAATCATTAAACTATTATAAATAGACAAAAATTACTTCCAAAACATATTTTAAAAAAATTCAATTTTTACCCGACAAACGCATAAAAAATGCAAACCGTCAAGTTTATTTTTCAATTCGTCATTTTTATAGCGCTACATAATAAATAAGATATGGTTGAAATAGCTCGTAACTTGATGTTTTACTGCTGACATTTTTATCAGTTTTGGCTCCTAAAACCGGCTGCTTTTACGTTGTATTGCAATAAAATTATTTTACAAGTATTCCGAATCTTAATGCCGGTGTACTAAAAAGAGAAATTGTTCCAGGTGCCATATTCACAGAAGATCAAAAAGACAGCATCACCGAATTAGCTTTTAAATATGCTGTCTACAAGATCAACAGGGACAAAAACATTTTGCCTTACACTTCTTTAGAATATGACATCCGGTATGTTCCAAGAGATGACAGCTTCCACGCCAGCAAGAAAGGTTAGTTTTTAACTTATTTCTACGGTATGGCATACCGAGGGACGCACGGAGCAATACGCGTCACGTCGTAACTAGAGAGCTTTCGTTAATTACTGATACCCACGTGACGTTTGGTCCGCAGTGACTTAGGGAGTTTTAGATTTAGACATTGAAGTCAGTTCATGATTGGTAGTCGTGGTAACTAAAAATTCCCTGTAAGTGTCACTGTCAACACTCAAAGTGAGGTTATGTATGTAAACAAGCAAGCTTTGATAAGGTAACAAACTGCTTGGGAATTTTTAGATAAAAGGCTTACCAACAGTGTAAGTTGGGTTGCCTATATTTTGTGGTCACGTGGGTATCACTAATTAATGAAGGCTCTGTACATTCAGAAAACAATTACACTTTCACTATCAGTCTTATTTGTAGTTTTTTGAACATATCTAAGACATGACGCATGCTGGTTGAAGCCTCATCGAATGTATTTTTTTGTGGATCGCTCGGTATGTGCAGTATGATACTACCATTATAAATGTTTGTGTAAGTTATAGAAATATTGATGGCAAAGCAAAAGTTTGGTACGTAAATTTTTATCCCTTGGCAAACTTGATAAATTTACTTCTCATACTTCAACACTATGAAAACAAGTTAGAGTAAAAACTTTTCTATCCAACAGAGCTGATATAGTTTGCTAATAAAACTTTTAGTACTTTACGAATTTATCCGAAGCGTGTTTGTGTTGCATTCAACATCATATAAGCCATTCAACTCCCTCAGTTAGTAAAAAGTTTGAAAAACTGTAATACGTTTAGTTTGTCTGTCCATTGGGGTCGTATATCTTTTCCGCCAATCAAATGTTTAGAGAAAAGACTTGAAACGGGTATGGTCTTTGTCATTTATTTACCTTTATTTGTTATTGCAGATAAACTTGCTAGTATAAAAGAAACTTTCAAGCTATTACGTCAATCTAAGTATTTAATGTTCGGATTTTAAGGTAAATGTACAAGACCACTTAGGAAGCCACAAACCTGTTTTGTAACTATTAAAAATAATTTAAAAAATTTGATTTTTTATACCAAAAAAGGAGCCGCATGCCATAAAAAGTTTCGTGCAAATGTAATTAATTATAAGTGAAATTTAAATACGTCTAATAATTAGACTGTATTGGTATGGCTAATTAGAATATAGTCATACAAATACAGTCTTAAAATAACACCGTGTACTAATTACCTCACAAATTTATGAAACGATTTAGGTTTGTTTAATATATATGACGCTTTCCTGTCCCTACCAATTACTTACAGTAATTAACAAAATATCGGATTTAATCTCCACGTTGCAGGAATAAGGTCAAGTATTTAATCAAATTTTTGTAAGAAAACTGGAATTAGATACTAACTAGCAGAACCCGTGGGCTACGTCCCCGTTTTTAAATAACTTCAAATGTTTCCTCCGCTGAGACCGTCTCGGAATTGATACGTGCAGCAGGAAAGCAAATCTCACAAAAAAAATAAAGTCCAAAAAACAGCCCCTAAAAAAACTCTAAAATCCCGTAAAAAAATCGCGGAAACAAATTTTAAGAAAAAGAAAACCGTAAAACCATCGGGAGAAACATTCTCCGAAAAAGTTTTTCATGGCCATATAAAAAAATTGTTTAAAAAACAGCAGGAAAGATGTTCGTTAAATTTAAAACGTTTCCTCATTTCCAAGGGAGTGCTTTACAGGGCTGTTTAAAATGTTTTTGGATGTAATAAATACACCCAAAATATGTTGTTACACATTTGCATATAATTCAATAAAATACAAAAATACAATAAAGCAAGGAAACAACACGTATCTTTTTCAGTGAAAGCTCTTTCTTAATTACCTGTAAGAAAGTACACTTGCTTCTGTTTAGTTGTTTTTTTTTGTTTCCGTCAAAAGTGTTGGTTTTGTGGCGTTGTATTGTACTTACCTGCATTCGTGCATTTTCGTCCTTGTAGATGTTTCTAAAATTGAATATCATAACACACGAAACTATTTAGGTCTAGCCGAGTGCAGTAATAATGGATTTATGAACATTTGCTAATAATAATAACACTGCCTCGAGATGTTAGAGGTCCAATGTATTATATAGAAAAAGAAAGAAGATACATATGCTGTGCGAGATAACGATGTAAATAATACATACATGATTTAAACGTAAATATTGTAACCCACCAAGGTAACCTCTAAATATCTAAGCTGTCTGGATGATGTAAGATGTACTAAAAAATTCGTCACTTCCTAGAAAAGTATATATAATTTGTAGTAAACAGTTTTGAGCCCGCAATTTGTAAGACAATGAATAGCCGAATTCGTGTGTTATGTATTTGTTTGTAGTTAGTGCGATAAATACGCATTTCCCAACTGCTAAAATTAATGCAAGCCACAAATAACCAAATTAAACCAACATAAGTGAGAGTAACAGTAAAACAATTAATAAACTGAGCGGACATGCAACGGTCCGCCAGAATTTTATAGCAATAAATCTTTCGAAGATGCAAGATTTAGTCGTGTTGCTATGGTGAGACAGTTAGGGATTTAATATAGATTACTACCTGACTAGCAAATTAATAACAATCTCTTGCGAATTCAAACAAATATAAACAGATTGTGGCAGCTGAGGGCGTAAGTAAGGCCACAATTACGTGAATTTAAGTAGAAAGATTTCGAAGGCCAAGATTGGTCAGCATTGTGGCCAATAACTTGATAATAAAATTCCTGCAGCATTACCTACGCCTCATGCCTACAGTTAGAAGCTGATCCATCCTGTTGATAAAAACCTTGTTTCATTTTGAGAACATTTTACTTTTAAAGAATCCTAGTCTAATTAATTATCCTTCTTCAACTAATGCAGTGTTTCTCCAATTGTGGTGATTTTTTAAAATATTTAAAATGGGAGGCCCGAAATGTTTCAAACTGTGACTTGAAAAAATCGAAAACATACAAATAGAATAGATTACAGCGAATGAACTCGTCATCTAAATCTGTATCTTAGAGATTGTTTTGGGTGAAATAAAGCTTTTTTCCAAATAGTACTGTTATGGGTGTTTAGGTCAAAGTTAAATTAAAGCAAATGAATTTGATTACGACAAATTTTTAATTAATGATTTACAGTTATAAGAAATTAATGCGAATGAATCTCTTCGTTCAAATTATTAGTCAGAGGTTAGTTTTTATCCTTTTTGGATAGTATTGATAGTATTATTCACCTGTTTTTGATACCTTGTAATATCTAGTATCGATCTGGAAAGTGTGTTAGCTGCTTTGAGTACTAGTAGGTAGGGCTAATGTAGTTGGTTGGGCTGTGGACTTACAATTCTTCAAACTGGCGTTGTTGGTAGTTGACCCACACGCTTCCAGACTGCTTTCCCAGTGAAAGTCCGGCTGGGATGTAGCAGGCTCACTATTCCCTTCTCATGCCTAGGGTTGTTTTTATTAAGCTCCACTCAGACCATTATGTGGGGTTGCTGTTGTACTTGTGGTGACACCATCGCCTTAATTTGTAAAGAAAAATATTAGTACTGGATAAGTTTAATTAAATGGCATTACTTTTAATATTTATTTATTTAGCTTGAGTTTTTACATTCCTTTATAAAACTATGCTTTATTGACCAAAAAACTTCATTTTAGTGTACCACCATCGATATTAATTTTGTGCCTAAAAAATCATTGACAGAATTATATTTTTTGTAGGGGATCAATGGGCAGCAACTCCTGAACTACTGTCACTATATAACTTTCCATTATTTCCCCAGTAGTAGCGATGGTTTCTGCATTACTTTTCAGCTGTCGTCTGTTAACTTGAATTCTGGAAAAGCTTTCTGTCTCACAATACAGTTTTACACACCGATTTAAGGTTTTTTGAAGCTGTGTGTAGTCAACAGCGTCTTTTGGAAATTCACCACAATAATATTTCAAGCAGATTTGCACTACCACATTTCATTAATCTTGTAAAATAAAATTTAAATATAAAAGTTTTCTGCTCCAACGTGTATACCGCTTTGTGACAATGTAATTAAGAGGATTTGTAAGATACTCTTGCGTTCGTTCTAAAAAGAACGGTTTGTTGCGTAATTGCATTGATCTGGTTTGTCAGATTTAAAACCTTTCCACATTTTTTATTTTTTATTTTCTACATGTTTTATCCAGCATAGAATTCACACGTTGCACACGTTTAATCTAACTACGTGAACAACAATAAAAGTTGCTTATTCATTAAATACGTATTACATCGCATGCAACTGTTTTACAGCAAACAAAGGTAATGCTAACGTTTATTTAATTAACAAGCCAGGTACAAATTTGCTAAAATTAAACCAATTTGAAAGTTAATTAATACTGATATTAAACTTCTAATACGTTTTCAGTGCTGCAGTTCTTTAAGCGTCCCAAATAAAACTTACCAAGTTATTGACAACTAAGCTAAGTTTTACGCTACTGCGGCTGTTGTCAATGGCATCTTGCTGTTCGAGTTATGCGTGGGACGCATTACGGGTTGTAAGCTACTGCTCAACCACAATGCAAATTCAATTCTTTGAGAAAAACGGCTTAAAAGTTAGTTTTTACCTTCTGAGGAATTAACCACGATTGATGTTTATTTTCTGACCGTTGAAGGCGTTTTTGGCAATACCTCAATGGTCTGTAGAAGCTCATCAAGTAAACCATGTGTCACACTGTAACACTGTGTAAATGGGCTGAAAAATGGTGAGCAGTAGAATTGTAACAGCTAGACGAGGAGACCCTTAAAATGTTCTTCACCGAAGGCTGTCTCCGGGGAGCTTTCTGCCCCCTTGCTGTAGCGCCTGATTGTAGACGAATTAATAACAAAGCTACCATGGATAATATACAATGGGGTTTACGGACGATTTGGAGTCAATTACGGTACAGACGTTGTACAGTCCACCTTGAGCACTGCACAAAATTGATGTGAACAGGA
This sequence comes from Ctenicera cuprea, assembly GCA_958336395.1. NCBI lineage: Eukaryota > Metazoa > Arthropoda > Insecta > Coleoptera > Elateridae > Ctenicera > Ctenicera cuprea. The sequence goes on along the minus strand of OY284495.1, from coordinate 18,669,150 downwards.
GGAATTTGTTGGTTAATTCCTGCAGAACAGGTCGCCTTTGCAAAATACAGAATAGTCTGCTAAGAAGCTATATAGGAAAGCAATTTTTTCTTCAGTGACATCAATATATATCGAGGGGTCATCCTGAACTCAACTAAAACTCACATAGAAATAATTAATTTATTGTTGAATCTGCAAGCATATGCTTAAAAGATCTTAAGGACTTAAGACTAGTGTGTATGAATACTCTTATCATTAAATTTAAACATACAACGCTTTGGTTTGATGGCCTAAAACTACCTATGTGGTAGCTCTAATGAAAGTAGGATGGTCTGTCTAGGCATTAGTAAGGCTATAAAAACTACATTTACAGCTGCACTGAAAGCCCTACTCGAGCTGCCTTGGTTGCACTTGATCATTAGGGCGGAGGCTAGAGCGAGAGCTTAAAGACTGCAATGTCTCAGACGATGAAACTCGAATTACGAGAAAATGGGATACGCCTGTATTGTCAAGAAAATACGTAGTTTTTCCGTAGAAATGGGACAAGATAAAATGGTGCCAAGTTATTTCAATAACGAACCTTATCGGGTCACCATACTTGTAAGGGAGGAATGGGGGAACGATGGCAGTCCAGTTCCAGTCTTAGTTTTGAAATAGCAACATCGGGTTTTCAAGCAGAAATTACTTCTACTATTGTAAAGGGTCAACTTTACCCTAAACTGTGATTTCGAAGAGGTTCAACGACCCTGATTAGCTAAGGAACCCAAGATTCTATAAAAATAAACAGATTATGAATTATAGAAAATATTGATTACCCAAGTAGTACAATTTCTTAGGATATCTGAGTGTACAACAACAAAGCAAAAATGACATTATTGCAAAACGGTATGACACTGGAATTTCCACTTACAGGTCTCGATCAGGATTTCAGAGAAATGCAAAAACTAAAAATGGTGTCAATGTTTATTATCTGCAAAGTAGAATGGTTAACACACTAAATATATTTGTACATTCCGGAAACCGGTGCAATGTTGTAAATGAAATAAATTACACAGTAGTGAAATGTTAATTCTGCAGAATACATCGTTTTACAAGTTTTTATCTTTAGTTTGATGTTTGAAGTTATTCTTAAGTTCTGTGGAAATCTTTGGTGACTCATACCAGGTAAATAATTAAATTGTATCCTTCGATTGATTGATTTGATTTGTTGAGTAAAAATCGTTTATGCGAAGATACGTGCTAGCAGAAACATTGGCTATGGTATTTTCGGTGAAATGAGGTTGCGTCGTATTTATTAACGTAACTTAATCCACTTTGAACTAAATTTTATAAATTTTCAAGCGCTAATAATTAATTGATAGGCATTCTTTAAAAACTTTGTTGGTATTTGCTAATTAGTTTAAGGTTTCAATGCTTCGGTGTAAAAATAAATAGTTTTACAGAAATAAATCTGTGTTGTTGTGGAAAATGGGACAATCAAAATGTTACGTACTCAGGCTCTGGAATTAATACGTTTAACTGGAGGCCATTGTAGACGGAAAAATAGTTAAAATAAAATATAAGTTCAGTTAATAAACGATTTCAATTAACAAGTTCAATTTGAGGAGGCACTCGTCGTTGCCGGAAACATGATAATCAGCAGCTTAGTAAAACTGCGAGATCACTTTCTTCGTGTCTGGTTTTATACTCAAGAATCTGCGTGGGATGATAAAGTTAAAGCGTGAGTCTTTGAAGAAGAGAATTTCGGCGCGGATATTCGTCCAGTCGGTCCCTGCCCGTCTTTGGGAAACTAATATAAGAAAATAAATCTTGACTAGTGTTACCCCAGCGCACAATGCACTGACAGACTGACCGTTGACAGAACCGGCGAAATGGCAAGTCACGTGATGCATTAGTTCCAATAATGAGAGTTAGTGTATATGTCGCCTCAAGTGAAGCGCGTCTAGACGACTGTCATATATATTGCGATGATATGCTTGACCTTGTTACTACTAGAAAACAATCCTTAATCTGTCTGCAATTCACGCAATTAAATTTAAACTTGCTATGAGACTCTTTTAACTTTCTCAGGGTCGTTATTTTGCTTGTAAAATAAATTGTTTAAATTAATTTTTAAATAGAAATAAACACACAACGATATCAACTTTACAAAATAATAATTTTTATTAAATAAATGAATTTCTAAATGTGGTTTCCGAAAATGAATAAATTTTACTAACTACTATCTTCTTTTTTTAACAAATAAACACTTATCTTAGCGTCTTCTTATTCCTCGCTCTAGCAAAACGCTCTGCTGGCCTCTCGAGCAACAACAAATACTCTCTCTTAATCTGAATCTTCTTCTTTAACTGTTTTATATTATTACCAATTTGGTTTTAATACCATCACAAACGTACAAATTTCCTCGATCACTTTTTATTTATAATTCTTCTGGATTTTTCTTTAATGAGTTGTTATTTCTTGTATTTTCCTCTTTTATTCACGTAATTACTTTTATCTAGCTTCTAGACTCGTTTTTCCTCTTTTCTTCTTCCAGAGAATCTCAATTCCCTGTCTTTATTTACAAAGACGAGCCGTAACTAATTAAACAAATTTCTTTTTTTCTTATATCTTTTTTCTTCCTCCTTTGATTTTCATTTTTATTACAAACAACTAAATCTCATGTCCATCAGTATCCTTTTGAATTCGTTTGTCATTTTGACACTGACATCCTAACTGACATTTATCGACGCACAAATCAAGTAACTCTAAAACTTCTTATAAACTAAACCTTTTTAACAATTCTAATTTAAATTATAATTACAAATAACATAAATAGTCTTCGTATCAATCTGTTGTGTTTTTCTTTTCTTTCAGTACCATACGAAAAATAACAATTATTAGAATTTATAACAGGAATTCTAGCAAAAATACGCGACCCTGAGTTTATAAGTCAGAACATTAAAATCTTACAAGTCTTCATAAATCTCCAAATGCAAATTGAACTGCAACAAACAATCCAAAAATTGTTCTCCATCAACCACAATACCCCAGTCAAATCAAACACCTCTAAATATCATAGCAATATTATAATTTAAAATAATTATTATTGAAAAATCGACGTAGAATAAAAATATAAAAATGTTTCATGTTCCATCTGAGGATAGAGACCTTTCATTGAAAAAAAATGGTCCAAATTGGTGAAGCGGTAGCCGCTGGAGGAACCGGAGAAAAAAAACCTTTGAGCTTTTATATATGTATGGATGATTTTGTAAAGTGTTGTACCCCGGATAATACCCCGCTATAGAGGCGATATCTGAGAATATTAGCAGGATCTATAAAGACAGGAATATTTGTATTGTCAGTTATAGTCAAGCTGTACTTAAATGTAACTAGGTGCGATCAAAGATTGCCTAGGAGTGCCAAAGCTAGCGAAACACCATCTCAGGCAATTGGACCTGAACCGTCTTGCAGGATTTCGTACAAACCCGCAAGGAAGGCTATTACGAACTAGACACAATCAAAATTTGCAGAACACTGTAGGTTTTAGAAATTCGAAACGCTTTGTCAAGGGGTCAAATTGGAGAACTAATAAGCTGCTTGATTTGAGTACAGAGCAACTCAGAACGCTAATAGGTTTAGTTACAGGCCATTGCGTACTGAGGAAGCATGTACACAACATGAGACGTGCTAATGAATCAACCTACGAATCAAAATGTGAAATGAAGGAGGAAATGCCCCCAGGAAGATATGCTACCTTTGAACAGCAACTTTAGAGCCTCGGCATATAGGTAGCATCAATCTTAGTCAGATGATTGAGCATATACGTGGTCTGAATCTACTTGACTCAAGGTCGTACAATAAGGTCTTCTAGATTGTTGCAGTACCTTGGACGCGTAGACGCGCAAACCCCATTACTAATAATATTAATAAAAATAATTATTAATTATATTTATTAATTAAATAATACATGTTCCTAACTAGCTTTACTGGTTTTTATTTTAACAAAAGTTCCCTTAACCATTACAAAGCTTTGAATAAATAAATCTCAAGATATTTCAATTTTTAGAGAGATCTAAGATATACATTTTACCCTGCGCAAATTTCCAAGAACAAATTGCTGCTCATAGATTTTGTTGCTTAATGCACAACCCTGTAAGCTTGAAAAACTCGGCTAATATAAAACAGTGAAGAACAAGATGTAATCTAAGCAAATTGGATGCCTTCTTACAACATTAATATAGGACTGCAGAGGACGCGTCCATGCAAATGGCGTTCATATATCATTCCTTGTCTTCGGAGTTTCCTTTCTTTTGGTAAATACTTCCATTATAATTTCCTTTTCTGCAATAGTTAGGTACTTAATTTAAAAAAATCTAATTGCGTATTTATCCGGTTTTTAGTTCACAAAACATGAAATTGATCGAAAAATGTTCGTTGTGAAATTTTTATAGCATGTCCGTAGCCTTCTTTATATTATTTGAAATTAATGCGAAAGTGTACACTAAATTTTCATTTCGGCAGGTATGAATAATTTCATGAAATGACGTATTAAATTTGTTCGTGCGTACGTTTGTCAATGTCAAAGATTGCGTAAGCCCAGCTTTCTGTACTTGACACATGTCTTGATAAATGGTTGTCTTAAATCTTAAATCTTTTAAATGTAGGCAGTCCTGATCCTGGATGCCTGCTTGAACACCGCTCAGATAACACATAATAAATTCCGTTTATGAAACCTGTAAATCTTGAAATAAACTTCCACCTAATTTATTTAATTCTGAACTTGGAAAAACTACCTTGACCTACTGGTACTGGTACTCTGGACGAAACTTCCCTTGTTAAATATTAACTTTTATCATGTCTTAGATGAAAGTTTCCTATAACTAGAGTCCATTTTCGTGTCCTCATAATTATTTAAATAGGAAGCTGAAAAGGTTGTGAAAGCTCGGTTTTATTTTAGTCTGCTGTCATATTGGGTCAATGACCCCTATTATTTATTTTTTAAAGATCCCTTGGGATAGTTAGTATGCAACGCACAGTCTAAAATTTGTTCTCGCCACTGGGAATAAGCAAAATTTGGAGCACATATGGGACCATCGTACGTGCTTAACTTACCCTAAAGTTGTCTAACTTTATTGGTTGTGGTTGAACTCTGCAGAGTTAAATCAACCTACTTATCGTTTAAATATTTTTGTAAAGATTTACCGCCATCCATTTAGGGATGTAAATTTCAAAGAGTTTATTTAATAATTCACCACCGCTTTTAAGCTTTTAAGATTTATAGTGGTATTATCTAGCCGTTTTAAAAATAGAAACTACACAAAGTGTATTAACTCTAAAGCAAGCAAGTAATGGTTGAAAAACTTTGTTATTTAGTTAGCTGCAGTGAACTAATAAGTTTCCAGCCGTTATTATAGATAAGTTAGGTTGCTTCGACGACGCATTAGGGTAGGTATGGGGTAGTGGATGCTTTCAGTAATTATATTTCGAGTAAGTGGTGTGTGATTGCCTGCTAATGAACATACTAATGGTTAATTAGAAACTACAAGTCACTTTAAAATCATATCTTGAGTGCAAGGTTATTTAATTATATCAGAAAATGTTGCATGAAAACAAAATTTAAGTGAAAACAAGTTTAGTCTAAAATTAGTTTAAACAAGAAATTCGCTAGCAACCAAAAATAGATAATCAATATTGAAAAGGAAATTGTATCAAATTTAAATTACAGACCCGAGAAAGCAGTAGCGTAAGGAAATTATCATTTTTACTTTCCTCTATAGCTATACGAAGTGTAGCTATAGAGGAAGGTATTGTGATCATCATGTAGGATTTGCAGCAAATGCGGTCATTCAGCAAAGTTTTTTTCGCTTTGGGTTTACTGGCCGATATACGAGTTATACCCAAACCTAAATTTTTAACTACTAAATAGGTTTTAGGGCCTTCCGAGACCGATAAAGCGGACGCTGCAGAGGTGTCCGTGTGTGTGTCTTTATACGCTTTACAGTCCTAACGCCTTAACGCAGAAAACCCAAATTTTGCTCAAAAATGCTACTTGCAATAGGATGAAATCGCAAGAAATTAAGGTTGGTTTGCCAGAAGAAAGGGTGGAGGGAAGGGGTGCTCTATGTCAAAATAGACGCACTTGAAACAGAACCTTAAATTCGTATTTTTCGCATGTCAAATAGCCGATCTGCACAAACGCGATCTCTCTATCACCCCCATTCCAAACCATCGATTTTTGTTTTTTGAAAAATTTCGGTATGAGCGTATTAAATGACAATAGGAACAATAAAACACCTCTAAGAGGTTTCCTTTTGGTCGTTTACCTGAACAGTTTAATTGAATGATTGCAAAAATACGGCCAAAAGTCTATAGGACGTGAAATAATCAATTTTGAGACTAGAACACTTTAAATATTATAGGACAACTCCATTAAAAATGGTGAGTGGGGGAGAGGTGCTCTACTTCAATAAAGACACGCTCTGAAAAAAACTTTAAATTAGTATTCTACACATGTCGAATGGCCGACGTGCACAGACGCGATATTCTTATCACTCCCACTGCCCCCACCATCAATTTTTTTGTTTTTTTTTTAATTTTACGAATTTCGGCTGCAAAATCTGTATGAGCATGTTACAAACAACTTTCCATTGGCAGAACACCACTGAGAGATTACCTTTTTGGACGTTTACCTGGACAGATTAATTGAAATTGACAAATCATGAAATCGATCTTGAGATTTCAAGATATAAAGATTTGTTGCAACTAGAAAATACAAACTATTATAAAAGAGAGCGATTGTATTAAAAATTGGGGTGGGAAAGGGGTGCTCTACTTCAATAAAGACGCGCTCTGAAAAGAACTTTAGATTAGTATTCTACACATGTTGAATTGCCGACGTGCACAAACGCGATTTTCTTATCACCTCCACTGCCTCCCTCATCGATTTTTTTTGTTTTGTTTTACGAATTTCTGTTTCAAAATCGGTATGAGCATGGCAATAAGTACAACTTTTCATTAGCAGAACGCCACTGAGAAGTTTCCTTTTGGTCGTTTACCTGAACAGATTCATTGAGATCACCAACGTATGGAATAAATCTTCAGATTTCAAGGTATAAGGATTAGTTGCAACTAGAAAACATAAAATATTATATAACGACTCGACTGCTTTAAAACAACAGATTAGCTTGAATAAGAAAATTTCAAAAATAAATTTATTTTAGAATTTTCGAAACTTTCAAAACATAATTTCAAATTAAAATTATTTTTAATTTTTGGAATTTTTAAAATTATCCAAAAATATTAAATTTTTTTCGGTTTTTTATAAATTTTAAAAATTTTCAACTATTTTTAGCTTTTTTACAATTCAAAAATTTTTCAAACTGAAAAAATTTTCAATAATTTCAAAATTTACATAGTTTTCAGGAATTTTCAAACATTTTTTAAATATTAACATTTTTTCTAACTTTTCATAGAAAAAAATTCATAACAAGAAAATCAAAAAGAATCAAAAATGTTTACAATTTTACTTCTTTTAAAATTTCCCCGCAATTTCCGAAATTTCAAGTTTCGAGGGTTAGTTTATTAAAATATTAAACTTTCTTTCCTTTTAACTAAAGATATTAACAAAATAATTTAAAACTACTAATTAAATTATTCTATTTTTACTTTCCTATACTTTCAGTATCGGGAAGTATTCATTTCATGCAAATTTTCAAAATCGAGATTTTGACGGAAATACATGTTTTGGGCTTCCAGGATCCTAAAAAAGTGGTTTTTAAAAAATGTCTGTGGGTGTGTGGGTGGGTGGGTATGTGTGTAACGCTCATATCTCCGGAACGGCTAGACCGATTTCGATGTGCTTTGGAATGAGGAGGTATATCAAAAATTAATCGACACAATAAGCTTTTAAAAAGAATCCGAAACCGGAAGCGGAAGTTAGACATGTTTTTTTGGTAGCATTTTTTTCAGAAACTGAATTTTGGAAACTGGAATAGTGGAAATTATAGAAAGGCCTTAGAACAAATCAAACGTTTTTTTTTTCGAACTCTCTAGCTTCAACATGGCGGTCGCTACGAATTTTTGAATATTTCGAGTTTAACGCCCATTTACTCAAAAACCAGTTGTTTGATTGGGATCAACTACATCTTGTTTGGTAGCCCCTTAAGGGTACTATACCATGAAATATCATTAATTTTGAAAATCGAAAAACGATCTCAATGGCACCACTCCAAAATTTTTGAAATTTTCACAAAAAACAATCTCAAAAACTGCCCACACGTTTTTGTTTAAACTTTTTAAGCTGATAGAGATAGGCATCTGCTACAATTTCGTTTTTTGCTCATTGTTATAATTCCACTGTGACGCCCTCTATGAATTTTTGAAAATTGAAAATTGGTACCCTTTTATTTATTTAACGGGGGGAGCAATAAAATATTTCTGTTAAAGCAATATAGTTCATCATTGACAGCAAAATCCGAATATCATAATATTTTTTCGATAATTTAATATTTAGGGGGTCTACTATTCCCCCTCCACCCAAATTTTTTCGATAAAAAATTAAAACTTTGGTTTCTTGTTTTGTTTGCTCTAGGAGAATCTTATTACAAAAAATCAAAAAATCGATTTTTTTTTCCCCCTTAATAATCTTTTTGTCAGAAGAATTTCACATACTTTCTACAGCAGTTGTATTCTTGTACTAGTCGTTTAATGTTCAGTGTAGGCTAACTTTTTTATTTTAATAGATAGACTCGTAAACCCAAGAGAAAAGTTGTAGGGCAAATTCTTCTCGATTGTAATTAAGAAAAAAACTTGAGTTTCCAATTTTAATATGGCGGCCACGGTAAAAAATATTTTTTTTTAAATGGAAACGTGGCATTTTGGCTTTAAAATCAGAAAGGTTTTGAAATTCTAAATACAAATTAATAAGAGTAATTTCTTGCTAAAAATACTACTTCTCGAGTTATTAATACATTTTCAAACATCAACACGCTTCCTTACTCGTGCCTCCGGTTCATTTCAGTTCGGTTGTTTTACATGTACTCAGTTGCAGGCGGAGCCAGCGTGGTAATGGTACGTTTAAGTTACGCTCTTCAGGCTTGAAGTTTTTATAAATGCTGTTTACTTTTACTAGCCGGGTCTAGACTGGTGTACATCAAAAGTGTTGGAAAATATAAAACAATGTTAATTTATAAGTATAGGAAAGTCCAGGCGAAGTGTTTCGCTCATTTTTTTTCTATTATTCTATTAGTGCGTCATCCTTATTTCTGATTTTTAAAGACATAATTCAGGCCAGGCGTCTAGGTTGAGATTCCGTTAGGATTTCGAATTGGGGTAAGGGGTAGACTCGCGTATAGCTGAATTGGCTGGTATACAGTCAGTGGGGTGGAGATAGATTATAGAGTCGCTCGATGTGACTCTTTGATCTTTATCCTTAGAAAAAGACATAATTCAAACAAAAAAGACAAAAGTCGCTTAATTTACACAATAAATAGTATTTCTTTGGCAAACAAAAAAAACGAAAGGAAATATAACTGTCCTGCAAAGCTACCCCAGCCAATACTTTTGAGCGGCACGATAGGTCAAGTGAAACCTCATTTTGCAGCTATTTTGTGCTTCTTATGATAGGCTAATGCTTATATTATACATATAATCAAAAATATTGATCAAGGTAATCCTAATTTTGGTCATTAAAAATTAAAATTATTTCCTTGATCTTTTTGACATAATAAAGTGTTGTAGTAATTAGTAAGATTATTGGTTAACTTATAAACGCACTATAATTAAAATTTTATTAATCTATTTAGATTCTACATTATTATTAAAGGGTTATAATGTCACCAGCATTTAGGCTATAAAATGAGCCACGTGTACAACTTTATACTTTACCGCTCCCCATTCAATCTATCTAAACCTGTTAATAAATTTGAGGGCATTTTCTAGTGGATTCATGTATTCTTTGATGAGAGCGAGTGCGAGGTAGTAATATAAAACATGTTCTCCGGTCTCTTCCTCAACATTATATAAGCAATAGTTAGGGTTGGCTGTCATCCTCATTGGATGCATGTGCTTATTTAATTGGCTATGCCCCAACAAAATACTTGTCTGTGACAACTACCTTCAGTTACTGGCTATTCTGTTCTATGTCGCAGCGATGGCTGCCTTGGCCCGGCGACAGCTTTACATGTCTACCTACCTGTGAGTGCGACGTCTTAGCTTTTTTTTATTGTCTTAGAATTGGTTTACGGAGTTGAAGGTATGTACTTCAAACCCTGTTTTGTCCTCTCATCCGCACCATCTCGTTAGTCCAATTTTCGTCATGTTCTGTCACCGAAACGATTTCAACAACATTACCACTAGTTAACGATTTCAACACCTGGAGGCACTAGAGTAGCAACTCTGAAGTAAAATTACAGCGATTCAGTGCTGACAAGGTCGATTAGCCTGCATGGTTTTGACGCTGATCTCACGATTAGCTGTTACTATAGCTCCGTGCGTGCATTACTCCCAGTTTCTTAGCCTGAAAGACTGTAGCGAGCGCATCTACAGTTATGCTCTTGCATACGTCGAGAGCTTCCTTAGCCACAACCACGTGTGGTTCTTAAGCTATGTCTAAAGATGAATTCATTAGATATAGATGATCTACAAGCATGTGGAAAAGGGTAGTAAAAGTAAATTTTGGTCGACATGCGATAGACTCCTGTTCCAAGAAAAGCTGCTATAGCTGCCGTCGGAGTTAATCGCATTGCACCCGTTGCTTCAAAACGCACAAGTTTTTCTATGTCATTGATACGAAATTGCCGTTAATTGTCTGATTTTGGGTCACTAGACAGGATCTTTAACATAAAACGCGCTTGATCACTTTAGTGTAGCCAGTACAGCCATATGGAAATTTTCGGAGATAAACCTTAATATTCATCACTGCACGACGACATTACCACAAAAGTCACACAGTCTTTATCAATTTTAACATGTAGATGTCTTCCACAGTTCAGCTTTTTATCAATACGACTCTCAGATATTTGACTTCATCTGACGAATTGAAGGGAATACCAAATAGAAGGAGCATACGCATGTTGTTGAGCTTCTTTTTTATGCAAACAGAATTAGTTTTGTTTTTGTCGTAGTTACTAAGAGGGTATGTACCGTGCATCAATTCTCAATTAAATATTTTGAAAGATTTTTGCATCAAGCTGCAAATCTGGTTGTGTAGAGGCTGTCAATTACTATATCCCACAGTAGTAGTGATAAAACATTAACCTAAGGACAATCCACGTTTACCTAAACTGTTCTACAGTACAGTATGTATTTAGTCCGCTTGTAACATTTTGAAAAAAATCTTATCTCTGCCCTGTGTAGCTCAAAACCAAGGTTCGATCGCTACAGATACTGTAGAAATATTTGTATAAAATTAAACTCTTTAACATAAATTTATTACATCTTGTAATTTGCAACTTTAATTATCTACTACTGTAAGTTTTTGAACTAAATTTCCTATAAGAAAACAGATTTATACATTATTTTAATTAAGATTTTTCCCGAGTGCTTTATGGCATGGCCCATACACTTTTTAAACTGTAGTCTGTCATCTGGACTCCCCATTGCTTGTTGCAGGCACCGACAGCGTCCGATAACTAAAGCCGGGGTAATGTCCTCACACCACTTGGCTGCTGGTTTAGCGGACAACATACGTTTCTTGCTACTAAATTTTACTAAGAGTATTACGATTAATTGTGAACATCTAATCCTTTATTAAACCACGCCTATATGAAGTTCATCCTAGCTGGTCTGTTTATAGTGGAGCTAATTAGCAAAATAAATGTGTTTCCTTTCCCACCTTGTTGTCCAAGTTGAATTTATATCTAGAATTTAGAACATAATACAACTTTCGATCACTGTGTCTCTTCAAAATTTTCCTTAAGTTACGGCTGGCGGGTTTGTACCTAATAACTTCGCGTACCACTGAAATTATTACTTCATTTATGACTTTTATAGAAACCTTTTAGAACCAAATAGAATTTTTGTTTTCCTCTTTTTTAAATAATTAAGGTAATTAATGTAGTTACGGGAAAAGAGATCAATGAGGGTTTAAATTCGCCAACACCGTCCGTTAACTTTTCATACATTGATTTGGTATAGATGTGCGTAGAAACCTTCTTCCACGACTTCGGTAATTAACGAAGTTAGGAAAAAGGATCAAAGTGAATTGAAATCTTCAACGCCTAACTTTAACCTTATTTAAGAACAAGAACGCGTGACACTATTCACAGTAGACTTCAGATACTTGGTTAAGAACTATTCTTACTATATTTATTGATACCTAATTCTTAATTACTTTTACGAAATTCGGCCCAACACTAGTTGAATCCTCCCTCCCACTTCACTGCACTGGATGGCGATACCTAAAGTTGCTCTGCTAGTTTAAAACTACTGATGACCTGGTCGTTATTGACCCACAATCCAGCAAATTGGTATCCCAGAAGACACGTAGAGTGCCCCTAGTTCTGAACTGTTGCCGGTTGAAATCTCTGGGTCTGGCTGGTGCCGGCGGTTGCCACCTTGAGGAAGTCGAGCAGAGAAACTGGAGCCGTGGAACTAACTTTTCAATGCTGGGATATTGATTTTATATATTTAATCTTCACCCTCTGGGTCATATGAGCAGTGAGCACCTTGTAGTGGAAACGATTTGTGAAATAGATGTTTGCGCGCAGCTCAGCCTCGCCTTCTGTACTACTGTCGACACCAACGTGTAAATTTGAAAAGACATAAGTAAATATTTGCTGATTTTAAGTATCAGCTTGTTCATATTTATTATTATTTACACACTGGCGTAGTCTGGAATTTTTGCCGAACCTTTTTAAACATTTCTCGTTCTACCACTAATTTGTTAGCCTCGAGAAAAAATTTCTTATCACAAACAGAATAAAGAAGGCTTTAATTTAAAGTTTTGACTAAACCCATTGCCAGTTAAAATCTCCATATCAGTCAGTAGACGTCGCTGCGCGATTTTAGCGTACGTTTATTGTTTTGTAGATTAGTCCAAAAGTACTAGTTTTAATGTAATTTATTTATTGTGCAATCTTTCCCAACTGAGTTTTTAGAAAGTTAGTCAGGTGTTGTGGGATAACTTATAGATGTTATACTATATTGCAAAAGTAGCCTATTATAAGTAGAATAAAAGAAACTTGAAAATAAGGTGGTAACACCTTTTCATTTAAACCTTTTTGGCGAGCGTATTGGTGGTTTAGTCCAAGATACGATATTAAGTGTTATAACACAATATTTTATTGCGAGGAAGCTTTTCTACAGTCTTGAATGTTTAATATTCTAACATCAAAAGCTACAGAAAATTTGGTTAAAGTATCAAATTAATGTCTTCGGCCCAACGGGCGACTAATAGTTGCGTAAAGACGCAAAAATGCCAGCTCCGTTGAATTCGACAGAATTGCTTGCAGTTCAACCATATATTTTCCATTTGGAATGAAAGGTGGGAATCTTGATGGATCTGGTGCCCATTTATAGAAGCAGTAAGTATTCTAAAAGTGAATGAGTAACTATTAAAGTATAATTGGTCATCATTGATTTAATAAGAGCAAGAAATTAAATATGTTGTTATTATTAGGCCGTTATTGGTTCTGTTTATATGTAAACAATAGTATCTTTAAAATACCTTTTTAATAGGACATCCAGTAAAATTTCCATGCTTGGAAATTTCACCCAATCCAAAATCATTGTTGTTTATGGTGTCGCAAAGGTTGAACCCCAAATGTAACGGAAATAGACGGTATTCATTACTCATAAAGGTGTATGCTTGAGCAATTACCTACAACATTTTCATATTTTTTAAACTTTGCTTAAATGGTGTTTATTCCTAAAACAGCTATTTAAAATAAGGATTCAACAAAAACTGTACCTCTACGGCATTTCCAAGATCGATTGCAATAACAAAAGTAGCATTTATTGCGGGATAGGTTCGATTGTACTTATACGTAACAACTTTGCTACCCATCAAATACGCTTTGTTGAAGCTGACCAATTCTATTCGCTCAAATTCAAAGATATAATCTTTTTGGTTGTACTAAAAAGTATATAAGTATATTAAATATATTGAATTTAAATTTAAAAAAATGAATGTATTACCATCAACACTCCCGAGAGAAGCAATAACAAGTAAATAAGCTTCAACTTCATTTTCTTGAATCAAATACTAACCATTTGTTGCAAATTTGAAAATAAAACAATGTACGTTGTTTTATCGGTGCCAGTAGTTTTATAACAAAAATATAACCTTGACTTTGTTATCACAACGGAAAAAATACATTTAGGTATAACGTCAGTATCCATGATTACAATGCTCGTTTGTTTTTGTATCATTATAAAACAATTATATCTGAATTTGAATAATTACAGTTAGCAGTTAATGCATTAATTGCGTGGGCAATAATTCACAGAAATAAGATTATGCAAATTTTGGGCAACGGTTTTGTTTGTGGTACAATTTAAAATGTGTTTCAACAATAAGTCGCAGTAATAAAAGTAGATTTAAGGCACACTTGCGCATTTTAAAAATTGTAGCTTGATTCTAAATATTTAAAGTTGTTTTACATATTTGCAAATTATATTTGGAAAAGTGTTTTTTGTAAAATTATTTGGTAAATTAATAAAAATAATGTTTTTACTTTTTTTTAGTAAATGTAGAAGTTTTTCTGCTAATATTTTTTTATTTACCAATTCATAATTCTTAGACGCATTCGAAGAAAGAAGGTTGATTTGAAATTAACAGTTTTAGCAGTTTTCGAAAAACTTTACACTTTCTCACAATGTCGAATCAAAGAAAATCGGAACATAAGTAATCCAAAAATATTAATTAGTACAGATATTTGCATAGCTACATGAGAGATACTTATTTTAAGCCCTTTTAAATAAATTAACACGTAGAAGCAGCCAATTAGTATTTAATATATTAGTAGCACATTAGTGGGTTTTGGCTAAAGGACGATTTATGCATCACTTGAAATTCCACTATAATCGTGCATTGGAAATTCGTGCGGTGGGAATCTGCATAAACCTGGCAATCAATTATGAAGATACTGTGTTCTCTGATACGATATATTGTAGAGCTTAAAATTTCTATAAAGTGTATGATATTTTTAACAAGTTAATACTACAACAAGGTTTATAAATTAAGGTAAATTTAGTTCGTCTATAAAGTAAGTTTGTAAAATTTATTTTAAAATATGAGTCACTTAAATTACACCAAATCCACTTCAATAAGGAGTATTTCCAAGTGTGACGTGTACTTGTCATTGCAAAAAAATGTATTTTTCCACGACCGGGAGTAGAAGTTTGTTTCTATGGCATCAAAATTGTTGACAGAAGTATAGTTATTTGTATTATAAGTACAGAAAAGTATTGTTTTTCTTTACGAATCGCGATCTTTCTAATCGAGGCGCAGCCGATGAGTAAAGAAAAACTTACTTTTCTTTAAGAATAATAAACAAAAATTTTTCGGACACTTAATGAAAATGGATTACATTTTATAAAAAATTATATAAAAAATACATGACAAGCGCGAGAATCAAATTGCCGTTTCCATAACTGCAGCAACTAAACAATTCGATTCGGATTCGTAAAGAAAAACAATACTTTTCTTTACTTATAATACACATAACTATTGTTTATTTTGTTGCTATAAAGAAATGGTTGCTATAAGGAAAAGAGATACATTTCTTTACGATTTGTAATAAGGAAATGTAGTCCATTTCCATTGAGTGTCCGAAAAAGGCATTTTACTTCCTAGGGACGAAATAAGACAAGAATTTCCCCAGGGGAGATTTTATTTCATGCCCTATAATTAAACAAAATGTAATTCTTATTTATTAACATTGGTAGTAAATGGTACATTCTCACAACTATTGAAATTAATATTTAAAGGAACTTCACTAAATGAAACAATAATAATAATATAATATAATATAATACATATATATATATATATATATATATATATATCTTTATACTTTCCACATTCGAAAACAAGAACAAAAATTACACAAAACGTGATACAGAAAAAAAAATAATTAATTATAATAACTATAATAAAAAACATGCAATCGAATAGGAAAATCACAAGGTTGCAGTACAACTGTAGCTGCTGCTACATTTGATCTTCCACTGCAACCTTGGATAAAACGAGGGCGAAAATAATAAATGCCTAAATTAAAACTAAACTAAAATAAACTAAACAAAAAATAAATTATTCTGCAACGGCAAGCCGAAGAGCAGTTGAACCAACACAGCGGGACTGTATAGCTACAGACGTGAATAGTTCAGCTAATTTGTAATTTGTTGATGAAACAACATTTGACGGTACCGAAGCTTAAATAACAATTTGGCATGTTTTTATAATTTGAGGAATTTCGGTGTACACTTTATAAATATTAAAAGAAACAGAACCTTCAAACAGACTAGTTCGATGAGAAGGTGGAGCAATGCCACCTTTAAACCTAAGATTTAAATTGTGTACATCGGTTCGAAACGAAATTTTGTTATATAAATACAGCGGACTTTTTTCTAAAATTATTCGATGATAGAGACAGGCAGCATGCAGCAGCCTTCTGTTTTGCATGTTAAGCCAAGATAATTCCGATAATTTATGAGATATATAATCACATTTCCTAATTCCAAATATTAATCGTAAACATGAATTTTGAACTCTTTGTATGCGTTGAGCAAAATAATTAGTTATACAAGGACCGTATATTTGCGAACAATACGAGAAATGACACAAAACAAGAGATTCGCACAGTAAAGCCTTTATTTTTTGAGAAAGGTAGTGCCTGTGGGGATAAATTAAGTTTAAATTAGTATAGGCTTGTTTTGTGTATTTTATAATTTGTGTTTTGTATCTGAAACGGTTATCAATAACTAGTCCTAGTTACTAGCTTCGTGTTTAATAGGGATTGCCACATCATTCATTCACCAGAAATGTATTAGAGCTCAAGCAGCAATTGATGATATGCGTTATATCAGAGCCTACTCTAGAGTAGGCTCTGGTTATATACGGCAGAAGTGTATGACAACAAAGTTTTATAATTTTAATATTTAAGCCATCCCACCCCGACGAGTTACTTTTAATTTCGTTAATATATTTCTGTACTGTAGTACAATCAACACTTACAAATGTGAAAGGTTCAGAATCAATTTTATGTTCGTTTTCGTAGTATGCAATTGTCTCAGATGGATCGTGATATTTAAGTTAGGTATACTATCCAAAAATAATGTTGAAGGTGAAGAGGTAAGTTATTCGTTTGACTTTTAAGTGACTTAATGTCTAAATTTTTTAATTCATTCCAAATTTCTTTAGACTTACCAGTACTAAATTTATACTCAAAGTAAGCTTTTTTCTCTCTCTTGATAGTATTAGTGGTGCGATTGCGTAATGATTTATAATAGACCCAGTGCGCAGGCTGTTTACTTTTCCTAAATTTAGATAACGCATTATCTCTTAGCTGCATAAGAAGTCTGGTGTTATCAGTCAACCATGGGGCTTTACGTTTACCATTTTTAAGGGTTTTAAGGGCGCATGTTTGTTTACTACTTCCAAAATATTTGTACTTAAGTATGTAATTTTATCATCGATGTCTTCCATGTGAAATATATTTTGCCATGCGATTAGATGAATATCGTTTAAAAATAAATCCACATGAAGATCATTATAGCACCGCACAGTTCGTAATGAAGGAGTATTTTTAAAAATTTCTCTTGCACGCTGGCAGTAGATTGTTTCGTGATCTGCAAAGTTTTTACCACCGACACCTGATGCTAAGATCATATTGATATCAGATGTTATAATAAGCTCGAGAAGGGACTCCTTATCTTCAATTCGCGTGGGTTCAGTTATAATTTGCGTTAAATCTAAAGATTCTAGTAAGGAATTGAAGTAAATACAGTCGGGGTGATTAGATGCTAGGAGATTTATATTAATGTCACCAACACAGATAAGCTTGTCAGAGATACACGACAGCTGCGTGCATGCGTGCTCAAAATAATTTATAATTTTGATGGGCTGTTTATAAGCTACACCAAAAGCTAGTGTCAGTTTATTTATTTTTATAGTTAGCCAAATTTGTTCCGTATGTATACATATTATTGACATTAATTCGAGAAAAATTGAAAGAATTTCTAATGTACATGGTGTTAATGAATTGTAGGGATAAAAATTTTGGGGTTGCAAAACACAACAAAGCAAACAACTTTTGTTAATAAATGTGTGGTCAAAAGTGTTTCCTTTAGAAAATAGAGCCTCTTAAAGATTCTTTAAGAAGTACCTGAAAATAGGCAACCCAAATTGCATTTTTAATGATTTTACACAAGTCACCCGCAATTTTGAAAAAAAGACGATCTAGACGTACATATATTCAAATAACGTCAATTTTAACACAATTCGATATTTTTGTGAATTACTATTAAAACGTTAGTGTATGCTACCCCAGTTAAAACTGTAGAAGAAGTTCAACAGACTCCTGAGGTATATTTGGAGCGGTGCGCAGGAATTTACTTTGTAGATGTGCTTCGTGTGTAGAAGCTGGGGGTGACATTTTGAACATTTACTATAATTTTGTTAATTTTTGAATTAGTTATTTTAAATTTTTCAAATAGTTGATTATTGCATTGTAATTTTGGTTTTTTCTATTGATTAGTTTTGAAACATTTTGTTAATTAATTTATTTTAAATTTAATTTGAATTTGAAAAGTAGGAAAGAGGGCTGTATTTATCCTGTGTTAATTTCCGTCGTTATAGAAACACATAGTAGGTAGGAAATTGAGTTGCCTACATTTAGACGCTTCTTAAAGAATCTTTGAGAAGCTCTATCCTTGAAAGGAAACACTTTTGACCACACATTTATTATTAAAAGTTGTTTGCTTTGTTGTGTTTTGCAAGCCCTAGAAGTTTGTCCCTACAATTCATTAACACCCTGTATATTCGTTATAAGCTATGGGTATTTTTTGCAACATATGTTTTATGTACTCCGTTCTCTTCTACTTATCCAGCATTTTTACTACTACTAGTTAATAATTGTTTATTTATATTACCCTTTTTTTCTGCCATGGCTTCCATTGGAGCTTTTTTTTATATTTTTCATTATATTCTCTCAGCTTTGATATCTTCTTGGGTAATAAATTCTGTTTATTGTTATTTTTCTCCAAGCCTTCTCTGGTACCATTCTTAAACTGGGTCGTCTTGGTTTGTTTTGATCTAGAGCTCTTCTTCTTGTTCTTTTAATGCTTAGTGTTATTTTGCCCATAACTAAGTTGTAATCGCTTCCAATATCAGCGGAGTTTAGACATCTTATATCATTTACATGTACTGGGTCAATTTTTCTATTTGTCAGTATACATATAGTTCAACGTTGATTACTGTGCTCTAGTATTTTGCTAGGTAAGTTTGTGCTGCATAATTATGTGTTCAAAAAAAGTGTTATTTATTCGTAGCTAGTTCTCCGCATAAAATTGTACCACCATTCAACCGCTGTTTTATTCCCGGTATTACAGCGTTTCCAATTCTGACATTAAAACTCCTACCTATCACTAAGTATTCTGATTGTGGTATTGCATTAACAGCGTTTTGAAGGTCATTCGAAAACTTCTGTTTTTCTCCAACTGGTTTACTGTGCTCTGGTGCGTAAATAGATACTATATTTGTTATTTTGTTTTCGGCACTTAGTGTCGTTGTTACTATTATTTCTGATATATGAACAACTTCTATTAAATGACTTTCAGAGTTTTCGTTCGTCAGTATTCGCACGCCTTCTTTTCCACTTTCGTGCTGTTGTACTCCGCTTGTATATTAAGATGTAATTGTTATAATTTTATAAGCCTCTGTTTTTTATTTTTTTTTTGTTCTACTATTGTACATGTATCTATTTTCAGTTTTTGTAGTTACATTATGACTTTCCGATTCCTCCCGTTCCAGGGTCTTACGTTCCATGTGCCGATTTGCTTGTTCTTGTTCTTTAAATTTTTCCATTTTGGTTTCGTGTTCTCGCCGTGTCCGTCACCATTGTATCAGTCTTATTTCGAGGCAATTGTGTGGTACCATAAGCGAGGTGCAAAGTCAGAAATGCATTAATTTATTTTTATCTGTCAAGTAATGGGCTGTGGTGTCTCGTCCTGGATATCAAATGGTGTTAAGGATTTAAAATATATAATAATAATATATTTATACCTTTACTATGCATTTAAGTAAGTAGAACGGTTAAAATACACAGTTGTGACAATAATCAATACAAAACAATTAATATTAGAAAAACAATCACGTTGGTGTAATGTTGCTTTTGTTAAATCAAAAATAGTGGCGGGTTGCATAACCGTAACCTTCAATAGGGCAATGCAATTTTAAAATACCACAGCCGCATAATGTAAACAAGCAAATTGGTATTCACTCTTCGACAGGTTGGTCGATACATCCAGAGCGCATTCTCGAAAAACCCCAGCACGCCTAAAGTCCGACGTAACGTGTCTCCGCCCGAACGTCCCATCGCCCAAAAGTTCGGAAGTTGTATATGAGTGTGGTCTTGCTGCTTGTAACAGCGTTACCGTTTTTACGTTATTATTCTGACCTTATAGTAGCCGTTGGCGTTACAATGTCATAATATAAAATACCTTGAAAAATATAAAAAAGTTCTGAAATGCTTGTTTTAATAAATTTCTCTCAACAACAACGTAATAAGTGTTAAGCGCAGTTGAATTTTTTTACACCTCTGGAAATCACTGTTACCAAGTGAAAAAATAATAAAAGCAATTAAAACATTTGTAATTTATTTCATAATTCAGTTAGAGCGTATAGTAGACAAAGGCGTCCAGAGGCAACTCGGCAACTTTTTACCCTTGGGACAACGAACAGAGCCGCGGCGCTTTTTTACGACCCTTGTAATTACTTTAAAAAATAATCACAAGCTTTAAACACTGGACAGAAATTTTACCTGCACTTTAACATAGAAACGTAATTTTCTGAAACAATACTTTCTTTGGATGCTGGAGAGTTAAATGGAAACTTTTACTCTATTTTTAGTTTCATGTGAAACTACCACGGACTGGAAATAAATTACACCTTTTCATGTTTCAGCAATGAAAACTTTAATTACAGTTGCATTTCTATTATCATAATTTAAAAAAATTTAATTACGAAACCTAGTTATATATTTAGTTTTTGCTGACCTAAACATTAATTTCTGTTTGGAGAATGTGAACGAGCAATTTTAGAATATTTCGCGTCAGTCCTTTTGAGAATTTATTGCCCATTCAGTCTCATCTATTCGGAATAATTACTGTAATACGTGTTAATTGGGATGAATATTAAAGCTATTTTAATTGCAGATTAGCCAAATCAACGAAGCACAAATATAACCTTCCTTGTAGTAAATTTCTGGTTATTTAAGTTGAATAAACTGCTGAATTAATATAATGTAAATCTTAGTCACAACCTAAACTTTATGTACAAACGCTAAAAGTTAATTAACGTTGATTGAGCAACTCTTGCTTCATCGCGTCAAGTTAACTCGAAGGATTTCTGTGTGAGTACTACAAGTTCCAACACTAAATATAAACAGAATAAATTATATTTATATTTATTTACAAACAAGCCCAACGGAAATTTTTGGAATGCGCAATTAATAACAGTAACAGAAATTCCGAACATTTCGTATCCATTTTAATATTAAACTGGGAGAAGTTGCGCTTCGGAATAAAACTATTCTACAGGCAAGCTTTTAAAGACTTTGAGAAAAGTTATTTTTACAGTGCTGGAGTATATAACTTTACTTTTTAGGGAATTGCTGCATTCTGTAGCTTCTCCAGCCTTGGGTACTTATTCCTTATACCTACTTCAACTATTCAAAACTTCTGAACTTAAAAACGTTTCCGTCAAGTTCAGTACCAACATTTTTACCTTTAAGCAAAGACTATTCTTTGGTTAAAGTTTCTGCACTTCCGAGAAGGTTTCTTGTGGCATCAAAACATTAAATCAGCCCGTTAAACATTAGAAATAGTTTTAAGACCCCTAAGATGGAAAAAAAGAAAAATGTATTACAATCCGATTTTCCGTTCTCGTGAAACGTTAGATTTTATTATGGGGTGTGGAAAAATGAGATTCGAGAATCCATTTACAAACGAGATTTACAGAGAAGCTTTTACATCTCAAATATATAACCTTCATTCGTGCATTCACAATATCGTCTGATATCAGCTTGTGCTACAAGGAAGTTGATACATAAAGGACAATTCCTTATACAGGTGTCATGACCGGAAACATTCTATTGCAAAATAGTATTAATAAAGAAATGGAACCTACACTAATAAATAAAACGCTCCTTTTTTTATGCTGAACCCACCCGTACGTTTACGTAACATTATTGTAAATAGTGGAAAGTTAAACAATAAGAAATTATTCTTGCATTTTGCGTTTGTTTTTGTGCTTCTTTTTCTCACCCCACCTTTATCTCCATTGTCTTCTCCCTCCCACTCCTACTTTTGTTTTTCCTATCTCCTTCCTCCCTCGTCCCATATTTTGCCTCTTTACCTCTCACTCTTTGTTTTCACTCATATTTCCTGTTTCTCTCCTTTATCATTTTTTTATATTCTGTTACTCTGTTCTTCATCCTCCTCCTTGTCCCTTTTTTCCTGCCTCTCACATAAAACTTCTTCTCTTACCGCACTGTCTGATTCTCTCCTCCATTTGCTTCTGCCTCTTCGTTCTTTTTCCTGCCTCTCTTTCTGTCCTCTCTCTTTCCATACATCTTTAAGAAATTAGTATAATCAAGGGTAATCAAAAATATAAAATACCTGTTTTCAGGCGGCTTATATGAAGCGCCATTTGGGCCAGTTTGGGTGATTGAAAATTATATTATTTTTTTCACAATGTTTTGTCAATAATTATTAGATTTTTGTCCGCATAAATAATATTGTTGTTTGTTGAATTTTTTTACTGACAATTTTTTTTAATTTAGGAAACATTTTTTTGAGCACAAAAATTTAAAATAATTTTGCGATTTGGAAAAATCAATTATTTTGCTGTCGTGAAATTTTGTTTTATTTCTAAAAGTATTTTATAGAAATCTAGAAATATTTCAGTGATGTCTTAAAAGTATATTTCGATTCGCGCGTGAACTGTGATCGAAGCCAGACGTGTGTCCTCGGAGCGGTCAAGTGAACTTAGCTGTAATCTTATCTTTAACATTTTCAGTGAGTGTATGTTTTATTACTGTATGAGGTTTTATTAAACTTCAATAACTTATAAATTAAATAAGTCAAATCAACAGCTGGGCCAATCGGAAGGGTTCCGCGTTTAATAACAATGACCAAAGATAATAGCAAACATGATAACAGTGAACTATCTCCACCAGTAGACAATAGTAAAAGATACCTGCTTGACACTGGTGAACTAATCAAAATCAATAAATATTATGTACCTCAAAACGCTAACACTTCGCAATTAATTTACCAAGGATGTAATGCAGCACCAGCTACAGCGACGCCCATGGTCATCGAAGAAGGAGCCTCATCACAAGAAACAACAAAAAAAGACAAAATCCCACCAATATATCTACATGAAGGTGACAACTACCAAAAAGTAACTGAAGACATTAGGAGTCTGGTAACTGACGAATTTACGACAGCAATGAAAGGTAAATTTTTACGAATAAATTTAAGCAACACGGTTGATTATCGCAAACTTACTAATTTTTATGACACAAATAATTTAAAATACCATACATTCCGTAACCCTGAAGATAAAGCAAATCAACTATCAGTCGTGATTCGTAGCCTACCTGCTTCAATAACAGAAGAAGAAATAATGACAGAGTTAAAAAGACAAAAATATCCAGTAACTAAAGTCTCTAGACTATATAACAAAGACAAACTACCGATACCGATTTGTGCACTCGAACTGGAAAAGTCAGACAATACAAACGAAATTTTCAACCTCTCCAAATTTATTTATTGCATAGTATTAGTTGAACCTCGCAAACGGTCTCAAGACATCCCCCAGTGCAAACGATGTCAACGTTATGGGCATACACGCAATTACTGTAAACTGGAACAACGCTGCGTTAAATGCTTAGGCACACACCTATATGTGGACTGTCCCAAAAAGCCAGATGATAAACCAAAATGCGTAAACTGTGGCGGAGAACACCCGGCCAACTACAGAGGCTGTGATCATTTTAAACAAATACAAAACAGACAAATGACTAGCAACACACCAACAAGACAGCTTAGAACTAACATGAAATCATCAATGGTTGATGGAAGAAGGACGATGATTGTGACGATGATTATTAAAGCAATAGTTGATATAGTCAAACCACATATAAATAAATTAGTACCACTCATCATGTCACTGCTTACAGGCGCATCCAATGGCGACTAATAAACAAAAAAGCCTTCTATCAACACAAATTATATTTAATAATCTAATATTAATGAACTGGGACGCTGATGGCATCAAGCGTCAGCGTGCTATATTTATTGCTTTTCTAGCAAGACATGACGTAGATATTGCCTGTGTATCAGAAACTCATTTAATCAATACTGAAAAATTTAAAATACCTGGGTGTAATATTTTTAGAAAAGATAGAACGGCTGTGATAGCGTCGGGAGGAGTGGCAATAATAGCAAAACGCAAACTAGAAGTCCGCGAAATAGATCTAGGAAATCTTAATAACCTAGAAGCAGTAGCAGTTTCAATCAAAACTGAAAATAATTCTAAAATCAAAGTAGCTTGCAGTTATAAACAACCAAACAGAAGAATCGATGAAAATGATCTTTTAGCTATTTTCAACGACAACCAGCCGACAATGGTCATTGGAGATTTTAATTGTAAAAACACCTTCTGGGGTTGTAGAGTCAGCAACCCAAATGGTTTACGGTTAAACAATTACATTACATCTCATGCAATTCAAATAGCAGCTCCTTACCAATATACAGATCATCCATACACAACAGATCGATTTCCAGATATTCTGGATATAGTTTTACTTAAAAATTTTACAAAACCTATTTATCAAAATGTAATAACAGAACTGGACTCCGACCATTTGCCCGTCTTAATGTCATTCAATATTATTCCGCAGCAAGAAGCTCCATTACCAAAACTCATCAATGGTAAAATTGACTGGGATACCTTTCAGAAAGTATTGAATGACAACATTAAATGTCCTAGCCAAATTTTAACAACACAGCAAATTGATGAAGAAATAAATAACCTTCTGCAAGCAATAAAAGAATCTATAGCAGCGGCCACGATAAATAGCAGCAAAAGAAGACCAAACCACCACATGCATCCACCTTCAGAAATAATGCAACTAATAAAAGAAAAGCATAGAATTAGACGAATGTGGCAAAACACCCACCAGCAACAATACAAAATACAACTAAACCAACTAATCCGCAGAGTAAGAATTGAACTAGATGAATTCAGAATTAAGTCCTATCAAAATTATATAAAAGAGCTAGAACCCGGCGACCACACAGTGTGGAAAGCTACTAAAAGAATTCTTCGACAGCCACAAGTAATTGGACCACTAAAACAGGGGAACATAACTATAACGAGCGATGAAGATACATGCAATGCATTTGCAGAACATTTTGAGACTGTTTTCTCATCAACACATAATAATGGAAATGCATTTGATGATGAAGTGAGACAATATTTACAACAACATGAACCTAACTTACGTGATGAAATCAAACCAACATCGCCACGGGAAATTAAAAAACTGGCAATGAACCTTAAGGTGAGAAAGGCACCAGGATACGATCTTATCCCAAATATTGTAATTACCTCTCAACCAAAGGATATGCTTACTTAACATCAGTGTTTAATGCCTGTCTGCGAATTGGGTACTTTCCTGCCGCTTGGAAACACGCACAAATATTAGTATTTCATAAACCTGGCAAAAACAAACATATCCCATCAAGCTACAGACCAATCAGCTTGCTCTCATCATTGTCAAAACTGTTGGAAAAAATCATAAATAGGCACTTACTTCAGAACCTACAACGAAATAACACAATTCCTCCATTTCAATTTGGATTTAGATCTGAGCATTCTACCACACATCAATTACAGCGAATTGTGGAATTCATAGAAAGAGGTTATGAAAACAAAGCGTATACCACCGCAGCATTCTTAGATATTGCCCAGGCATTTGACAAGGTCTGGACGGAAGGTTTACTATTCAAATTGCAACACATAGATATCCCTGATTACCTGATAAGTATTATACGTTCATTTCTCACACAGCGCACCTTTTCCGTAAGAGTCAATTCCACATTTTCAACAACCAGACCTATCCATGCGGGTGTGCCACAGGGATCCATACTGGGACCACTATTATTCAACATATATGTTCATGATATTCCTCAATTAGGCAATACAGCAATTGATATGTACGCCGATGACACGGCATTACTCACTCAGAGCAATGACTTACTAGAAGCCGCAAACGAATTACAAAACAGCGTAACTACAATCTCAAACTGGATGGACAAATGGCACATAGCCCTTAACCCATCAAAATGTCAAGCTAAAGTGTTTACTCTTCGCCGCCTTGCAGATCCAGCTAATAGTGTTATAAACAATGAAGAAATATCATGGAACACACGGGATAGTGCGATTAAATACCTTGGCATTTACCTAGACTGACAATTAACTTGGGGATTTCATATAAATCGTAAATTAATTGAAAGCTATGCTAGACTTGCTCTGCTATACCCATTAATAAATAGGAAAAGCTCACTGCGAATAGAATGCACTATGCTCATATATAAAGCTATCATTCGACCAGTAGCAATGTATGCATGCTGCACATGGGGATCAGCTTCATCGACGCATCTCAGGAAGATCCAGGTTCTGCAAACTAAAGTATTACGAATAGCTACGAACTCGCCATGGTATGTAAGAAATCAACAACTACACACCGAACTAAACATTCTAACCATCGAGCAGTTCATCAGAAAAACAGCAAGAACATTTTTCGAAAAAATAAACAAATGTGCGGGAGCAACTCATTACAACCTAGGAACAAAGAATATACATCAGCGCCTAAAACGTAAACTGACCCAAGACCTTCTTTCAACTGATAGCTGTGATAGTGAATGAATAAACAGTGGTGTAATACAATATTAAAGCAATAAAAGTAGTGAACGGGTTAGCCATTAAGGCAATCCCGATATGTCAATAGTGTCAAATGTAAACTAAGCTAACTAAACCATGAATAGCACTAGATTGCTGAACTGGTTAAATATTATTAAAAAAAAAAAAAAAGTATATTTCATGAACATAAGAACATATTCGTTCACACGAGATGGCGCGATCGCGTTAGAATTATCAAAGTCAGTACCTGACTGAGGATTATATTCGGACGGGACATGAACTCTAGGTATTATTATGTATTATTATTATTATCATAAGCCGTCGGGCGTGGTTCAGAAATCCACTGTACAGAAGCTCATAACGGAATGCTGATAACGGGAACAATAGCTAACCTATCGTCCTATTTAGGATTTTTGAGAAAATATTTTTTGAATGTTCTTGTTCTTTTGAGGAGGAGAGGGGGTACCAACATTTACTTTTTGTCCTTACGTGGTACATCGTTGGAAAGCTAATTTAATAGACTTTAAAGAACAGTACTAATTTTTTTGGTACAATAGTTTATGTGCGGTTGGGAAAACGTTTATGTAAAGGCCGTTTTTTGATATAAATAACCGCCATTTTGAAACGGTTTAAGCTATCGATATTTGTTTTTTTGTTCAATGGTTGGGTTTAGAAAGACCTGAGTTGACCTACCTTCGTATTTATAAATCTCGAGAAACCTCCCTAGCCTCCCCCTCCCCTTCCAAAACTACCCTTTTCGTAGCCCCAACAAATTTATAAATATTTTTATGGAATACCTCGGGTACGATTTATGTAACAAATTTTTTATCCAATTCGTGTAGGTTTAATAGTTTAGCCGTAAAAGATAGTGCGTGGGTGGTCTGTTACACACTGTATTATCAATTGTGGCGAAAACGACAGAAATAGTAGGAACTTGCCAAAAATATCCTATAAGAGCGGGGAACGAAAGCATGCGTGCCAAGGCAACCTCCTGGCGCGTTTTCTCATAGAACCTGACTGCACTACTATAAAGTTTAGAAATTTCGTTACAGCTGAGATTTTAACAAGGCACATATGAGAAACTTTGTTTTATTACCTACAATTATGTTACCACTAGTAGGTCTTTTAATTATCAACCTAGAGCTATAAGAATGCTATCACAAAAAATTCTTTATTTTTTTTGCGGTCTACGTAAACGTGTGCAGCCCAATTCGCTATCATCTGCGTACCGACGCTAGAACTCTAGAAGCTTGAACAGTTGATTCCCGGGAATAATGGTTGCGTATCCGTTACATTACTTCCGTTATAGTGCGTGACTCACGATAGCATGTTGCACTCGCCGGCAAAGAAGGTTCTTTTCAAAATCGCTATTCTCAATAGTTAAGAAAATAGTAAAGGGATGCCACTTGAATGACGCACCGTATACGCTTGTATCACTTCAACTTGCTTGTGTTTAGGAATATAGTACGACTTAATTAAATAAAGCGTTGAATTGCTAATAAATTAACAAGTCGTTAAAGTTAGATCCGTCACAAAAGTTTTACGATTTATCCTGTATTGCTTTTCAACACATTCAATTTTCTTTCTCTATAAAACGGCTTTACATTACCTTAAATAAGCTTTTTTTTTTATTATTTTGCTTAAAATTTGCATTTCCGTTTACCATTTCCGTTTTTTTTTTAGAGAAGCTAAATAGTAAAATTTTTAAATTACCACTACACTCTTCCAAATGGCTTGTCATTCATAAAGATACCCAACTGCAATTTAATTTTTAATTTTCAAGGATTAAACTGCCAACACTTCTAAACTCGCAATTAAATTATTTACCTTCAGCTTTTCAGTTTTCTGTTACCTTGATGGTTTATATCGACTCGACATTGCATCATAAGTTCGTAACGATATCTGAGGACTGTTTGTGCATGTCGTGGCTTTTAATGCTTTTACTCTTGTCAACCGCTTTTAATTCTAATCCATCTTCAAGCAGCGGAACTGCAATCCATCACGTTCGGTTGATGGTCTACACAAACCATTCATATTCATGACCTGGTTTGTTATCTTAAAAACTTTTCCAGACGTCGATTGTAGGAATGGTACAATAGTTTTCCAATTTTACTTAATCTGGAGATTTAAAGCTACACAAACGGATTTGTATCAGCTTACAACCGAACTTGGAAGGAGCAATATGAGAGTCTTATTTTTACAGTTTCCGCGTCATTGACCATCGGGAACGAATTTGCATATTTTATTTATGTGTTTCTTAGGAGATGAGTTTTCCTTTAATTCTGCTATCAACGCAAATAGGCATTTTATGTAAGGGTTTTATTTATATTGAAATTTACGGGTCAATTTTGTGTAATTGCATTTAAAATTTACTGATATCAATGAAAATTCTAATATAAATTCATAGCTCAATTTGGTTTTTTACCTTACTCGCCGCCATATATAATATGGTTAGAAGTAAAGTATTGCAGTTATTAGAATTTAGAGCAAATGCGATCTATCGTTGAAGTTGTTTTCGCTTTGGGGTTACTCGACGATGTACGAGTTAAGCACAAAAGAAAGGTACTTTTATGGTAAACAGTTTTTATCTAAACACTGTGGCTTATAATTATATTTTATGCCCTTGGGAGATCGATAAAGCGTCTATTCATGTGTGTGTCTGTATGCAATTTACAGCCCAGCGCTTTAACTAAAAAAAACAATTTAGGTTTAATACATTGGTAATTGCACATGGATGAAGCCGCGACAAAATGAGGTTAGTTTTCCCTAAAATAAACGCGCACAAAAATCTTAAATTTGATTTCTACCTATTCGATATGCGCAAGCGCGATCTTCCTACCACCCCCAGTTCTCTTACCATCGCTGTTTCTTCTAGGAGGTTTCCTTTTAATTGTCTAAACAGTTAAAATAACTTCCAAAACTGATTTTGAGCTTTCAGCGCTGTTTTTACATATAAAATGCTAATTAACCATAAACTCAGATAACTCCTTAAAGAATGGGATGCTCTACTTTTATATTAAACGCGATCAAAACAATATTTAGATTCGTATTCTTCGCATATCGAATAGCCCATTTGCGCAAGCGCGTTCTCTCTACCACCCCATCCTTGATGTTTTATTGTTTTCACAAATTTACGTGTTCGAACTTCAAAATTGGTATGAACATGTTAGATGACAATAGAAACAATCTTCTATCGAGAAAAAGACGTGCAGGAGGTTTCTTTTCATTTGTTTAACCGAACAGTGTAATTCATAATTTGCCAAAAACCTACTATCATTTATTTCCAAAATCGATTTTGACCATCTGATCTCTGGATTAGGATTAGAGGGTGAGATAACTCACGCGCATTGCAGACACAAAAGGCGGGCCCATTGTGCTTACTTCACATAAGCTTTTCAATACGGAAATCACCTAAGCCAGCCAATTCTTTAAATGAACTTGAGGACGTCTGCGATTGGGGTGTTGTTGATGACCGCCTTGCCAGGCCGAAAATCTCCTAGCAAGTAACCTCTAATTTTGCGAGGACAGGACAGTGGCATGGTGCGTGTATTGCTGTATCGCTCTCCAATTTACATTGTTGACAGTTGGGTCTGTCTACCAGCCTTATCCTGTCCATGTGCTCCTTTAGAGTGCAGTGCCCAATCAATATTCCGTTAACTGTTTGGAGATTCTTTCTGGACAGCTGCAGACAGTATTTGGCTATCCTTGGGAAGGGTGCTGCAAAACCATCCCTTAACTGGTGACAGCTTTGAATATCATGAGCCCACCTTATCCCGAAAGCTGTTTAAGATTTCTTGACGTAGCATAGCGTTGAACATATCGTTGGGGAGATGAGGTGTTACAGGTTTCGGAGCCTAAGGAAGTTGTGCGTAGCCAATCTTGCGACCTCATCAGCTTCCGCATTACCACGATTACTATCATGGTCCTTCACCATAACAAGTTAAACAAAATTGTCTCTTCGGAACACTGAAGTACTACTTCTAAATTAATTCTACAATTAATCAAGGCCAATAAGGTAACTCTAATTTCGCTGACAACATCAGTACGTTAGTTCTTGATTTGACGTTCAAAAACAGCGTTTGCACCATGCAAAACGCTGATTGCATAGCGGTGTACTTTAGCGAAATTTTAGATTGCCAAAGAAAACTCCGCTGCCGGTTTCTCATGCCTTGTTTTCGATGCTTCAGTAAAGATGGATATATCTGAACAGTGGGTTGCCTCAGCATTCACATATACACTGAAAAGTCGATTAAGGGTAAACTTAGAAGAAGGCAGTCAAAAACCACCCCAAGAAATGATATTTTGAATCGGCACAGCTTCGTCGAGGATGCGGGTGTGCCTGCCACCCACACCTTTTGTATACAATAGCCCCCTAAGGCGTATCCTCAAGGCAGTCCTTACAGATGTTTTCTCCACTATTAGATCAAATGGGGGAATGAATAAGATCGCTTCTAGGGCCGTCGTGGGGTTGAACGAACGAGCCCAGTAACACTAAGACAGGCAAGACGCTGCACATATCCCAGGTTGGTTGTCGTTATAGCCTGTCTGATTGTGGTCACCGGATAAGTGCTGTGTAGCATAGCTAAGCCTAATAACGGTTGTACACAGCTACAGGGCAACTCTGAGTAATAGTCCCCAGGATCTTCTAAAGGGCTTTTCTGCGCTTAGCCTGTAAGTGCTTTCCCCAATTTATTTGTTTGTCAAAAAAGCATCCCAAGTATTTAACGTTGTCTGATAGATTGAGGAATGTACAAAATAAAAAAAGGTATTTGTAAAGGTTTAACTTTCTTTTTTCTTTTAAATAGTACCATTTCTGTTTTCGACGGGTCGACACATACAGAACTTTTCATTCCAGTTTTGTATTATTTAAATGCATTAAGGAGCAGCGCATGTTCTTAAACTTTCTTGTCATGAAGATGTTAATTCATCCGCATAGCCAATAGTGTAAATGCCAGGATCGTTGCGGAAGTGCAAAAGGCTGTCTACCATTGTGTTCTACTGCAGTTGGGACAGAACGGCACCTTGGGGTCAGCCGTTCGTTACAACACCTTTTATAAAGTTGTCACTTATATTAATTTGTACTGCCTGTATTGCTATCGTATGCTACCGTATTTTATTTGCTGCCGTATTTTATCTGCTACCGCATTTCCACTTATTTCTGCCGTACCGTTTCTGTATTTTGCGTACTTCGAATCGCTTCCGTATTTTGCTTGCCCCTTACCGCTTCCGTATTTTGCTTTGCTTGGCTTTTAGTGGAATATTTACTTTTGTGAATAGTTCTTATATTTAATTTTTTGCTTTATTAATTAATATATGGTTTATTGCTATAGTTGTTTATTTATTAACACTACCTGAGCACAAATGGTTTCGGTAAGTAAAACTATTGAGACCCCGGAGACCGTCATCTTCACTGCAGTTACCCAGGTCTTTGCCTAGGTACTAGGTTCTAGGGAGCTGTGACGACTGACATGGGGAAAAGCCTCCTTTAAAAGTTTGGTCACACTGGGAAAAAGTATTCCTCAAAATGCAGTCAACCTGGGGAAGAAGCTTCCCCAATAGTGCAATTCTAGTAGAGAAAAGCCCTCGCTCAGTCAAGTCTGTTTGGAGAATAAACTCTATTATAAAATCTAACGCCCAAGCAACAAACCGAGATTGTATACGCACAAGCCAATGTGCAATCCTACCCGCAACACCGGCCACGTAACAAAGGAGCGTCACAATATTAAATAAAATGCTTTATAACTTCAACAATAATTATATTTATTTATTTTAACTTTATACCTATTTCGACATTACTTTTGTAAACATGTCAAAATACTTATAAAATTAAAATAAATATTTATTGTTAAAGGTATAAAATCATTTACCTAATATTAGAAAAAGTCACGCCACGCCGCCGGTTAGATTCCAGGGTCAGGTCATCTTAGGTATCAAGTTTACAGAACTCGGAAATTTGCGTTCAGTGAAACATAAACCTAATGATAACCCAGCCCCGGAATCGAACCCACGTCGCTTTGCTCAAAACTATGTATTCAACTAACTAAGGTATGGCCGCATATTATTCCATATATTTTACACTTGAATCTTTATTTTCATTATTATTCACATACTGTAGAATACATTAAATGTCAGTTTAGAGTAGTCTCTTCTTCATTTCATCCAAGATAGCAACATCTCTGACCCTCAGAACAGAATCCTGTCGCAGGAACTATGTCACAGTCCGACCATTGGCAGGTAGTTCCAATTAGAGGCAAACCCCAGGCGCTTCTGCACACTACAACACAAATATAAATTCTTTAGATGAAATGTGTAACAAAAAGCGTATGCATGCTTCTCCATACTATATATTCATTCCTTTGGTGTAAACAGTCGATTATCACAATGTAACGTATAAAACACTTAAATGCAAGTCTTGTTTAAAAGATGCAAAATATTCGTAAAATTACGTTTAATAAAATACAGTCCTGAAATCGCACTATACTTTAATTTTTTTGAAAGTAAGCATGTTTGTGTTTGAATTTGTACATTTGACGTTGCGTAGCTCTGCTATATATCTAGTTTGTGAGCTGCATATACCGATGTAGAATAAACCGACAATGTTTTCTACCAAACCAACAAAGATATAATTGATTGAATATAGGTACATAAAATACTTTATTACTTCAACAATATTTATTTGTTTTAATATTATACGTATTTCAACATGTTTACGTATAAGGTTAAAATAAATAAATATTGTTGAAGTAATAAAGTATTTTATTTACCTATATTCAATAAATATGGACTGCAACAAACTAAAGCTAGAATTTATAAATAAAAATAAAATTATCTACTTACCTTTTGCAACTGAAGTTGCCACAAAAACACTGAGAACAAGAGCAATAGCAATTAGAACCTTCATCATTGTGAATTTTTGAAATGTGCATGTTTTCCATCACTATTTATACCTGTAAATATAACGACTCGCCATTTATAGCATAATTCTGAAAATTTTATATTTTTTTAAACAATGACCTACAAAAACTATACGAATAATTAATTTCTTAATACTGATTGATTTTATTGTTCAATTAATTTGTAGGTAATAAAGCAACCTGAAGACTCGATTTTCGCAGAGTGGTGTATCTGTAACATGAGTATTCTAAAATTACTGAACCTATATTGTCGCGAATCAGAGTATAAAGATTTTATATTGAATTTTTTTTCTTAATTTGTTTACTAAATTCATATATTGTAAACAAAATACTTTTATTACAGGGTGTAACTGTACAATTTTATAGTTTTTTTATGGTTCATTTATTTCAATAACTTACCGTACGTGCTTTTCTCAATGTTAAACGAATTAAATATACACACGTGGCTTTATGGGTTTTAGAAACTGAATAATTATACCAAATGTAATGTCATAAAAACCCCAAACCTATATAAAGTAGCTACATTTACGACTAAAGCTATCAGTTCCAATCAGAGGGCCAGTTTGATCAAATATTCCGTTTTTTTTCCTATACTCACTACTGAAGTAAAAATTTTCGAATTTCAGATTTTAACAGAAATACCCGCTTTGGGGTCCACAAACCTAAAAAAGTGGGTTTTAAAAAATGTCTCTCTGTGGGTCGGTTTTATAAAATTTGGTGTGTGGAAGTTTTTTAGTTGCTGGTAGTTCTCTGTAAGGTCGTTAATCGGAACCGGAACCGGAAACGAATAAATGACCTGTTTGTTTGGATAAGATTTTTTTGAAACACTTTTTGGAAATTTTAAATACATGACGTTGTGGTGCATTTAAAGATAAATTAAGTGCTTTTTCCCAAATGCCGAGTCTTCAATATGAGGGCAGCTACGAATTTTTGAAAATTTTAACTTTAAAATGCCCGATTACTCAAAAACAAAATATTCAATCAAAATAAATTATTTGGTAGCCCTTAATAAGTATAATCGAGTGATTTAAAACATTTTTAGAAATTTGAAAATTGTAAATACATATACTAGCGGCTAAAAAATTTTGACATTTGTAAAAAAATATTTCCCAAGAACTGCCCACATGTTCTTTTTAATTTTGAGGCGAAAGAGCTTGGAATGAGCTACAAAATTTGTTGTTTATTAATTTTACAAGTTTAATTCTGACACCCTCTGGTGATTTTTGAAAATTTTTAAATTGATTCATTTTTTATTTATAAAAGCAAACGCCGATCGTTATAAACTTTTATCAGTTGGATAGACTATTTAAAGTACTTTATTAGGAATTGCTAAAATTTTCAACTATTTTAAAAATAGAAAAACAGGATACTTTTTAATATCAACAACGCGTTTTCCGGCAGTTGCGTGATTTTAACTACGCCTATCAATTAGCTCTAATGAAAAAAATATTTTTCATTCGTTGCATATTTTTGACAACTGTATAAATAAAGCGGTTATAACTGTTTTCGTGAGCGCATTAACTATCTTTTATCTACAACAGTGAGTAAAGTGACCACTTTACTCACTCATAAGAGTGAGTAAAGTGGAAATTTACTCTCTAGGTGACATTACCTCATTTTATATTTTTTTCTCGTTTTCAAAGTAATGCGATGCAAATTGCGATTAGTAAAGTCAGCAATTTTATGTTTTGTTTCCAAGGCATTGTGATGCAATGCTTTCATTTTTAAAACGTCAAAATTTTTTAAAACGTCAAGAATTTAAATATTTTCGAAAATTGTACATATTATTCTGTTGTAGATAAAATTTTATATAGAACACATGACTAAAGTGTCTTTTTTTGATTTCGCAGATTTATATCATTCGCTGACGCTCGTGATTTAAACTTCTGCTCGATTAAAAAAGTTCCACTTTGCTCACTTGTCCTATGAATAATTATTACGAAGTAGAAGCGCGCGTCGCCCGTTCCTACGTAACCAACGCCTTTAGTCTGCAGCGGGCTTGTACCGGCTAAATTAGATGTAATTTGCATCACTTCTTGACGCGAGAACATTTAAAACGTAAAAAGTATGGGAAAGTACCAGCGACCTGTTTCCTCCATTTTTTGTTTATCTTAGCTCTCACTTTGTTAACCACTATAATATTTTGTTGAAATATAACTATTTCTTATACCTTTTAACACAGACTAGGCATGTTTCATGATTAATTTTGAAAGTCAAACTGTGACACTTGGTGGAAGTGCCGCTGCTTAAAAATTCTTTATGATGATGCTTTATTTTTAAAAATTTTCTTAAAAACTGGTTTTTCTTTTCGTTGGCGTTTAGGACAATATCCTAAATCTATGTCTGTAAAAACAAAGTTCGAAGATTGAGTTTTAACAAAAAAATAAATCCCATTTATTATATTGTTAGTGTTTGGTTCAGGGATTGAGATTTTGTCATTTCTGTACAATTTATTTTAATACGGTTAATATTATTTTATTTTTAAGTTTAATTCTAAATATAATATGTCGTATTAAACATAAATAAATGCAATAAAATAAATAAAGTATTTAAATAGGGATTTCGATATCGAATGCGATGTGTAGTACACGGCCAAAACGATGAAATCCCCAATGATTTAAAAAAAGCGAAAGTTTTAAGAAGTACCTACTGCTAAAGATAAACCAGGAAATGTTATAATCCTTAGGGCCGGTCTTTCAATGTCCAGTTAAAGTTCCCGTTAAGCTAACCGTCGGACAATCTTGCAGTTTATGAACTTTTCTGTCCTACAATGTCCAGTTTTAGGCGTTAATGCGCAGTTATCGCTCTTATATTTTATGGCTAAAACTAACCGCCAATTCAAGTAGCCGTTAATGTCTTAACCTGCAGATAGCATTCAATGATATAAATGTATTTGTTAACAAATATTTTTATTTAACAAATATATTTATATAATACCTACCTTAGATATCTTAGATATTAGTATTTTATTTTAAAAACCTTTGTAAATTTTGAATGTTTTAAAACATCTATAGGATATTAATAAATAATTAAAAATGTGTTCAGGATATTTCGAATTAAACTAATTGGGACTATCTCTAAGATACTTTACAGGATATATATTTATCTATCTATCTAATATTTGCTTTATTTTAAAACATCTAAGTATTTTAAGTTAATATTAGTGCATAGTTTAAATTTTAAACTTCTTAGATATTTCGAAATAGAATAATTTTTAAATATCTAAGACGTTGGGAAAATAAATTTAATAAAAATATTTAACATACAGAGTGGGTCAAAAGTCAGTTTACCGATTTGGTTTAAATAACACACCAGCAAGTATGTGAAAAATAATTTATTGTCACAGAAGTAAGAGAAAAGAAGTACTAATACTAGCAATAATCTTCAAAATGGCGGCCCTCGAGGTCAATACAAGTTTGACATCTGTCTGCTATGGAGCTGCAAATGCGTATGCATACGTACTTGCTTGTTTGTTATTTAAACCAAATCGGTAAACTGACTTTTGGCTCACCCTGTATTTTAAATTCAAATATCTATAGGACTGCACTAAACAAGTAATTAAAATATCTCAGAGACATTTAAGATATTTTTAATTTAAATATATTTACAGTACAAACATATTCTTAAAAATATTTATAATAAATTAATAATACATTTTTAAAACATGTCAGTATTGTATAATTTTATTTTGTTGAAATCGGCTTCTACTAAAAAGTAAAACTGCGTTTTATGTTGTTGGGTTGTATACTGTATAGGTGTATTTTGGTTTCTCTTAAGTGAATTTAAACTCGATAATTATCACGTGGAATGATTAAACTTGAAAATTTTAATGGTTTGGTGCTATATTTTTTGGGGTTTATTACATGTATAATTTTCGTCGAGCTTACAATGGTGCATTAGTTCAGAAACTTCTTAAATCAACAAATTAATTATTTAATTGCTCTTGCGTGTACAACGTCAGTAAAGAGCGTTGAAATATTCATTCCTGGCAGAATCCTATTTGTTGAAACATCTACTTAAATATTTACGATCTTTAGTTTGTTGGTTGTAATGTTTGCTTTTACTTTGCAATTATTTACTAATTTTCACGTTTTATAGAGTTTTTACATTATGATAAACAAATTTCTATAAAATTAGCTTTTTATTGTTGATTACGTTTTGTACGTAAATGAATGCTAAAAAAATAAGTGGGGAAGAACTTAATTTTTATAGACTTTTACAATTGTAATATTAACCACTACAATTTTAACTACTAAACATTTTCTAGATTGTGCGCTTCATAACTCTTAAACGCATGGTTCGATTTGTATGTGCTTCAGAATGTGGAAGTATATCAAAAATTTATCGATGACATAAGCTATTAAAACGAAATCTAGTAGAAGAATTTAGTGCAAATCCAATCCGTTTCTCGTTCGAACTTTCTATCTTCAATGCTCCGATTTTTTGAAATATTGACATTTTCAAAAAAACATTGCTCAAAAACTAACTAACGATTTTTTTTAATTTTGTAGGCCATAGAGCTAGAAATGAACTTTAATTTTTTTCGTGTCTCGGTTCGCTAATTTTTTTGCGCTTTCTATACTTTTTGAAAACCGAATACTTATGGTTTTAGCGGGGGACAATAAAACAATATTGTTTTAGCTAAATGGCTTATAAGTGGTAATAAAATAAGATTTGCAGCTTAATTTTTAGGTGCAGCAACAATTATATGTGGTAATTTTTACCCTCCCGCCCATTTTGACGGAAAAATTTGTCCCAAGGAATCTTTTTCAAAAATAAAAGTCGATTTCTTTATCTCATAAAAAAAATTAAAAAAATGTTCAATTTCTAAATACAATGTCAATAAGACACGCACATAAGCATCTCGCGCTAATCGACCGTAAGTAATGCGAACCGGACTAATGACATTACGCTGAAACAACCGTAATGTGGGTTTGTTTTGTACCGCCACTGCCATGGGGTTACCCCGTTGTGTGTAAATACTTTTCAACATAAGAAAAGCGAAGTTTCGCAAGTATAGGAAAGTCTAGGCGTAGTGCTTTGCTCATTTTTATTTTCCCATGCTTACTTCTACTGAAATACCCGCTTGGGGGTCCAAGGAATTCAAAAAAAAGTTTTTAAAAATGTCTGTGGGTGGGTGGGTGTGTTCGTTTCCCTATATATCCGGAACTCCTTGAACGATTTTTATAAGATGTGGTGTGTGAACGTTTTTTAATTGCAACTAGTTTTTTGTAAGGTCGTGAAGCGGAACCGGAGCCGGAAACGGAAATTAGATCTGGTTTTTTGGTATAGATAATTTTCTAAAACCTTTTAAAAATTTTGAATACATAGCGTTGTAGTGCATCTAAAAACATTTCAAAAGGTTTTTTTTGAAATGCTATATCTTTCAAATGAAGGCCGCTACGATTTTGTGAAGATTTTAATTTTAATGCGCGATTACTCGAAAACAAAATATTCAATCAATACAAATTGTCTAGCCCTTAAGAAGTATAATCAAGTGATGTAAAAATATTGTTGGAAATATGAAAACTGTAATTATTCTAGCGGTCAAAATTATTAACATTTAAAAAAAATATTCTTTAAAAACTGCCCAAACCATTTTTTAACTTTCTAAGCGTGCAATGAACTACAAATTTGTTGTTACTAAATCTTCCAAATTTTACCCTAACGCCCTCTAGGTTTTTTTGAAAATTTTAAAATTGATTGATTTTTTATGCAAAACTGCAAAGAATTTTTAACCATATTCAAAATTAGGGAAAAAAACGTTACTTTTAAATTTCAACAACGTATTTTCGAAAAGTTACGTGATTTTAACTACGGTTATCGATTAGCTCCAGTTGAAAAATATAGTTTTCATTCTTTGCATGTTTTTGATAACTTTAAAAATAAAGCTTTTACAGCGTTTTTGGTTCGAAGTCTGAAGGGCATCTAATCAGCTGTAAGGCGCGGTCGGTTATCGTTCTTCTATTCTATGTGGCTAGCCGAAGTTATCATAGCATTATTCTTATACGGTACACGATATGGTATTGCACAGGCTGTCGCAAGTTCAAATCAACGCTGGGGCGTTACTATTTTTTTGTTGCTTGTATTAATTTTTGTAACAACAAAGTTATTTAGCCAGTTATTGGCGCGCAAACATTTAAAACGTAAAAGTTTAGGGAAAGTACCAGCGACCTGTTTCGCCCGTTTTTTGTAATATTTCTAAACTATTATGTCCAGGAACAAACCTTTGGGTATAACGTAGAGGTGGATTAACTCTTAATCTACTAGGAACTGTATCAGTTTCTGGTTTTCTTTTAGCAGTACTTAAAAAATGCTATCTTTTTTGACAGATTAGGTACGTGATCTGTGCGCCATGTACCAGACATCGTACTCGATACCGAAATAATCCATACTAAACTACCTTGTTACTTTTTTATTTTTATTTTATTTAATACCACATTTTATTTTTAGAATTTAACTTGAAAATAAACTAATATTTAACGCATTTAAAAAGAAATTTTATTTGTTCAGAAATGACAGAATCTGAACCCATGAACCAAATTGAGCGTTACAACTCAATTCTCCAACTTTGTTTTCATAGATATACACATTTAGGATATTGTCCTAAGCGCCAGCTGAAAGTGAATCCAAGTTTGAAAGAGAATTGTAAAAAATATAAAGCATCACCATAACGGCGGCGTTACCAACCGATGTCACAGTCCGACCTTCAAAATTAAACATGAAAAATGCCTAGTATGTATTGAAAAGTACCAGGAGTAGTTGTCATTTAACGAAATAGCATAGTTGGACAACAAATTGATTGGCGTTAATAAATCTGTTGAGATTGTGTTGTAGGTAGCGGGGAGGCCCAAAAGGGCTAAGACACAAATCAGAGTATTTGTTCACATTGAAACTAATAGCTTTATTTCTGAATTTACTTTATATAAAATCTCTGTTTTTATGATATCACATGAAACATAATTATGCAGTTTTTAAAACCCATAAAGGCACGCGTGCATTTAATTCGTTTGACATTGAGAAAAGCACGTATGATAAGGTATTAAAGTAAATAAACCGTTGTCAAAGACTATGAAACTACATAGTTACATTCTGTACTAAAAGCGAATTATTTACAATATACGAACTAGGTAGAAATAATTTTTTAAAAATTTGGTATAAAATCTTTACAGTATAAAAATTATTTACTATAAAATCTAACCCTAACACACATTTATATAAATGGCCAGTCGTTACATTATTTGCAGTTTTTTTTTTATTGATGGAAAACATGCACATTTTAAAAAGCCAGGAATCGTAAAGGTTCTAATTGCTATTGCTCTTGTTCTTAGTGTAGGTAAATATTTTTGTTTTTGTGTCAAAATTGACAGTGTTATTTTGCTAAATTAATCATGCATACCTAGACGGTAAATCAATAACAATATTTAAAAAAAATCATGTGTGGCTCCTATTTAATTTATAATTTTTGCAAAATGGGAACACACTGTATAACACCTTTAAATTTTCAACAGTGTTGTTTTTAGTTGAATGTAAACCCTGCCACTTTTCCATACTTTTTTATATATTCTTGCGCTGACTGAATAACAGTGTTAAAAAACTTAAAAAAAACAAATATTTAAAAAAAGTAAAACCATAAACAGTTTAAATTTCATTTTTGTCCATATAACTACTTTATTAATTTGTTTACAGTATATAAAGATTATTCAATTTTAAATTTTTAAAAATTTCTAGAGAGCGTCCGAGTAAAACTTGGGAGATTAGTAAAAAATAAAATTGTAGTTTACTAGAAGCTTCATCGTACAAAGTTAAAAAATTGTGCTGACAGTTTTTGAGGAATAATTATTTGAAATTTCCCAAGTTTTTGAAACTTGGCTTTTTTATATTTTAAAAGAAAAATTGCATTACATAATTATACTTATTAAGAACTATTGTATATTATGATAATTTTTATTGACAGCATATTTTGTTTTTATTCATTCATAGCGATTTATTTTTGAGCAAAGAGGCTTAAAACGCGGTTGCTGTTTTGTAGGTAGAAATGTTTGGAGAAAAGTCCCAACGCCCGTAATCTAGGATAAAACATCCCTGGAAAAACAAACCCGGAAAGAAAATCTCCAAAAAAAATTTACGAAAAAAAGTCCCTGGAAATAAAAGCCCCAGGGAAAAAAGCCCCAAAAAAATATCCCGGAAAAAATATCTGGTAAAAAAAACCGTAAAAAATATTACCAGAAAAATATTCCCGGAAAAACAACCTGGAAATAAAAGCCCCAGTAAAAAATACTCGAAAAAAAAATTACCGGAAAAAATCATTGGCAAAAAAACTGATACATGTTTTTGGACCTCCAAACAATTCCTAATACGATTTTTTGCAAATAAAATTAACTACAGTAGGCTGCCGTTTTACATTTTATAACATTTAGCATTCTCCTTAGAGACAACTTGTCAAGCAACAAATACTCAGCTTCAATTGAGCTATAAATACATATAATAATTTTTTTCTACCCATTATGTGAAAATAGCAATTTTTCCACGGCGTACTCTACATGAAAGTGATATTTTTTAACTCTAGAGATGAAAATATTTTCACATCTAGAGATGAAAAGAAGAATGACAAATTTAATGGAAAGAATGCATTTGTTGCTATGGAAACGACTTTACAAACAGCAATTTCAGTAATTTGCATTGTGACAGTTCATTTTGAATTAAATTGAACTTGAAAGTTTTGAACTTGAAACTGCAATATCGTAGAAAAAATAGCATTTTCTACTCGAGATGAAAGGCGAACTTGCCCCACTCGCCGCTAACGCGGCCCGTGAACAACTGTCCGGTCACGAAGAAAACGGTATTTTCATCTCTTGTTGCAAAATATGCTATATATCGGTGGTGCAGAGTAAAACAAGCACTGCAAAAACAACGTTTTTTGTGAGATACTTATTATCTGTTTTCAAAGGTATTATGAATCGAGACTGTTTTTCTGGGGTTGTTACTTTTAGGGGACATTTTTTCTGAGGATGTTTTTACCGGAGGTGTTTTTCCAGGAGATGTTTTTACTCGGCGATGATTT
Source organism: Ctenicera cuprea (assembly GCA_958336395.1). NCBI lineage: Eukaryota > Metazoa > Arthropoda > Insecta > Coleoptera > Elateridae > Ctenicera > Ctenicera cuprea. Next base: position 18,626,057 of record OY284495.1, on the reverse strand, counting down.
TTTCCGGGGCTTTTTTACTCCGAAATTTTTTTCAGGAGAATTTTTTGGGGAGATTTTGTTCCGGACTGTTTTTTCCATAGGGATGGATGTGTTTTTCGGTCACTGACCTTTAGGCTTCCGTCTACCTATTAGCTCTGAAATTACACAGAGTTTTGTCCGCGCTGCTTATCTGCATATTCGCAAAACTTATTTAAATAAAATATTTTGTTGTAAATCAAATTGCCGATTATTTATTTCAGATCAATTTTATTAAATTGACTTCATTGTTCTATAACTTGCTAAATCGCTATTAGTCGGATATTTTCAAATGTTCTGTACCGAAATATTCCTGAAAATGTTGCAGAAGCATAACTGCATATTTAAAATAATTTATATTTAAAAAACAATTTTGTTGTCAACATAGCATTTGCAAATCTTCTTACCTACGCAACGGTCAAATGTTTTTTACACTATATAGTAAGCTCTTGCTTAATTTCGATTTATCTAGCATCTTGCACTTTTCTTAACATAAACCCACACGAACTTTGATGCATTTCCTTATCATTTATAATAACACTCTTATACCTGCACGCTGTTCTAAACATCCCAGTTTAAGGGAAACAATTCACTATTTGGCGAGATTGCTAATAAGCAACGGTTACAACCAAAAGGGCGTATTTTCATTCTAGCCACCTATACCAAAGGGACTGAATTTATGGTCATATTTGGGATATTAGTCTTGGAAGCACAAACAAATTTACATTAGTCTTATGGGAGGGCACAACTATACAATAATTTATTTTAATACTTAATTGTTTGCAGTAAACCATGTAGTACTAATTTCTTATTTTTTGATAGAATGTTTCTAGAAACAAAATTACAATTTTTAAAATAATTTACAGTAAAATACGGTAAAAAAATCTCCCAAAAATGAACATTTCTAATATTTATAAGTTCGAGCTTTACTTTGTTAAAGTTTATTTTAATTTATTGTAAATAAAACAATTCTTAACTTCGACAAGTTTTGCAATTTATACGCATTTCAACGTGTTTACACGTCATTATCAAAAGCAAGATTAATAGTAAACAAGTGGTGTTGCTATAGGAGCAATAAAACTACATTACTTGATCTTGGTTTTCTATATCTGCGTTTAGGTGAGTTGATTTCTCATTCCAGAAGGTCTAATAACGGTGAATTTAAGAAATGAAAATTAAACTCACCGTTATTAGACGTTCTGGAATGAGAAATCAATTCATCTGGACGCAGATATAGAAAACCAAGATCAAGCTATGAAGATGTATGGATCCTATAGCAACACCAACTGTTTACTTTTAATTTTGCTTTTGATAGTGACGTGTAAACAAGTTGAAATACGTATAAAGCTAAATTACAAAACCTGTTGAAGTTAAGAATTGTTTTATTTACAATACATTTTTAATAATTTAAAAAAATATTTTTAAATATTTGCGTCAAAAATAAAATACCTCAAGTCATTCGAACATGTGTAGAAAACGTGTTAAAAAGATATGGTAGCATAAAATTGAATATTGTTTGCGATTATTCTATAATTGTCCGTAATAGCATTTTTATATTAGCTTTCCGTCACCTTAATGGTAGTAATTATAATACGCTACTGTAAACGTCAATACTTAATCGCTAGCTTACTAAATTAATTCGAAAGATAGGATTTTGCCGTTAGTAAATCTCGTCAACTTTAATGTTCAATCTGGTAGTAAAGGAATTGCGTTGTCTAGACGCAGTGTGCCACCGTTCTTGTCATAATACCTGCATCCTGTGATGCTATATATTGTCTGATATTTTACTAGAAAGCTAGTTATTAAGCTTTTTATTTGTAGGGTGTTACAATGCCCAAATACTTAATTCTTTAAGAAACAATGATTTTTTTTAAATCATACAATTAATTTAAAATGTATAATTCTAGTGATAAAAATAAGGTAAAATGGGTTATAAAAGGGTGGTTATTAAATACTCATGTTAAGCGAACGTTGTGTTTACAAAACATGAATATTATTCGAGTTTCTTTTTAAACGAAATACATTGTTTTCTTGCTTCAAGTGTTGTTTGATGTGATCGTCTCTGCTATAAATAAGAATAACGTATTCACATAATAAAATTCTCGAATTAGCTAGGAATTAACGGGCTGTTATAGGTAAAAGTTCTAACTAAGGTATGCAACCCAAATAGCAGATTATCCGCTACTTAGCGTTTTGAATAGGTTAACATAAATATTGCTTCCAAAACCTAAAGTTACTCTAGAATGAGAGTCTTTTCAGGCCGCTTAGCAAATAATACCTAAGCAAGAGTAAATTTTCGGTAAAAACATTAAAAAATTTGGTTTTTAAGATTCTTTCTTTTTTTACAGCTTGCAGTCAAGTGCAGCTTGGAGTGCAAGCGGTCTTTGGACCATCGGATCCGCTTCTGGGTGCTCATATTCATTCCATTTGTGACGCATTGGATATTCCTCATCTTGAAGCTCGATTAGATTTGGATTCTGACGTTAGAGAATTTTCCATAAATCTCTACCCTGCTCAACACCTGCTGAATAGCGCCTTTCAAGATGTTATGAATTTCCTTAACTGGACTAGAGTTGCCATCATTTATGAGGAAGATTATGGTAAGTTTAACCACAGTTCAACGTTAATACAAATTTTAGCATAACAAGCATTTCTGAACATCAACGTCGAGTACAAACTCAAATTACTTTTCACTAAACATAAGTTGGTGGTTGCTTCATCCGCGAAATTATGTTTACTGTAGTATTAAAACATCAAAGTACAAAAGATTGCTTGATTTAGTGGAATAGTAAATTTGGATGTGATTATTATCAGGAAAACAGAAATTTGGTCTATTATTTTTAGTATTATTTTATTGATTAGCTGCAGTATGTTAACAAATTGCAAATTTCTTTCTAAAACATCAGGTTAAGTTAGTTTTCAAACTTAGCAGTAAAGTAACTTGTAAACTTCACAAACTAATCAAATTGACAGAAATTATATTATGGAGTTTTGTATCAAATCAACTAATGCTATTTTGACGCCTAATGTATAGTGTTCATTAGTAACAAGTATTTTAAATTATATTGAAGTACGCGTAAGGGTGCCCTGTAGATAGAGCACTTGAATTTAAAATTAGAAATTTGTTAATGTATCTTTCAAAAAAGGTCTTTCAGCAAGCAGTATTATTTAATTTTATTTTCACAACATGACAGATGCTGTATGTCATTTACAAATATTATTACATAATGTAGAAAGAGGCGTTTCCATTACATGCTTTTTAACAAACTGTAGTTAATTATGAATTCAACAAAAAATACTCAAACTCAAACTTTGGTCCTTGGGTGTCGTAGGAATAAAATTATAATGCGACAGAATTAAATATAAAAACAATTTTTGTAGCGCTTTATTTTAAATATTAAATTTTAATCACTAAAATTGTTATTTAACTTAGACAATACCGTCTGTCTATAAAGTAACTTACCCCCCCCCCCCCGCCCCCCAACTAACTTTTTAACGACTTGATATTTTATTACAACATTTGGCCTGCTTTAATGGGATATTAAATACTATTTTTTAGCCCATATTTAAATTTTGTATCATTCAAAATGGCGACTGGGCGCCATTTTAAATATTTTTTTTTAATAGAAAGGGGAGTCGAGTGACACCTCATTTAAAAGGTCTTTTAGTTTTGCGTCTGATCCTAGAGTTTCAAAAAAAATATTCAGTCGTAACACAATGGCGGATTTAAACAAATGGACTCACTCAATTCAAAATTGTTTTGATTTTTTTATCCAGGGTTGAATGACACTTCATTTGAAAGGTCTTTTAGTTCTATGTTTGATCTTAGAGTTTCAACGAAAAATATTCAGTCATAACAAAACGGCGGATTGTAAACAAATAGACTCGCTAACTTCAAAATTGTTTTGATTTTTTATCCAGCAGTCCACTTTTTCATTTGCAAAACAAAATTTACTCAGAAATATCTCAGGTGGCTGGAAATAGTATTGAAAACGTTATGTTCCAACAAGACGGTGCGCCGCCTCATTATTATAGGCCTGTTTCCAACTTTCTCAACGGACATTTTCTTGGAAAATGGATTGGTAGGCGGGCGCCTGTAGGATAGCCGGCTCGCTCCCCAGATTTAACTTCTTTAGATTTTTGTTTATGGGGATATCTGAAATTGAAAGTGTACAGAACCCTTCCAGAAACAGTTAAAGAACTGGAGCAACGCATTACAGAAGTTTGCAGAAATATCACTCCAGAAACTTATGAAAATGTAAGGCAGGAATTTCATAATTGACTTTTGGTGTGCCAAGAAGTGAATGGTGAATATTTCGAAAACTTAATTTAATTTCTTTTTGCTTTAATTCTTAGTTTTTTAAATAGACTTCTTTATCTTCAAACATTGTCATTCTTTAGACCTCTAGGATCAGGCGTAGAACTAAAACCCCTTTTAAATGATGTGTTACTCGACCCCCCTTTCTATTAAAAAGAAAAATGGCGCCCAGTCGCCATTTTGAATAATACGAAATTTAAATATGGGCTAAAAAATAGTATTTAATTTCCCATTACAGTACACTAAATTTTGTGGTAAAGTATTAAGTCGTTCAAAAGTTAGTTGGGAAGGGGGGGGGTTACTTTATAGACACAGTGTATATACAATTATGAAATCAGAGAAACAACAACAAAACAATTGTTAAGATTTTTCAGGAATTTTTTAATGATTTTTAAATTTAAAAAAACTGTCGGACAATCGTCACAGAACGTTGCTCGTATCTACAAAGATTTTTGAAAATTTTTTAAATATCTCGAAACTTTAGACGATTTTATGGAAATTTAGAAAACCTCTAAAATTCTAGAAATATTTTAAATATATTTTTTTGTTTCCATTAGGTAATAAGCACTTTAGTTCACTGATTTGAGTTACGTAATGAACTCCATTATTTCACTCTGCAATAATGGAGAGATTTCTCAATCAAACTGTTCAGGGAAACGACTAAAAGCAAACCTCTCAGTAGTGTTTTTTTAACGGAAAGTGGTTCTTATTGTCATTTAACATGCTCATACCGATAACCGCAAAGGGGGTGATGTAATAATCTCGTTTGCTCAAATCGGCCATTTGATATGCGCAGAATACGAATCTAAAGTGTTTTTTTGGACGCGTCGGGCACCGCTTTCTTATTTTGGCAATTAATACCGTTTAAACCGTATTTTTCAATTTCTTTGATTTACAAAAAAACGTTAATTTCCAAACTATAAAAACTCATAGAACGCATTACAGAAAAATAGGGGTTTTAGCACAAATTAAATTCCAGTGCGTTCTTACCTCTATTATTCTAATAACTTGAAAAAAATTAGGTGGTTAGGTTGAAAAACTAATTCATAGTAAATCCAAACCTTCAAAGCTACGTACCCTAATTATTTATAGAAACATATTCATGTTAACTGGGCATAATCTAGTAAAAGTTATTGCTGATAATTTAATCAAATTCAATTTTTGAAACAAATAATGTAGTTTTTTGCATATTGTTGTGTTTAAGTGCATATTTTGGCTGAATATTTGTGCTATTTCAGTGCATATAAATCCGGCTTTTAGTGATAACTCGCTATTTACAATGGAGTTACGTGCTGTTAAATGGTACAACTAAAGACCGGATATTTAGTGGCAGAAAAGCAAAAGTTTCGTTAAAATTCAATAAGTAAACAAAAACTATGGGCGTACTCAAATTCATTAACAAACATATTAGACAAGAGAATTAATTTTTCAGATGAGAATCTTTAAAACGAAGAATTGCAGTTCACAACTGCAATTCTTCAAGGTTTTTTTAGAGTTTCATAAAATAGTTTCGTAAAGCACTTATAAAACTCATGACCTCACATGAATATATTCTACGCTTATGAGGTTTTATTTTATTTTACTATTACACAAGCATCATTTCCAGTTGACCAATTAAATAATATGTTATCTAGACAAGCTAGCATAAGGTCAAACATATGAATGTGTTACCATTCTAAGCTCGCAGATAATTTGTTTAAAATTTTTGATAAACTCGACTATACATTTAAAGAACATATTCCAGAAATTATTATTCATTGATTGCCTCATAATTTAAATACTGACTAAATACTAGACTATAAACCCGGACTATAAGTACATAGCAGTAAATGTTAAAGCTAGAAACTCAATTCTAGGGTTATCTTGCTTAAAAATGAGACGGGGCAATGCGACAGACACGCGACTGCTTATTTACAAGTTCGCACTCGTTTTCTTAGCGCTTTTACGCCAGACGGTTGCAATCTGATTGATTTTATGTTTTGATTTTAACTGGGTTGTAATTATTAATTAGCAAAGATGGAGCTTTTTACCGTAGAAGTAATAAAGCTCGACGCAGACTAATTGCCTATAGGAAAATAACTCAATCTTTTCAAAAGAAGAAAGAGGTTTGTGGTGGCGATATAATGAACTTTATTTGGGTTTATTTCTCCACGAGCTTAAATAAAATTCCTACCTTGCACCTTTTTTTTGGTTAGGAATCTGAAACCCAATTTTTATTATAATCTTAATATCCACAATTTTCACGAAATTAATACCCGCCTTAATGCTGGAGTATGGGAAAGTAGAAACTTTATAGCAAAAGAATTTGTACCGTTTGTAACAGGAAATTACAGTTTTTACGTTTTTATTTAAAATAATTTTGTAGACTTTGTAAGGACGTAAAATTTTAAACTTTTATTCACTTTTTCCAACTTTTTATAACAGCTTTAATGGATCGCTTATATGAAATTGTACCTTACGAAGGTTACTTAAATATAATGTTTCGAACAATCGTTAGTGAACATTTCTGAAAAAAATTTTTTTTGCTCTTTAAGCATGTTTATAAATTTTTACTTTTGAGAATTTGCCGTTTCTACATTCTTTTCCCATCCGTACGTTATTTTATTTGCAACAACAATTTTATTTTCCAACTAAAGTAAAAATAAAACTTCCTTTCAGTATCATAAGCCGTAACGTGTAAGCGCATCATCTTTTACATTCTTTCTAGGGCTAATAAAGCTGCGAGAGCTTGTACGATCACCCCATAACAGCGACTTGGAGATTCATCTGCGTCAGGCTGACCCGGAATCCTATCGGGCTGTACTCAAGGAGATCAAGAGCAAAGAGATACACAACCTCGTTATTGACACCAAGCCCTCGAACATGCAGCACTTTCTCAAAGGGGTGAGTCCGTGGATCCTTCTACAAATTCTCGGGATTTACAGTTTCGTCCTGATTGGAAGCGGGCGCCGGAAAAAATTTAGAGGACCGGAAAATCGGAACGGCACCGCTTTCAGACCACACTTAACCGGACCCGGAACTTTATGGTGCGCGAATATGGGTTGTGGAAATTAACACATGAAGTATCAAGACGATTTTTTAAGCTAGCTTGATTTATTGATGTGAAATAAACATTTTTTTAAAAAGAAAAATTATAACGTCAAATTGGAAGTTTGATGAATGGCAATGAAATGTAAATTACGTAAATTTGTAAAATTTCAGGGATTCAGGAACGGTTAATGTTTGATAACAATAGAGTCAAGGAAAACATTATTTAGAGTTCCCCCTAATGCACGAAAAAGCGTGTAGGCTTTCAGACTCATAGGCAAGTGTTCATTTATACGTAATATTGGAGTTAGAGAAAAATGTTAGGGCTTATTAGGTTCATAAAAGTGTGGGCTTTAGACGCGCTTTTTCATTTTTTCGCTTTATAAAGGCGATGATATATTTTCTTCTTTTGTAGATATTTCATTTAGGGAATTACTTCTTTCTCTCCGACTTAATACTGTAATTCTTTCGCAGATTCTTCAACTTCAAATGAATGACTACAAGTATCACTACGTTTTCACAACGTTTGACCTAGAGACCTTTGATCTTGAGGACTTCCAGTACAATTTCGTGAATATGACCGCCTTTAGGGTAGTCGATACCGAAGATGTACACACAGAAGAGGTTCTAAGAGACATGGCGAAATTCCAGCCCACACCAACTTCTCCTAAATTAAATTCTTCGTTTATAACGGTGAGTTTCCATTACTTGAAATTTGAGTAAATATCTAGCAATGCTATGCGGATGAATCGTTTTTCTGCAATTTTTGTACAAGCAAGCTTGAAAATTTAATTCCTCTTACATATTTTCTCTAAATAAGGTTATAAAATTCATGATAAAATTGAGGAAGTAAAGGCCTGAAAATTTTGTAATAAAGCAGAAACTTCGCTAATTACAAATTATGCACATGTTTAACAATTTTGTTATAATAATTTCTAAGATTCGCTTTGCAAAAAGAATCTGCCATTCCACGCAAATATGGAATTATTGCAAAGTTAGTAATTTACTTCTGCATTGAAATTGCTAGAGCTCTTGCCGATTTCCAAAGCTTTTCGTGCAAGTTGATTTAAATAACTACAGAAACATATGCAGGAAATTTGTTATTGATGGTATTTAATGGTAACGACTAACAAACTAGCGGAACCCGTGGACTATGCCTCGCGGTTTTGTTTTTCTATTTCTGAAACGGAACACTTCGACCTGTCTCAAGGTGAGAGGAATGCTGCTACTGCTAAGGTTATACAACCCAAGCGGCGCGCGACAGATTACGTTTTTCAAAGTTACTTAAAAAAAAACGTAGGTTGTAGCCCACCGGTACAGTTAATTCTTTCCTAAATGCAAGCTGGTAGTGTAACCGCAGCAGTTTGCTCCTAGCGTGTTTGTTACTATAACTCGAACTCCCAATATTTGGGTCAAGTTTAATTTCTGTTTATCAATTCTTAGCTATACATTTTAAACAGGAGCGTAACCCCGTTCACCCCGTACACGACAAACAAAATCAAATCGGTTCGTTCCATTTCATAGCTAAAACTGAGGTGGCAGTATTTGTTTTACAAATGTTCTCTGAGTATGTTTTTGTACTAACGCTATCGATATCAGCAGATTATGTATAATACACGGAAAAAGTATAATCTCAAATTTGCTTATCTGTAGCGAAAACTGTAGCGGTCTGCTCTGCAATAAAATATGCGCCTTATATAATAGACTCGTAAATATGTGGGTTCTCGTAGCAGGTGCTCCTCGCCACTAAAATTTAAAACAGGTGGAAGGGATCCGGATTTATTATATAGACAGATTGATTGCAAGTTAATAAATAAATTTAAACATGGTAAATGTGTTTTTTTTTGCATTCATTTAGACTTTCAAATATCAGTTCAAACGTACTTTAATTTCACTTTGATTTTAAACTTAGAGCTTGAGCTATATAATAAATTTCATGTCAATAAATCTAGACATAGCAAAGTTGCAATCGGTTTAGATTTTCACACAATTTAAACGATACAAAATATGCTGACTGTTGCACCAATTTAGATATTTAAATCCTAATCCTTATTTAAAAGTAATTAGTTTCAATCCAATTGAAACCTTAAACTAGGAGCTTTTAAAACAGATTTTAAATAAATAAATCCCATTAAATACAGCGTTGAAGTGACTGTGTGTGAGCGCAAGCGACACAAAATTAATGTAGCAAACATCGGCCGTGCACGCAGGCGTCCGAAAGCTGAGACAACCGAAGTTCAGTGGCTTTTAAATATAAAATAAGATGATTTGTTTTTATTTGTGTCTTATATTTTAAAGCTGCATTTTAAGTGAGCTATTGACATAATCTATTTTTCAAAATTACATTGCATATAAACAGGATGTTTGACGCTAATATTTCGCTATATTTAATATTTAACGCACTGCATTTTTACGATTCCTAACTTAACTAAAAATTACAAAAAAAAAACATTAATGTTATAATCACGTATTGCGTTGTTTCCATTGTTCAGAATAATTGCTTCTACTAACTTGCCAGATTGTGTTCTTGTTGTGTTTGTGCTTAGACAACAGGACAGATAATAGAAAAATGGAACGACACAGATTTTCGGAAATTGAAAAAGTTGTGCGACATAAGATGTGACAACAATTAAAGGTCCGCTGTGGGTACGTCGCATAATTGTACCCCCGAATTATAGAACATTTGCCAACATAGAAACTAATTTAAAAACATTTCGCTGTTCTTATAAAGACGACAAACAGATACTGAATTGAAAAAACGACAACGAAGATGAAGAAAACAAAGAATTGAACATTTAAGCTTATTTTATGATCAGTCCAAGAACATCAATACGAGAAGCGTTTTGAATAACTAGATATTTGAATAACTAGAAAAAACACGAAATGACATTTAAAATTCAACTAGTGTAGACACTAAACGATGGTGATAATAACAGAAGCTTAGTATTCTGTAACCGGCTCCTAAGAGCTCACCTTCACAATTGAAATTATTATTTTGATTTGAGGAAGCAAATTTTAGTATACGCTGCACTCGCGAGCATGCGTGTAAATACTGACGAATGGGACGTTTCGCGGTCGCCGTTACACCGTCGTCGTTTCACCATCGCCGTTACGCCGACGCCGTTCCGCCGTCACCGTTTTGCCGCTGCCGTTTCGCCGTCGACCGTTTCGCCATCGCCGTTTCGCCGTCAAAAATTTCTTGTTTTGACCTCTTCCAGCTAATAATTTTATAGAGTTCTTTAAATATCAAAAACCACTTATAACAATTCTGTGCGAAATTAAACAATTGTCCAAAGTTTATATATTTGGGCATTTTTGTAATATTGTAATAAATTGTTTAGCTAATAAATGTATTTAGGCGCTTAGTGTTGAATTTTTGATTTCATTGTTCTTAGGTCAGATTAGCTTAGGTTACGATAATAATAAAATTAATAAATATGTATTTATAACTTTTATAAAGAGTAAAATTGTTTGAGAAACTAATACTAAAAAACTTTCTCATTTGTTGCATACTTTTTGAAAAAGTATATTGTATATTGGGTTGACGGCGAAGTAGTCGACGGCGAAGTAGTCGACGGCGAAACGGCGACGGCAAAACGGTCGACGGCAAAACGGCAACGGCGTAACGGCCGGCAGCGAAACGACCGACGGCGAAACGGCGATGGCGAAACGGCTACGGCGGAACGGCGACGGCAGAACGGCGACGGGCGAAACGTCCTAGACCAAATACTGAATACTACAGTACAGGGAATCACTTTAAGCATCTGCATACCTGACTAAGCTACATCTAACACTTTTAGTGAAAAAAGTAGATATTTTTGAAAACAATTCCTTAAGTTAAACAAAACCAAAACAGGAGGACAAATTCGGTCGGCAAAAATTTTGGAGAGGGGAAAAATTACCCTAAATAAAGCGGCACCTAAAACTTTATGAGCAATTTAGCTTAAATAAAAATTTTGTATCATTCCTCGTTTGTTAAATAAATCTAGTAGTGCCCGTGGGCTACGCCTCCTGTATTTTACTAACTTGATACCCGGCGCTTGCTGGTTCTAACGTTTCCTCCGGCGACTCGAGAATGAAAGCTACTCCCGGAAATAAAATTCGTCAAATAAAAACGAAAAAAAGAAAAGCCTTAAAAAACGTTCCCGTAAAAATGGGAAAAAACCGGAAAATTCTTCGGAAAAAACCTAAAACAAATTACCTCAAAAAAATTCTTAAAAATAGCGGGGAAAGGTTAATTAAACTTATCACTTGTCCTCATTTCTAGAGAAGTACTTTAACGGAAATTTTCAAAATGTTTTGGGAACCAATAAATATAGGCACTACTAAATCTTGTTAGACATTTGCATATAGGTAATTTCAAGACAAATTTCACCCTCATTTATATAAATCAGAATACATTGATATCATAAATACATTCCGTCAATATCGGAGCTTCATGGCCTCAATCATTCTACCTGATTCAAACGTAAACATGGGAACCCGCAAAAATAATAAATACCTAAGCTGTCTCGAAATGTAAGACATGTTACTGAACGCGTCTTCGCTAAAACTGCAATTCCTATTGAAATATCTTGATATTGTAGTAAACATTTTGTAATAATAAGCACAACCCGTGGGTTGTGCCACACGTTTTTTAAAATAATAAATAAGCTAACCAAAGTAAAATAAACCAAAGTCCTAATTTTCTAAATTATATAGAGACTAGCAGACACCGAGGGCTACGCCTTTCGATGTTTATTTGGTACCTTCATACCCGGCGCTTGCAGCTCCGAATGTTTCCTCTACTGAGTCGATCTTAATGAGAGTTGCTCCCAGAAGTAAAATCCGTGAAAAAATCTAAACTAAACCAGGAAAATCAGACCCGGATAAAAACGAATAAAAGCCCGAAAAAACAGCCCTATAACAAATTTTGTTGAAAGAAAGAACCTCCGTAAAATTGTCAGGAAAACATCCCCCGAAATCATGTGGCCAGAAAATTGCTTAAAAAGAAACAACAACATAATTAGTAAAACCTATCATTTCTCCTCAGTTTCAGTCTCCTAACTTCTTTGTGGCACCTTCTATGAATTTTTGAAAAAGCAAACATTCTTCTACCTTTATTTAATAAAAGGGGACCGATACAAAATTATGTTTAGGCTTAATTGCTCATGAGTGATAGTAGAATAAAGTTGTCAAATTAATTATTAAGTACGGAAATACTTGGGGGAGAGTTATTTTTAATCTTCCTTTCAAATTTTTGGTAGAACAATTTGTTCTTGACCGAAGTACACACCCACAGCTACCTGTCGACCTTTGCTTCACTACTCTCTCTTTGTAGTCAATGTTAGCCGTAACACATTAATAATAAGACACTTCTGTATATGGTAAAGAACAATATCTAAAGTACAGGAAAGTCCAGGCGAAGTGCTTCTCTCAATTTTGAAGCTTATTTTTGTCTGCAAAATAACTAAAATAGTATCTGCGATGTGCTCAGTCAGATATCCTTCTAAGCACCATTCATGTTCGTGTAGTGTTCTAGCCTACCGTTGAAACCACTCATAACTCGTAGTGTATTGTACGCTTTTTAAGTTTGTTATTCTGAAACTTATTTCACCGTTCTGGTGTTGAGGTGTAACATTTCCACCTAATGATTATACAGCACACTTCAACGCTTAGAAACGCTTGTTCTCTTGTTGTCTTTTCTCTTTACTGCTAGTTTTACTAGCTTGTTCCCAAGACATTCCTATTCATTCCAGCACTTTTACAATTACACTGTTTTGTTGCCAGTTTTGTAAATCTCTTCTCTATTCTGGTTTTTCAACTTTCAACTCGCGTGTCAGCTTTGAAAAACCTTGTTATTTAATTATTGCCATAATGAATTTCAGTTGGGCGATTCGGTGATTTTCTAACCCAAAGAATTGTGTCCAACGTAGAGTGCCTTGATGACAACTGATATTGACGGAGTTTAAAGTGATGCCACTAAGTGTAATTAAAGCTATCGATGACTAGATAACGGTTTGTTTTTCACTTGCAAAGCCGCATACACAACTTATCTCAAACCTGTTCGAATATAGGTAAATAACATAGGGAAACTGAAAGTATCGTATAGCTACCTGAAATGCTCACTTGCATTTTAGATGTCATGACAAACAACGTATATTTTTGTATTAGCGGATAGGAAATCTGATAGCTTCCGGTTTAATTATAGCTTCATGATATAGTATAAAGGATGGTATGCTACAGCGCACAGTTTAAGAGCCTCTGTGTGACGTCATCAAGCGAAAAATAACGGCAAATTTAAAAATTAATTCACGGAAAGTCTGCAGCCGATGAATTTTAATCGTTTGTACAACATATAAGTATAATAATTTAGTTACGATGATAAAATACAAATAAAATTCCTCTGGGAAACTAAAATATTTTACATTCGATGTACCCATGCTCATAATATTGTAATGTTCAATAAACAAAAAATTAATTTAAGTAGATCTATAATTTATTACCTACTTTTTGTCTTACTATTATAGTTGGTGCAATTTTTTACATAGCGCTTCATAATAAAGTATATAAAATAAATGAAACTTACTTTAAACACTAATTTGTTGACAAACTAGAAGCACCTAACCTCTTTATCATTCCACTTGACTTTAGAAACTGACAGAAGTACACGTACTGCGCCTGCGCACTGATAAAAAACAGGGTTTTTTGACAGGTTTTTACACTTGCGCAGAAGTTGAAGAAATTTGGTCCAAGCAACAGCATACCATGTTCTATACTCTGTCTATGTTATAGCTTTAATTATTCAATTTACAAATGACGCCAATTTTTTTAAATCTTTTTTTTAGTGTTTGATTATCAGTTTTATTTTATAAAAACTGTTTCTGTTAAAAAAACTTATTTTACAGAAAACTTACCTAAATTGTTATTTGGGTGTTTTCTATTTGTCAGATACTTCATTATGCATAATAACTAAATGATGATTTAGTTAAATAAAATATTTTGTGTAATTTAACATTTTTATTCACAAAAAGCAGTACTTAATGACTTATTAGTGCGAGATGGTTTTCTAACGTCTTTATTATAGCAGTTAGTAAAACATTGTTAGAGAAAAATTGTTTGTTGGGTTACTATGCATAACCTAAAACTATTACCTGTTATACTGAGTGTTTAGTTATGCCTCTACAGCACATTACTTTGTTATTTAAAATGAAACATCCTGTATATTACTGAAATCCTATACTACTCATTTAATTCTAGATAAAAAAAGGATAAAAATACTATAATTTTAAAAATAGAGTTTTTTGAGTTCTTTGATTTTTATCAAAAATTTTGTCATTTGTGAACTAATATTACAAAATTAATATTTAAGATACCAAAAACCGTTCACCCATCGCTATTTTGCACAAACTATTAAAACATTATAGCGTATTTAGCGGTGACCTCAAAACAGCAGATTGTTACATAATTTAAGGTCCATTTTGCAAAACTTGAACTGACAATAACTTTTGTATTTCAAAGGAAACACTCAGCATCTTTAACACCATTAAATGCAGAAAATAAATTCTCTTTCAATGTGGTATCTAATTTTGTATATCAAATATTAAAATATCTATGGTTTTTTTAAATTTCAAATTAAACAGACCGGCGTACGCATTTCAGGGAGTTGTTATATGAGACTTTTGGTTTCCTCAGGTTATGTGCTTGTGGTTGGGTGAACTTAAGAAACTTTGTGAGAAAATTGGCATCTTCCGTCACAGACGTAAAATACTAAAATCGGCTAACAGCTGTAAAAGTTCCAGGTACAGAAAAAATTATATATTGAATGACAATAAATTAATAAATATTTACACATAATGAAGAAAAAACAATTACTTAATTTATTTAAACAAACAAGTTTTAAGGATACAAGTTAATTCAAAGAACAAAGAACAAAGAACTCGTCGGCGGGAGCTTTAAAAGGTTGTGATCCGCTTAGATACCGATCCGGGGGTTTGAATGTACTGGTGATGGTTTTCCGGGGCACAGCTTTGTTTGAGGCACGTGTTAGAAACGTAAGCTTGCGTTAGATCCGGAAGCAGGACCCTTGAAGCTGCCTGCGGGGATGGTTTGCCGGGTCCAGAAGCTAATACTGGTTCCGTACGCAGATTCCCAAGAGTTTCTTCCTTTTAACCGTTTTAATCGATCCATAATCTTCGCAGGTTATATACCCTTTTTTAAAATCGCCTTGCGTAACAATTTAAATAAAAAGCATTAAAAATTGCACATTTTTTTATTAAAAGAGAGGGCGAATTTAATACAAAACAGCAGTTGTTGTTGCATAATATTTTATTTAACAGATGGGACGCAGTAGGTAAAATTAAATTTAATCATTTGGATATCGTAGAATGCAGTTCTAGGCCTTATAATTATTGTATTATGTTATGGACTTTTTATTAACGTGGTTTAGCATTTGATCAAAAAAATTCAATCGCGCAAGTAGCGTTCGTGGACGCCGAATCCCCCGAGATTAGAATCCACATCTTTACAAGTCAATGATATAAAGCGCATATTCATATGTACTGCTGGGTATTAAATCAATATAGTTTTAGCTGCAAATACGATAATTGGGTTTACACTGAATGCTTGTATAAATAATTGACAATCCGATGATACCTCTCATTACCAGCCCAAACTCCGCGGAAAACACAGCATGTGTGTTGGACTTCGGCGGCAGATGAAATCATCGCGGTAATATTCACAAAAGTGGCTTTATAGTAAGACCATTTTAGCAGAAGCGTTAGTTAGTAGTTAGACAGTTCAGTATTTATTTTATATTCGCGGACTTCTTGCGTATTTGGCAACATACAATATTGCTGGACGCACATGTACTTACATCTCGTCACAGCGTGGGGCGTAGCCCATGGGTTTTGTTTAAAACTGAAAGCATGTTTCTTTCCAAACTTTCTCTTAAGGTTAGTACTATAGAATTCCGTATAGATTTATTTATCGTTCGGTCTATTTCTGCTGTTATGGCTTATCACCAATGCTAGAAGACTTTGTTGAACAACTAATTCAATTGTTTATTTTCTTATTATTGTAACTTCCTGTTTTCAAAGTTTTGCTATATTTATAAAAAATATTCTAGAATGAAAAAACCATCCGTAATCAACCGCCTAATATTATTTATTATTATTTGGTATTTGTTATATAAAAATGTCAATTTTCAGCAATTGTTAAAAATATTCGTTTTAAAGAGCCAATATTGACAAAGATTTTTGTAACTTTAATTGTTCTTACTTCAAAGAGAACAGTTTATAAATTGGTTACTCATTTTCAAAGTGATATTTTACTACGCAAAAATCATTTTCATTAAATATATTTAAGTTACCATTATACGTAGCATTTTGTCATACTCAAAAATTATGAAGTGTTCTATTTAAAATAAAAAACCTGGTATTATTTCCAGGGTAATCATGTGGTATTTACTTTTACAGTGCCAATTGGATATATAAAATATATCAAAAAAACTTACTTTACACTTCATTTACAATAAAATGGCGTATTGGAGTGGGTACGGCCTCACCAATGTTACCCCTAACACTCCTCCTACCATGTGATTAGACCCCGCCTCCTTGACCAATGACAATGCAGGATTCTCCACTCCTATCATAGTCTAAGGTAAAAATCAATGGGTGTGTTAACGGGGATGAACGTGTTTACAACTGGTTGCACAGCTTTTAAACAGCACCGGTTTAAAAATCAACGCTGCTGTTAAAAACCCGTACAAACCAGTTAACAAACCCGTTGATTTTTTAACCGGTGCTGTTCAAAAGCCGTGTAACTCTCTTAACAGTCCCGTTGATTTTTATGTTAAACTAGAAGAGTGGAGAATCCTGCATTCTTATTGGTTGAGGAGGCGGTGCCTAGGCACGTAGGAAGGAGAGTGATGGGGAATGATATAGAAAAAACAATCAAAACTGAAACAAAGCAACTAAATTATACCTTTTAATTTATTTCTCTAAAATAATTTATTACTTTTAAAAGTATGTGACAGTCTATTTAAAGTGATACCAAATAGGTTCAACATTTATTTAGAAATCTAAAATACAGTAAATGTTTAAATGTAAATCTTAGAGCTATTGAAAAAAATCAGCATAGCACACTGAAAAGTAAAAAAATATTGTAAATTAATTATAAGGTAGGTTTACGTTTCAAAGTTTTTATCTACGTCTGCTAGGATAAGAACCTAATATATGATTCATTTGAGTTGCATAATGATGTTTATTATCCAACTCAATGGGATAAGGATCACTTATTCCACTCAGTGGAATATGACAACTTTTCATACTTCATTTTTGATTCTTCTGGTAACAATGAAGAAACTACCATCGTTGCAGCTTCTTCTATGTCCAACGGAATACTGTCACAATCACTCATAATTGTATTTGCCGGTTTTCTCACAATTTTCACCACAAATCAAGGAAAACTTAAAAACAACTCAATCATTGACAAAAAATGTTTGGTTGCTATGACGATAATAAATTATGTAGATACAATGATGGTCTGTCAAAATTATAAAGGCCATTAACATACTCATGCTCTTACTCCGCAACTCACCGCACTCGTATGTTAATAATGCCTTTATCCCACTGATATAATAAATAACTATTATTTTATCACTCATAATGAATAGCCTATATATTCGCTTGGATCTGTAAAATCATATACCTTGTATGTTTACCCCTCTAAATAATATTTGTATAATTATACCAAGAGATAAAGAAAAATCAAACTGTAAATTCTGTTTCGTTTAAGGTAAGTTGTATCTTTCGTGTTTTAAAAAAAAATTATCAGCTTCTGGAATATAACTGGTAACCTGTTAACTCTCTTGTCCGGTTTTTTACGGCGTCGCGTCAGTCACTTGTCGCCTCCTGAGCCCAATTTTGTCTTCCATTCTTGCAGGTTTTCACATTCCCCATTTCCTATTAGTCTTAACAATATGGCAATTTAAAACCTTTTATTATATTCTACGAGAACATATAAGGGCAGAAAAGTAACTACATTTAATTGTAACGTTTCTCAAATTTTGCTGCGGGCAGTTGAGCCAATTGCTACAATTGCTACAATTTTTAATGAAATATAAATTATCGTAACACTTTTAACATATTTATCCATCCTATTAATTACCTACATGTTTAACTAAAATTGTATGTTTAAATTAGAAAATTATTTTTGTGATTGTATTACAAAATGAAACTTAAACTTTTTTCTTGATTGGTCACCTTCCGGTTCGTCATTACGCCAATGGAAATCGATTGTAAACTTGCCGAACGTACTCATTAGAACTGCTACCTTCGTTCAACCAAACAGTACTGCGGCTCAAAACATATGTGCTTAGCTTAAAGAAAGGAACGTGTTTGCTAAAATCTTTAAATTTATAAAATCATGAATTATACACAGTAAATGAACTGATAACTTCTTTTTGATAAATACCGTTCTGGGAATTGTTATAGTAGTACCGCGGGTCGTTCACTTAATATCTTCGATTTATAATCGTAGCTAAATTTGTTTAATCTGAATGCCTTTTTAATACATATGTAAATACCAGTTAATAGGTTTTTGGTATATTTTTGGTATGTTACTTGGAATAGGTAGATTAGAAAACAGAAGCTCAAACCGGACATGCGAATCTCTATCTAAAATGTTGGTTGATGCAAAATCCAAATCATTGGACAGCTATAATAGTTTCTTATTTATGGTTTTCAGATTCACAAGAAATTAAAGCGGATGAAACTCGTCATCCAAATTTTTAATAAGTTCTAGAGTTTAATGAAATTGATGTAAATAAATCTCGTCATCCCAAACATTAATCAAAGATTAAATTTTATCTTCTTTTTTTTATATGCCGTATCTACTTAGAGGTTGGCGACTACCTGATTGAATTGCTCACAATCTATAGCAGAGTGGAATAGTTGTTCTGCATTCATTCCCGTCCAAGCTCGAATATTACGGAATCACGACAATCTTTTTGTTCCGACTCCTTTCTTTTTTATTTATTTTACTTTCTATTAATAACTGTGGGAGTTTGTAATTTTTGTTTCTAAATACATGTGCATAGTATGCCGTTTTCCTTTTCGTGATGATGCTTAGCAAATCCTGTCCTCTTTCCAATTTGTTCAGTATTTTAACGTTGCTTATTCTTTCTACCTTTAATATCGTCTGTACACCTACATTTAGAATGCCTCAATCTTGTTTATTATAGCATTTTTAATCTATAAGGTACATGTCTACGTGCATATTTCCAAGTATGCATTAAGCCTCCGATAATTCTAAAAATGCTTTAATCGATGCATTGTGAAATTTTATTTAATCTTAACTATTTTAATAATTAGTTATAACAAGATTGAATGTTTTAAGTAAGCCTAAGCCACTTCGCGACAATATTCTCTACATTTTTGTTATATAATGTTCATGCAAAACAATGCCTCTCTTGTTCCTAGCCTGCTCTGGAGGCTTTCCCCCTAGGGTTGGTCTGGATAGTTGAGTTTGTAGGTCCACTATAACCAGACCAGCTAGTAGAATTGTAAGTCCATAACTCCAGACCAACCCTACTAATTTTGTCTACCAACCCCGGCTAGGAAAGCCTCCAGAGCAGACTAGGAACAAGAGAGGCCAGTCTGATAAACTGTGGGTCCACTATAACCAGACCAGCTAGTAGAATTGTAAGTCCATGTTTACCAGACTGGTTCCTCGTAGGCTGAACTAATTACAGATGTAATCGGCTTGCAAGTAAAATTTTTTGCCTAGAGCTGATTTTATACCCCGATTTTTCACTCGGAGGATCATGTGGAAATGCTGTAGTGGGAGCAACTGTCTTGGGTGGGTAGACGACCTCTCGTTCCGTACTTGTGTACTTGTAGTGCTTCAACAACGGCTGCTTGCAACACAACATCTCAGGTTTAAAGTCAGGGGTAGTGGAGATTGCAACTACTTATACAAACATGTTCTGTAAAAATGTAAATTTACTTAAATTTATAGGCTAGTAGCTGTTTTTTAGAAATGCCAATTGCGGTTTTTATTTAATAGGGTGTGCTAATTGTTTGAGAACTGTTGTAAACTTGCAATGCCCAATAGTATCGGAAAATGGAATTTGAGCAAAAGCTTTACAAATTAATATGTACAAAATGAAATAATTCCAGGACGTAACTAATCTAGTGTGCAGATTTATGAAAAAAGCGAATTATGCATTCGAAATGACGACTGCAGGCTCGCGCGGCCCTGATAACACTTTAGATTCCTCTAAGCCTAAGCTTTTGTTGTTCCGTGCTAGTGGGATTTAAACAATATTCATACAAAATTTTAATGTTTGTTCTCTCGCATTTCATTGGGTTTTTAAAAACCAAGTAGTGCCACTGGATTTCATTTACTGTAATCGGCTCAAATACGTTAAAAGTGTCTGTAACAGTGCTACTGTACTGTACTGTAAGGTTTTCAGGTTGTAGCTCTACTAAAGCGTTACCGTACTTCTACAAACTGTTTCACACAGTTTGGTTGTAATAGTTTAGGCTTAAAATGGCGCCAATATGTTTTGAAACACTCTGTAGTAATTATAGGGTCAGTTCTTTTATTGTCGCTTCTACTATTTTTTAGACTATTAATTATATTAATTTTTAGGCAATACAAGTTGTACCGCTTTAAAGGTTTCAGCAAAAGCATATTGTCAAAATGGGTAATTTTCGTTTTCGTAGAAGTATCGCTGGCAGATTTAAAGCCTGCTTTAATGCCAATTGGGCCAATTTTGAATATATTATTAAATTAACTTCCTTATTTTTACTTATTTTATTGTAAGTAAAAAGTGTACTAAGTGTATTTATGTACATCCATGGCTTGCTTTCTTAAACCTAACACTTACATTTGCTATTTGTAAATTTTATGTTTCGTGGCTTGCTATTTATTTTTAAAATACTTCAATTTGAACAATATATTTAACATCTCAATTAGTTTAAAAAATAAATGTAGCAAACTATAGATTTTTTAAAATTACTAAAAATTATGTCGAAGCTATGATTCCTATTTAATAAAATGCATGTTTGTGTTGTAACTAAAAACCATTGCAAGTATAAAAAATTCGAGTGCACCACTGTAACCCACTCAAAGAAATCTAATAAAATTGATAGCACTTTGTAATATCTGTAGAAATAAATGCTCTGTAACTCCCAATATAAATGTTAAAAATTTAAAAATTTTAATGGAAGCTCAAAAACAAAAAAAGATTATCTATTTCTGTCGCTACCATTGAAATCGTGTTAAAAATTTGACCCAACAAGATGTAAAAGTTTTTACTTTTCTATACTTTTAGTATGGGATAGAATTGATTTCACGAAAATTTTCGAAATCAATATTATGACGGATAGTTTTTAAAAAATGTCTGTATGTGGGTGAGTATGTGTGTGGTGCACCATAACCATCAAACGAATAGTTCGATTTTAATGAGCTTTGAATTGTGGGAGCATATCAAAAATTCACCGACAAAATAAGCTTTTAAACAAAATTCGAAACCGGAAGCGGAACTTAGACATGTTTTTATACCAGCAAATTTTTCTTAAACCATATTTTACAAATTTGAAACCCCAACGTTTTTGTTCCAAACTTTTTATCTTCAAACTGGTGGCCGCTACGTTTTTTAAAAATTTTGGCTTCAGCGCCGTATTACATAAAAGCAAGTTTACAAATTGAGTTTAAATATTTTATCGTAATATCCCTATGTTACCCACTATTACTGTAAACAAGAATTTTTTAAACAGCTATGAAGTGAAAAATTTACAAAAATTTTGTGTATCTTCAACAGAAAATAACTCAAAAATTGGCCATACGGTATTTTTAAATTTTTGTTTTCATAGGGCTAAAGATGATTGAAATTTGAGTTTTGACGCCTGTTTACGCATAAACGAATTACCAGATCGGGATGAAATTTGATACTGCAAATGCTCTAAGAATACAAAAAGTTACAAGCTACTAGAACTTTTGGTACCCCAAAACTATGAAGTGGCAAAAATATCAATGTTTTGACTTCTTCAAAAACATACTGCTCAAACACTGGCCACACTATTTTTTTTTAATTATAAAGCTATGAATCAGCTACAATTTGGTTTGCACCCCAGTCTGCTAGTTTTTTTACCTATTTCTACGAATATTTAAAAATTAAAAATTTCTACTTTCTTATTTAATAAACGGGATTAATACAAAATTTCTGTTTAGGCTAAGTTTCTCATGAATAAAGTTTTCAACTTAATTTTTACATATTATAATATTTAGGGGGAAAGGGAGTAATTTTCCTGTTCTTACTAATTTTTGGTTGTTTTTCCGTTTCGGGGTTTCTTTAATTCCAAAAATTTTTTTTCCAAAAAATCAAAAAAGCGATTTTTTTTACTAAAACCTTTTGTTGCTCTCTTTGTATCTGACTACCACGCGTTGACTGAAGTTTTTTTACACATGGCCGAAGTACACGCACACAGCTACCTGTCGAAGTGTCCACCTCTGCTTCACTATTCTCTCTTTGTAGTCAGTCAGTAGTTGAATAGATAAAAAGATTCTTACTAATTTTATACTATTATTTCTATAGGGAAGCTTCAATATCACGCACTATGTTCTTAATATTTCTTATAATGTTATTATTATGCAGCTATGCAGCATACCGATGTTATTGTAGTTAATGTTGGGGCGTAACACATTATTAATAACATACTTTCGAATATATGATAAGCAAGGCCGGGATTTCTAGGCATTTGCCTACTTAGATTTTGTACAACCAGCTTAATAATTTTTATACTACAATATATTTCTCAAGCTACTGTTGATTTTAAGCGGCATTTTAATTTGCCTAAACATATAATTACATCAAAAATGAGACATTCTGTACAGAAAATTGTGAAGTGCTGCATAAAGTAGCTGATTAGGCTCCAAACAACTTTAGTTAGAAACGAATTTGATTATTCTCGAAAATTTAGCAAATGGTAGGGAACTGATACTTAATTGACACCCTCTATATTTGTAAAATCAAATAAAATAATATCTTTAAATTTAAAAGAAAAAGAAAATTAACAAATATTAATTGATATTATCTTAAGGTTGAACTCGTTTTGAATTTGAATAACCAGGCCTTATGCTTTCTTAATCTAATTAAAGGAAACTATTAAGAACTACAATTAAGATGGAATTTATGACTACAATTTTCATTTCTCTAACTTTCAACTCATTATTTTTAGATAATTGCTAAAAAGAGCTGCAATAATGGATATTGTTAAATATAGCATTTATGAATATCTGAGCAGGAGAATTGAACTTAGTACTCTGAAACAGAAACCTCGTTACTTTTGAGCTTTAAAGCGAAATTCAATTCAAGCCAAAATTTTAATATACGAGCAAATTTTAATTAAATTTAGGAATCGGTTTCGACTTGCGGACTTAAGGATTTGCGATTACCACAACGAAAATTCGGTTCCAAAAATAAACCACCTAATAAGTGTACCGAATTCTAACCCTAGCTCTGAACTAATAAATAAGACTTAATAATATTGCATTAGCGCACGCTGATTAATAGAAAACGTTCGTCCGCGTGTCTGTTCTTCAACCATGAAAATCACTAAGGCAACTAAAGTTTCCATAATATTTTCTTTCGTCACAAAGAAAGTTGAGGGTTGCATTTCAGATTAGGGTCGAGTTGCGGAACCAAGAAACCGGAACCGTAATCTGACTCGCATAACATCGTGTAAGGGTGGGATAAATACAACCGCACACATTAGTGTTTCTGTTAGTTATGAATAACTTTATGCCTTATGAATTACGTACTACTATGAAAATGTATTACATATTCTAAGTAAATAGAAAATCTTTAAACATATGACATTCTAGGGTTACCGTAGTTACAAATGCATATCCTTGACTGCTTATTCCGAAAACTAGCAAAATCTTTGTTCCCTAAAATTTATTCAAAATTTTACGATTTCTAAGGTTTGTATTTTCTTATATGACACGTAGAAGGCCTATTATTCATTTCGACTAATGAATTAGGCGCCAAGCAACTGAGTATTATCTACAAAGGAAAGGATTGAAAGATGTTATCATGCATAGTATACCAAAGCCGACATGGTGTTACGTAGAAATTATTCCAAAGTTTATAGCGTTCATTCATATTTCAATATGTTGCTTTTGTTCAAGTTTTGGTATCTATTTTAAAATAGTATATTTTATTGAGTGGTGGTAGCTCAGAGGTTGGGCGCTCAGTCTCTAACGCTGAAGGTCTAGGGTTCGATTCCCCGCCGAAGCCATGCAGCAATAAAAATCTATGCCGCAACCCGCCACTCACATTCCCCAATCCGGTGTAGGCAGCCGTGGGGTCTTAATGCCTGAAACCTTCTCTGGAATTTAGTCGTTCGGATTCGACGTTAAACTGTAGGTCCCCCGTACTCCACCTTAGCGCTGAGGAGAGTATGTAGCAGAGAAGAGTGCCGGTGCCCAGCAGTGGGACGTAAAGGCTGATTACGACGATACGACGATATTTTATTAGGGGTCCGTAAATAAGGATCTATTCTATTTTATGCGCGCCTGGCAAATTCTCGTGTTCGGCTTCGCCTCACACGGGAAGTCATGCAAGCACGGAAAATCCATTTCTGGACGTGTAATGAACGATACATTTTATTATACTTATCTGAAAACAACGCAAAAAAGGATAAGAAGTAAATTTAGAACATTTTATTTTCAAACTAATAATAATACATGGTAATAGTACCAAACATGATTAACATTTCTATAGCAACGATTTATTTATTATCGGCATTGTTTTATTTTCTGTCAGTTTAATTCATGTCAGTTTTAAAAAATGTACTCGGAAGGAAATCCAGATATTCCTAAAAACATATTAGAGCAAGCGGTGCAAGCCAGTCCTGTTTTGTTACCAGCAAAATCCAGGTCGAGATATGAACACGAGTATCAACTTTTTATGGAATGGCGAGATCTCAAAAAAGTTAAATAAATAAATATTGTTTTTTCTTATAATTAACTCAAATAGTATTTTTTTATTTAGCGCACGGAAAAAAATCGGAGATCGGGAAAAGTTTTCCGTGCGCTGTTCTGAAAATGCCACCCTTACGTCATTGTAATAACGGATGAAAACAAGATGTTTTCAGATAAGTATAATAAATGTTGCAAGGCGTGTTGCTAGAGACTTTCGCGGTTTCTCAAACTGTCAATATGACAATGTACAAGCGTTTGCTCCAAATGTTTGCGCTATAGTAGTGTGGGGGCCCCGCCTGCATTAACAGAGTGCTTAGTGTTTGAATTTTTGGGCAGAAAAAGGTTCGATCTTAGTGTATCTGTTTGTCAGGACAAGAATACTTAATCGCCTTATGCTTGTTAGCTGTCTGTGAACCCATACAAACTAACGTGTTGTAAAACACTGCAGTTTTCTTAGACAAGGTGATCAGAGCAGTGAATTCAAGTTCAAGATGCGGAGATATTGAAATCTCTTCAAGCCAGTCGTGCAAAGCGGCGGAGCTCTGAGTGGTCGTCACTGTCACGCGGAAATGGATCCGTTGAAACATGACTGCGTGACCAAGAAATCGATGTTGCTTATAGGTCCTTAGAGGATGAACTACTAGAATTCAAGCTTTACTGAGTCTTAAACTGTATTCTCCTTTTATGTTGTTAGGTTGTTTCTTCATTACAATTGCTTTACATATAATCCAAGGGAAGTAATGCCGTACTCTGTCGAGTATTTGATCGTTCTTAAAGTGTATTTTATTTCCATTTAAACCAGTTTGTTTAACGCCGCAGATTTAGTGGCGCATCTGTACTCGTAATATTAACTCAATAGAACGTCCAGTTTGTCCAATTCATTTTGCATCACAAGAGAAAGAAATTTTGTCGATGCCGGTTTATTTTATGTTTGATATTTGGTTTTTGCGGATCTGACACCGTTTCTGAGAGGGTCATTAGTCCTAACGAATGTCTTTACCTATAATGTACCTTGTAAGAACATACCATTTCTTATCAGTAACGCCTTTACTGTAAGGTAAAAAAGCTAAGCCCAACGGAGGTGTAGTTCTTTCTTAGCTATGATGGACTGTTCAATATTGCGGGCTGCTTTGTGAATTGCTGGGTCTGTATAACCATTTTGATGTAACCACATCGACAGAGGTTTTGTTTCTTGCTCTGGTTGTTTGGGGTTTTAGTAAAGTAGATTTCTGCATGAAGTGGTATTGCAAGTTTGCATTTGAATACCTGTTTGTATGTGTCTTTTTTCTATAAACTGCGTGCTCCACGCTACCATCCATAGCCGCTTCCACCTATTTATATGTATGTATAAGTTGGCATTTCAACTAAAAATGGCATTATCAAACATATTTACACTAATTCTATTAGGCATTTTATTTTTTAAGATCTCTGCCATACCATCTACAGGTACTTTTTTGAAAAGATACAACATCGAAACTGACTATAATATCTTCTTCATACAGATGTAATTTTTATTACTTATTACTTTAGGCTTAGACCGTTTCTTCATTTGAGGATTACGCCCAGCATGATAAGACAAGAACCTGCAGCGAGTTTGTTTTTACAAAATTTTTTTCTAAAGTTTAAGCGATAGTTCACAGTGCTTCAGCAAAATATTTACGTACTAAGCTCACTTGGTGGCAATACAGAATCATGTGTTTCATTTTTACTCGCTCACAATTGTCGACTACAACGTCACGCATCCCACAGCCCATGAGGTATTCTAAGCAGTCTGCGCTATTTTCATTCAAAGACCACGCGGGTTTTATATATTGCGGTTTTTCTTTTGATCTATTATATTTTTTTTCTTTTATTTTCTTTTATTTTCTTTGTACTGTCTTTTTTTCTTTTCTTTTATTTTTTTTTTATTTATTTATTTTTTTTTTGAAGTAAATAAAGTTGCTGGTACTACACTCCAATTAGGAGTTTGACTTGCAACTCAGTGGGCCTGGGCCACTATACCATTGCTTCCGACACACAGCCGTTTCGTACTCTTCAACAAGTACGAGGTGGTGTAGTAAGCACCACGCCTTAGACGGCTGCTCATAATATTTTTCCAACGGTAAGTAGGGTTCTAGTAAGGCGCATTGGTTGCTTACACCGTTCCTTTTTTCAGAACCTTATATGTTACCTGAGCAACCAAGTTTTGTTTCGGCTTTTCATGGTATAAGCAGAAGTACAGAGCCATGGTTATGACCAAACGGAGACTCTAACAGCGTCTCCTTTAGCTACTTATCAGTTTTTTATTTCTTTTTATACAACTGTACCCATATATCCAGCACACCGACAATATTACTCGCTGCCAATGTTTCCAATAGCTTTTCTAACATTTGTAGAGTAGTGGTTATTTTTTTCTAGATATTAACCAGGCTGTTTCGATCAGTTACTGTCGATGGAAATATGTACAATACACGTTTATTTTAATGTGCGCCACTATAGACCTTTTCGTCGCTGCACAGTTACATTAGTGTAATTTATGTAGCGGTACCTACGTTTGCGGCTTGATTTAGCAGGGTCATTATTTGCTGAGGGATTGAGATACGATGCGCGACATTTAGACGTCGCCGTTTGGGCGCCACTTTAATTTAGTATTTATTAAAATAGGTAGGATAATATCTAAATACATTTTGGATATCTCGCATATTCTAAAATTCCGTTCCATTTATCTTATCTCCTATTCAGACTGTCAAAAAGCATCACATTTAATAATTCTCACTGATTTAACTAAACCTACCTTTGATTTTTTATTAGCAAGCGAGATCTACATGGTTTGCCTTAAAAACGAGTCACCCAGTATGTTACAATATTACTGCAATAATTTCCAAATTAACTAATTGATTCTAAATTGTAAAGTATGTAATCATGTTTTAAATAGCTTTGTAGAATTTTACGCTGCTTATTAACACCGTCTAAATGTCCGGCGCCCATACGGCCCCACGCCCGAATAGTGGAACCTAATAGCTGGTTCTGATTGAATATACGCTCGTACCCCATGCAAAAACTTGGCATAGCCGTGTCGGAGGGCTGGTCTTACCATTACTGATACTGTGAATACTGTACACACTACGGCAATGAAAATGATGTTGGAACTATCACATATCACAGATCTTTGCTCATAGCAAGGTTTTGTTTTTGCTCGCGGACCCAATGTCTGATGAGTTTTTGACTGCATGGTATAGTGCTACATTTATAAAAAGAGATTTTCTGTTTACTATTCAACGAAAGAAGAGAACGAGACCAACAGAAGCTGTTTTCCTCATGTGATATGGCAGCTATTGACACATACCCAGGATCTCACAGTCGTTTGATTTGAGACACCATGCCAAAGTTTTGATGTAGGTGAGAGGTGCAAACAAAGGCTCTTTGCGCGTGCCCGACATTGCAATGGTCATTTTAGTAATTACAACATGGTACCTCATTTTTAATAGATTCAAGGTCGTCTTAATTGTTATCAAGGATGAATGGGTAGGCGATTTCACGCGGTGGAGTTTTTACGAATTCCCAGAAAGGTTCCAAACACCTAAGCGGCACGACGTTGCTCTACGGGGCTATAAATTTGCCTGCGTCCAAGTCGCCACGTCTGGGAAACCTAACGGTCTATAAATTTGTCAAAGTGATATATTGGGTGGTTGGAGGCCACCGATAGGCAGGTGAAGATATGGTCTGAAGGTGTTGCGTGTCTGTTGGTATTGGGAACCTGATCGGTAGGAATGTGATTTCATAATCAAACTGTCTACCCAGGTAGCTCACATTTTGGAAGTGGTTAAGGTACCGGTCAATATGATTATACCGGTTACCAATCAATCTGGAGGGTGTGTAGTCAACCAGTACTGGGACTGCCAGTAGCCTATAGTAGAAAAAGTAGTTTTTACTCTTTTAAAAATTCCAACCAGTAGCTGACTGGTACCACGGAAACTCGAGTTGTCCTGCGAGAGCACGCTACTGACCATGAACAAAATAATAACATCACTTCAATTTTCTGTGGTTAAACTTAATCACTTTTTTGTATAACTATGATATAAAGATAAAAATCGAAATTAATTACAAAAAAATCAACCAATACAATACCATAAATAACTACTGCTTTAATATTCACCTGTCATTAGGCTTAAAAAAAAGTTTTTACTTCAACACACCTAATATATCTCTATGTATAATTAATTAAGTATAATCAACAATATCAAAAAAAACTATACCGGAACTGAATGCCATTTATTAAAGAGTAACATTTACAGAACGTAATATCTGAACCGTCTGGCCACAAACAGCGAACACGTCTGGTTTTATTACAAGCGTTATTAAATCAGAATTACATTTCCCGATTTTAATTCTCTATCGCGAGTTGAATTTGAACACAAAAACTTGATCTTAGAAGAAAGAAGTTAAAATTATTCTCCTGCAGGCATAAAAGTTTTATTACAGTTTTCTTTAAACTACGCTTTAGGAAAATTTGTTCCCTGTTCTGAATAAATATTTAAATTTGTAGTAGTTTTGGTTATGAAATATGATGAATAATAATTGATTTCGGATTTGCATTTAAAATTTTGTTTTTCATATTCCTTTTTTGCATTACTGTGGAATAAGACAGCGGTTAATGGAGATTAAATGTAAATTGATTATACAGGAAGAATTAGGTGTACGGAACGTTGGTTCCACAGGAGTAATTATGAAGTGGGCCAATTATTTACCACGGTTTGCCTTTTTACAATTTTTCTTTAAAGCTGTGTTTTAACAGTTGTTACGTCATGGGCTTTTGTTAAAGGCAGCCTATAGTTATTACGGTTTCGTAACAGATTTTGTCTTACTTAAGCGATATAACAAGTTCATGGAAATACGTAATATACATTTACCAGAATAGGCAACACACAGTACATCTTACAAACAATTGTACACAAATTGATAATTAAAATCAGAGTAGCCGTCTATACATTATTTTAAACATAACAAACACCCAAACTCCTCTGATGTTGGTGGGTACATTATTTCCATCTTATCTCTGTAACGGTGCATCCTATTTTGATGAAAATATATTATAAAAAAATACGGTTAAAAGCGGATGTATTACAAAATATATGAGAAATTGACATACTATGTTACTTAAAATTGATCTAAAATACATCAGATTCTGATAAACTAGAGATTTACCAACGCTGCAAAAAAGTAAACAATTTTAAATCAGATGTTTAAATTGTATGTATAGCCACCCCAATAAACATACGTACATAGGCGCCCGCTTTTGTATATTTTCAGCAGTGCTCAAATATTTGCTTGAATAAAAAGTAAAAATGTAATAACTATTTATTGATCAGAAAAAAAATAATGAATGAAATAATGAAAAATAAATTAAATTTATGTTATATTCGTGCATGAAGTGCTAAGTGAAAAAACATGTATTTTTTTTCCTATAAAATGAGTAACCGGCATTTAATTGTCTTATAGGCAATACAGATCGTTTAGTACAAAAATATTCTTATACTAGTCGTATTTCCCAACAGTTATACCACGAGTGAACTGAAAAATAATGTAGTGTTAAATTACGAATAATTGTTGCACACCGGCTAGTACAGCCTTGTTTGTGACAATAGCGCCAAAAATAATTATTTTTAGGCAAAACAAAAACGAGTTGCTATGCAGGAAGCTTGAGTAATTTGCACTAATTATTTTTTAATTCGCGAGGTGTACATAAATGGTATTTTTTAAGCAAAATAAACACAATTTGCTACACCGAAAATTTGGCTAACTTTCCCCGACTTTTTTTTAGTTAACGTGTTGTATATGAGTGAATTATTTCTATCGTAATATATCGGATTGTCAAATATTGTATTTTCAAAACTTTCAAATTTTACAAATAAATTAGTTATACAATTTTGTATGTCAAAAATAACCGAATTAAATTGTTCTATTGGCTGATGAAACGGCAAATAAAACCTAGTTATTGTTTGATATACTATGATATATAGATGTCAATTATGTAAAAAATGAGATTCGGCTTTTTAATTTACGAATTTAAAACAATATCGCGTTTCGTATAGTTAGATAGATTCCAGCAATGTTCAAGTCTTATTTAAACGCGGTTTTTCTCATGGGTACTCAGCGCCTCTAGTAGTATAGCTGTATGGTTCCTGTGACCGAGGATGGCATGTCTATCCGAAGCACTACGTAATCATCCCCTTAGAGGGTAAATGAAGGTTACCAAAGAGTTCTTGTACCGAAAGAAGCACTTTTTTGTTAGGTGGTTGTAGGAAAAGAAGTTATTTTTTGTCAACAATGACCAGAAGGTCTTAAGAATGTCTTGCAGGAGAAGAACTAATTTTTTTACTTGTGAACTGGGAAATAGTAGTATACCTGTACTCGGTTCCTGTGACCGAGGATGGCATTTCCATTCGAAGCACTACGTAATCATCCGCTTAGGAGCTGCAGATCTTCTAAAATACACCATGTTTGGCTATCTTAGGTTAAATGAGAATAAATACCAATAGACGCTTATTTATAGCTTATTTGAGAGTTAATAAAACGAAATTTATAATTTATAATAATAGCTTTCTTAATGTGTTTAAGGTTAGCATTCATAGATTAAATAATTTTTATTATATTTGTCAGAGCTTCTACAGTAAATAGTGTCCAATACTTCAAATCTCTCTGTTTTTATAGCTCTGGAAGACATGGTGGGGGTGGTTGGTGTAGTAGGATGAATCCTCTTTGTTGGTAACATACTGCTCAACTTGATGAATCTGTTTTCGTCTTTAATTCTATCCCATATTACATCATAGTTGCTTACTTTCTACAAAAATAATACTAAATTTATTAATAAATATTTAACTATTAAAAATTAATAGTTTATTAGTAACATAAAACACTTGGTAATTGTTTCACAATTTGTTGGTTTTTATTTACTCGACTCGAGTTTCAACCATCACGGTTACCTTCAGGAGTTTACAAATAAAACTTTTAGTCACTTTTATTTGTAAACTCAGAAACTCCAAAACAATGGAACATTCTTTGAGAAATATGAAACAGAGTACAAATAATAAAAACATAAGCAATGTAGAAATTAAAAAATCAAAAAAAGAACGTATAAATAGAAGACAAAATGAAAATGATACTACATCAAAAGAATCACTAATGGATATTGTTAGCGATAATACTTTGTCACTTAGAAGAAAAGCCAAATTTGCTGACAATAGTGACAATTACAAAACCACTTCTCCGAAACGTCTAAAACCACATGTAAAACAGTCAATAATAGTTAGTGAAACTGCAAAACCAAAACTACTCCTTTAAAAAGAAAAAAAAAAATGATTCGATTTCATCTAATACAAATGCAATAAAAATAAAACTTGATGACATTGCTTTCGATCAGTTTAATTATAATAAAAAACGTAAAATACATGATGTTTATGAAGATGATTCTGATAATGACTATAGTAAACATCAAAGAATATCTTAAATATTACATGCACCTACCACTTACAGTTAGTATTCAAATATAAGTTAACTGAGAATCACATGTCTACGCTCTGTGACAAAAAGAAAACGAAAATGGCACCTCATACTGCAAACAAAACAACCAAATCAAAGAAATCGAAGAAAAACGTTAAGAAATTGAAAAAAAAATGTAAAACGTGTCAAAAATGGTTCAATCAGTCTAAAAGAAGTTATCAAACAAACAAAAAAATACATTATTGCAAAACAACCTCAAACCATGTCTATGTCTTAGACCACTCGGACAATCTGACTACTACAGGTAAACTATAGGTAAAGTAAGTAGATACTCAGCTAGCCTAATTCAGGTGAAATAAGCTTACCTACTAAGGAAAAGGTATTGATTGCTTAGTTGTTTGATGTTTTCTTGAAATATCCTGGAGGTATATGTTTAGCCCCATCACTTATTTTTACATGCTCACGAAATGTACAAGCAATTTTTGTTTTTTAAAACAGGATTCGATGTCCCGCCAAACCAATATCTTTCTTGAATTTTTTGTTATCTTCAATTTAATTTTGAAATTTTGTCTACGGTGTTCTAAAAAAGTTAAATAAGATTCATTTTTAGAAAATTTTTTTAATACAAGTCAGCTTATTTAAAATACATTTTTTAATTAAATTAAATAAATCGTTTTTCGCGAATAATTAATATAGTATTGTTTTAATTATACTACTCACCTTTTCAATATTTTTCACCACATCACCAACAAACTCATCAAGCACCTTTTCAGAACTCGTCTTCGTTAAAAAAAAATGTAAAGCAAAACTGTAGTTTTATTGTTATATACTTTTACATTTAATATTTTAACATGTGCAGTAAATTACTTATATATATTTAATAAGGTTTAAAAATATACACTTATTTGACCTATTCCTTGACCTATGCACTAGATAAAGTCATGATTGCATGACACAACTGATTTCTTAGCAAAAGTCGTGACTGAATGACACAAATAGGAAATGTAACGTACATTTCTTTAAAAATTGTAGTATCTTTGCAAAACTAGCTGTTTTTATAGTAATATGCATCATATTAAATTTGCAACTTGTTTTTTTAGAAAATTCATTACTGAATGACGCAAATGGTAAATGTAACCGTCATTTTCTTAAAAATTGTAGTATCTTTGTGAACTTTGCTGTTTTATAGTAACGTATTTCATATGAAGTTTGCAACTTTGTTGCATGTTTTGAACAAAAATGTTTCAGAACTGCGTAATGCTAATAATGCAATATCAGATTATTATTTTAAATTTCAAGCAGTTTTTTTACCAAAATTCCTCCTATAAATAGTTTATTTACTACACAACAGCTATACAGTTATACTCAATAAGTTTAAGAACAACAACAACATAGCTACTACACCTTCAACAATAGTCGTTTGTAGTGATGATAAAATGTCATTACCGATTAAAGCGGTACATGTCATAATGAAACAGATTTTTCAGTAAGTTATTATTATTATTATTATTTCATTACTTTTTTTTTCTTTTTCCTTCTTACGATAATTACTTTTGTTTTTTTTTCACCAATTAGGTATGGTGTAAAAGATGTCTCGATTAAAGGAGATAAAGTTTTCATTTCTTTAACTTATTCTCCAAAAACAGAAACCCTCCAACGAAAATTTGGCAACTTAGGTACCTGTTAAGTATATACGAACTAAAATTAAAACAGAAGAGGAGTTGCACATCCTTGAAAAAGCTCTTAAAAAATACCGCTTCAATATCCACGAGGATGATGTTCAGGCGATAGAAGATGGTAGCATCAAAGGAAAAGGACTACCATCTAAGAAAAAATTAAGCATAGAAGAGGCACCTGTGGTTAAATTCTTGTTGAAAGAATGGATTTACGATCAGAAACAGTTAATGTATAAGACATGTTTACTTAATGAACACTACAGCGTTCTAAAGTTAAACTTTCCACACCACATTTTGTTACCCTCGAAAGGTGTGATTGGGTAGTAGTTTTATATAAGCCAATAATATATCTAATGGTAAGGTTTTTCCCCTCGATTGTTTCAATAATTGGTGTAGCTGTAAATACGTGCAATATTTTAAAATAAAGCAAAGTTTGTTAAATTTTTATACTTACATATAGGTATACGATCCTTGGTATAAAATCAAGCATATTCGTTTAAAATGACTGAATTTCGGTGCTTTTCATAAAGGAAAAAAAACCTCCAACTTCAATAGTATCATTTTTTTTTGGAAAATAGGTTTGCAGAAACCGTTCAGATCGTAGCGGTGCTCAAACGATCACTTCCACAGTCGGCGCCTATGCATAAAGAGTTTAAATATAGGTAAAAAACAAGTTTGATAATATTTAAAATGTGCGAGTGCATCACAAATTCATCGGGAATATTAGGTTAACGAAAAACCAAAACTTTAAGCGGAAGTTATACATGTTCGCAGATTTTTCTGGTTTTTAGTTTTTATAAAAATGCCGAATACATATATTAGAGAATATAAAAGCACAGGGAATGCTTATTTTTCAAACCCATAACTCCAAATGGCAATCGAAAAGATTGTTTCATAAATTTGACATTAACGCTTGTTTGTTCAAAAACCAGTTATCATATCGGCATAAAATTTGGTAACGTACGGTATATAATAACATTGTGTCTGTCACCTTACATTATTACGATGCCAAGTATTCGCAGATTTATTTTACGTATAATTGATAATTTTCAAAACATAGTGGACCTTGCGGCCGCTGATTTGTAGCTAGAAACGTTTGAAGAAAATCATTCGCTCTGCATTCGTACTATCCATAAATACCAATTTTTTGAAAACATTCTAATTCTAATACAAAAACATAGTTATTTAAGATCTGTGTCAATTCAGAGTTCTTTAGTCGATATATCGGTAATACCGATGTATGTTTGATATGTTTTTCAATATCGCCCAGCCCTACGCTTGACACATTTCACTAAAATTTACCAGGGTTTAGTCCGAGCTGCTTATCTGCATATTTTCCAAACTTATTAAAATAAAATATTGTGTTGTAAAACAAATTGCTAAGAAAATGTGTGAAACAAAATGATTGCACAAAAAAAAAGACTACACGTTAGTTGTAATTCTGATAATATTAATTTTTTCTTGTTTATTTGGGAATAACCTTATTTACAACTACTTGATTGTTCTGTAACTTACTAAGTTTTTAGATGTCGGATATTTTCAAATGTTCTGTACCGAAATATTGGTGAAAAGCAGTGGCGTAACGCAAACCGTAAGGGCCCTTTCTCAAACTTTTATAATAGGCTTCCCACTTATAGTTTTGTTACAAGCAAATTAAATAAAAGCATATCTATCTTTAAACACTTCGCGATAGTAAGCGGAACCTAATCCAGATTCTAGTTAGTAGCCGATGTATCGGGAATTCTTCTGATATACATTTGTTTGTTGTCAGCGCGATAAATACGCTTTTCAGACCAGCTAGAACTAAAGTACCCATAAATAACCAAATTATACCAAGCAGCAATGTAAACTTTTATTGAAAAGAATCAATAAACCAAACCGACAGTAAGGGCCCGCAGGTGTGTTATGCTGATAAATCTTTCGGAGATGCAAGACTTAGTCGTGTTGTTATGGTGAGACAGTTACGGATTTAATATAGATACTTTAAAAATTAAACCACAATTATATTTTAAATTTTTAATTTATATGCACGTTCGGGATTGAAACCGAAACTAAGCTAATCATTTCTAAATTCATTTATTTAATAATTCCACTGACTGCTTTTATTTAGGCTACATATTATGAAGCTGCCTAACAGACCAGACCATGTTTTTCAGTAGCGCATGGATGCACAATTTTATACGTATACCTACTCTCCATAAAAATTAAAATATTTGTTTATGATGGTATGTTTTAAAGTATAATGGCCGTGTTTTTTTTTTTAATTTTCACCATTTAAGTTTTTGACGGCCATTCATCACTCTGGGCGGCAAAAAGACTTGGACCTCCCGCGATGCGGGGTTTCGGAGGGTGTTTGTTACGCTACTGGTAAAAACCTTGCAAGACTATAACTGCCTATTTAAAACCGAATTTACATTCCAAAAACAATTTTGTTGTCAACACGGTATTGGCAAAGGTTTTGATAGACGCTGAAATATTTTCTACAATATAATAAGTTATTGTTTAATTTTGCGTTATCTTGCATTCTTGACTTTTCTTTAACGTCACCCCACTTTTGATATACAAACATTAATAGCATAATTTGTAGTAACGTCTCTATATCGTGCACGCTATTCTAAACCCCCAGTTTATGGGAAATTGTTTCCAAAACAAGTTACAATTTAGCGAGATTGCTGATAAGCAACGGTTACAACCAGAAGAGCGTGCTTTCATTGTATCCACCTGTATAGCAAAGTAGCTGAATTTTTATGTCCTATTTGGGCTATTAGTTTTGGCGGCATGTTTCAAATAACATTAAACTTTTATGGGAAGGCATAACTATACAATAATTTACTTTAATATTCAATTATTGTCCTTAAATTAAGCAATATTTTCTTTATGTTCAAGAGAAGGCCCCTGGTGATATTAAAATTCTACAGGCTAATTTAATTTATCTACGACTGCTTGGATAAGGACTTATTATGTCATTCATTTGCGTTAGGTAATGAAGTTCATTATCTCACTAGTGAGCTAATGGATTCATTACCTAACTTATTTTGTTAATACAAACAAAACTGAAGCTTTGTTTATAAGAAAACTAGCTGCTTGCCATAGTATTGAACAAATTGAATCTATCTCGTTCCTTTAATTATAAACAAAAAGTGTTTTAAAAGTGACTTGACATTTGCAAATAAATTAATGCCAAATGTCAACTGTCTTTCCAATCAAAAAAATTCGATTTTTAACAAATTCTGAGCAGTCGGAGATAACATTTAGTATGTCACACGTGGGATAATGCATTGTTATGGCACTCGTTTAATTAACGGTCTACGACCTCGTCGTGCAACTTTCAAAGTCGTGTTATAATAACGCCTTTATCCCACTAGTAACGTGAATAACTATTACAGTTAAATACGGTAAAAAGTCCCCTAAAAAAATAAACATCAACATAATTTTTTTTAAATATATCCAAATATTTCTTGAAAATACGAAATATCTTAGGTTATCCGAACTTGTCTAAATACGTGTTATAAATAGATGGTAGCATAAAGTTGAATATTATTCAAGATTATTGTATAGTTGTCGGTAGTGGCATTTTTATATTACACTACCGTCACCGCACCGTAATGTAATGATTGCTAGAATATCCTTACTATCCCTAATAACCCCTACTCCAAATGCAGTGGTAATAACTTATTTTAACTTAAAGGAGTTTTTAGTGATATAATATTTACTGAAAATACTGCAAAGCTATTGGAATGAAAGTCATCACAACTTGTACTTTAAAATGCATGCTGTTGATGCAATAAAATCTGACGGATTTTCCATCCAATATTTAAATTTTAAAAATAGAATTGCAGTAAACAGACGCTGCTTTTGTTTTCCTTGGATATTATATTGGAAATGTAAAACGGGCGCCTGCATAATGTTACGCAGTATAGATTTTAGTGTTTTAGCTTTACAAGGTTTTATGTTCATCCGACCTGTTTCTAATTTATATTTTCTCTAGAAACCGCTTTGCTCTTTTGAAAATGAATTTTATTGAAGAAACAGCAGCAAAAAGTTAAAAACGAAATATGCTTCCTTTGTGCTAGAATTAAATGGAAAAGCGTATTGGTTGAATAATTTAACAAAACATAGCAACCCCGGTAAAATAATTTCCCGGATAAAAAAAACACCAAATAATCTATAAATTAGATCCGGATCCCTTTCCCTTGTTTCAACTTTTGCTGACGACGGGCTATGCTCGTCTATCTCAGCACATCTTATTTATTATTATATTTGCCGGTTCCGATGTTTATGTTAACAGTCACGTAGGGCGACACGGGACTTGATTTCAAAAGCTTGCGTATGTTAAACGGAGGTTTCGCAAATGCGTGGAGCGTAGCCCACGGGTTCGGCTAGTTTGTAATTTAATCATTTAGAGTGAATATAGAAATATAGAATGTAAAGGCGTATTCCAGTAAAATCGCTGTTCTATATCATATAATCCGAATTTTATTAATCAAATTTTAAAAATTTGAGTTTTAAAATATCTGAATCTGCAGAATTGAAATTTCGTATAC
The DNA here is from genome assembly GCA_958336395.1 of Ctenicera cuprea. Taxonomy (NCBI): domain Eukaryota; kingdom Metazoa; phylum Arthropoda; class Insecta; order Coleoptera; family Elateridae; genus Ctenicera; species Ctenicera cuprea. Next base: position 18,587,025 of record OY284495.1, on the reverse strand, counting down.
CTCAAAATACGAAATAAAGTATTTCTCGGATAATTCAAAATCCAAATCGAAATTGATAATTCAATATTAGAATCGGAAGAAAATTTTAAATAAAATATTGTTGTAGTAATCCAAAATCCGGATCAAAATTGAAAATCCGACGTCCGGATCGGAATAAAAATGCGTAATCTGAATCCGCTTACAAAATGCAAAATTCGAAATTACGTAAGATATTCGAAACCGGAATCGACATAAAAAATTCGAATTTCAGATTGATAAAAATCTTGATAAATCCAAATTTTGGATTTTTTGCCTCACCCTATATATAGATAGTCGCCTTTAGAAATTTTGAATTTCTCCATTGGAATTCTGTTCAACACTAATTATTTTTAACATTATTAGCACCAATCGCATTAAGGCCGGGACACACATGACCGCACCGAGCCCGCACCGTGTGACGCCCGTGTGTTGGACGTCGCACGGCGAGAGAATTGCACAATGTATAAGTACGGCGTAGTCCCCACCTTTCCGCACCGACACCGCACCGACACCACCGCACCGAGGGCGCACCGTGCCCGACTAGTTTTGTTTACTTTTTGACGGGCACGGTGCGGTGTCGGTGTACGAAGTTTTTATATTTTATATTATTATAATAATAATAAATATTATTAATATTAAAATAGATGTAGAAAAATTAGCCGAAGAGATAAGGAAGTTTCCAGTGCTATATGACCAGTCGAATTTCGATTTCTGCTATGATTCCTTCTCCAATTAGCATCTTCTTCTTCCAAAGCAAGTGCTACCATCCCTAATTCACTATTTGTAAAATTTTTCAGCATTTTGTCTCCACGAAACAGCCGCATAAGCTTCAAAAAGAATACTGAACTGCAATCGTGAGACAGACCAGCACGGCCGACACACGGATCACGTGCGGACAAGTGTGGTCTCCCGTCATCGTCACCGACAGTCGGCCGACTTGCGGTGCGGGCACGGTGCGGGCTCGGTGCGGTCATGTGTGTCCCGGCCTTTAACCATGTTTTTATTTTTGACAAAATAATAAACTAAGTTTTCTAATTTCTGAGAACTGCTGAAACGTAGAAATTTTGATAAAGAAAACATATACCATAAATTAAATTTATTATAATAATAATCTTGAAAAAATTATTCAGGAAACTATCAACTTACCAAGCGTGCGTAAGCTAAATAGGAAAAGGTATTGATTGCTTACTTGTTTGATGTCTTGAAATATCAGTACATGTTTAGCCCCATCACTTATTTTTACATGCTCACGAAATGTACAAGCAAGAAATTTTTGTCCTTTAAAACAGGATTCGATGTCCCACCAAACCAATCTCTTTCTTGAATTTTTTGTTGTTATTCGATTTAATTTTGAAATTTTGTCTACAGTGTTCTAAAAAAGTTAAATAAGATTCAATTTCGGAAAAATTTTTAATACAAATCAACTTATTTTTAATACATTTTTTAATTAAAGCAATTGTTTTTCGCAAATAATTAATGTAGTATTTAGAATCATCTCTTGTTTTAATTATTCTACTCAACTTTTAAATATTTTGCACCACATCACCAACAAACTCATCAAGCACCTTTTCAGAACTCATCTTCGTTAAAAAAAATGTAAAGCAAAACTGTAGTTTTATTGTTTTATACTTTTACATTTCATATTTTAACATGTATAGTAAATTGCTTATATATATTTAATAAATTTTAAAAATATACACGTATTTGACCTCTTCCTTGACCTATGCACTAGATAAAGTCTTGATTGCATGATATAACTGCTTTCTTAGCAAAAGTCGTGACTGAATGACGCAAATAGGAACATTTTCTTAAAAAATTCTAGTATCTTTGCAAAACTTGCTGTATACCTTAAAATATGAAATAAAGTATTTCTGGGATAGTTCAAAATCCGAATCGAAATTGATAATTCAATATTAGAATCGGAAGAAAATTTTAAATAAAATATTGTTGTAGTAATCCAAAATCCGGATCAAAATTGAAAATCCGACGTCCGGATCCGAATAAAAATGCGTAATCTGAATCCGCTTGAAAATGCAAAATTCGAAATTACGTAAAATATTCGAAACCGGAATCGGCATAAAAAATTCCAAATCTGAATCGACGTAAACATCCGAATTTCAGATTGATAAAAAATCTTGATAAATCCAAATTTTGGATTTTTTGCCTTACCCTATATATAGATAGTCGCCTTCAGAAATTTTGTATTTCTTCATTGGAATTCTGTTCAACACTAATTGTTTTTTAACATTATTAGCACCAATAGCATTGACCATGTTTTTATTTTGGACAAAATAATAAACAAAGTTTTCTAATCTCACTTCTGAGAACTGCTGAAATGTAGGGACTTTGATATAGAAAACATATACTATAAATATTAAATTTATTATAATAATAATCTTGAGTAAATTATTAAGGAAACTTTATTAACTTACTAAGCGTGCGGAAGCTAAATATTGATTCAACCGGAATTTATTCCTAAAAACAAAGACACATGTTAAAAGAGTTTAGGAAAAAAAGTCTCCGGAAAAAAAGTCCCGGAAAAAAGTCCATGAAAAAAAATCCATGGAAAACAGTCCACTGGAAAAAAAGTCCCCTGGAAAAAGTCACCGGAAAAAAATTCTCTTGCAAAAAAGTCTATGGAAAAACAGTCTCTTGGAAAAACGTCTCTTTGAAAAAAATCCCAAAAAAGGCACAGAAAAGAAGTCCAAGGAATAAGTCTGTAGGGAAAAAAATTTTAAAAACTTTAAAAAGAAATGCAAAACTCATGAAAACACAAATGTTTTTAATATAAAATAAGGTAAGATAAACTTCATTTTTTTATAGTGAGCATCGTTGGCAATGAGTTTATTAAAAAGTTTAAATTTTGATTATACTGGTGAATTCAAGGCTAGTTGAATTGCTAAATTATTATTATTACAAATAATTTAAAAAATTGATGCAGTTTCTGGTCACGAAAACAAAATTACCGACTTCCGCTTTAACTTAAAAGCGGTTCTATCTTTGACTTTTGAAAAACACTTTTTTTGGTGTCTTCTTTCCTGGGGGTCTTTTCCGGAGACTTTTTTCCGAGATACTTTTTTTGGGGGACTTTTTTCCGTGGACTTTTTTCCGTGACTTTTTTCAAGGACTTTTTTCGCCTACCATATTCGAATGTGAATTTCAAGCTAATATGTGGTATTTGCCGAATATATAATTAGAGAAACTAAAGAGTCCAAGATCGAGGACATGACGTCGCGCTCCAGCTATGGACGGACGGTAGGCGTAGACGTAAAAAGTTCGAAATCCGAATTTACATACAAAATTTGATCTAAACATAAATACAGAATTTTAATTTACAAAAAATCTGGATAAATACCAAATTTTTGGCGTACGCTATATCTGGATATATACCAATAAAAAATTCGAATATCCGAACCCGCTAGCAAAGCAAAAGCTGTATTTTGAAATTCCTTAAAAGGTAGATGCAGGATGAATAAATAAACAAAATATTTCTGAAAAATGTGTTACTTAAAGCTCTTGATTTAAAATATCTTAATATTCCTTGAAACTCCGTTAAAGTGCGACGAAAAGAAACCCTAATTTTAGAAAGAGATAAATAAAAAAATCTAGAGTGAATAAATTCCTGAAAGCTGCTTTTAGATAAATTTGAGATTGTTACAGAAGTAGCGCTGATATTATCTTTTAACAAAATTTGCGTAAAAATTCGTAAAAATGATTCAAACGCTTTGGAAAGGAAAATCTCTTGAAAAAAACAAAGAATGAGTGCTACATGAATAACGTTTATGGTCAAAATTATGACAGAGAACATTGTTAGTTAATTAATATCGCTAAAAAAAGTTTTAAATTGTTGCACAAGCTTTAACCATCTGCCTATCGAATACTAAGATAGATATCGAAAAATTCTTGTATTTTTTCTGGAAAACGTAAAATTTCCTTTCATGCAAGATTAAAAAGTCTATTTATAAAATTAACAGTTTGAGTTGTAAAAATTTATTGAAAGTACTTTCGGAACGCTTCGTTCGCCGTGACGACAGACAACTACTCCTGCGCACCGGTTAATAAATAATTAGGTAAAATTATTTAAATGTTGTTTAAAAATTCTAAAAAAATTTGCTTATTATCTGCAGATCATAGAAAACTGTTTAATTTTTTTCGACGATTTTTTTTTTGGTAAGTTTATAATAATTATCGTAAAATTATGATTTTTCTTAATTTCTAGCTTTTTTTATCTTCTTTATCGAGAAATCTAAAAACTTTTTTTACGTGCCACCAACTGTATGTAATTATTGTATCCGGAAAAATATGTTTCTACTACTACAAAATAATTCGTTCATAATAAATTACCAATAATTTCCGGTGAGGTTTGGCAGTATGGAAGTCTCATCAGCATTACAAGTTGAGTGATTACTTTGCAGACAGTAATTTTGTTATTTTACGATAGTTATAACAAACATTTAATTTTATTTTAGCAATTCAATTCACCAACAATATATGGCATAATATTAACAACTAATATTATAATAATATGTAATAATTAAATTTCCTACGTTATGTACAGTATTTATTCCTAAAGTTAGGTTAGGTAAAGTTTAAAATTGTTACCAAACTTTTATAATCTAATATGAATCTAACTTATCTAAAATTTTTTCCGCATTTAACCAAATTCCTCCTTGGGTGGCCAAGATGAAACCCTTGGGATCCAAAACTAACGGCAGTTGAGTCTTGGAGTTGAGAGAGAACTTATAATTCTTTAGTAATACCGTTAAGGCAACTTTTGTTTGCATTATACCGAACCGTAGGCCTGTAATGAGAACATGTAGTATCACAGAATTATTTTAAGTTTATATTCTGCGGCTAGCGTCCGTCGAATACTAATTTTATTATATTTACCAATACAAGCCCGTGGGCCCTCTCCAAACGGCAACCAAGTGTATGGATGCCGTTTGGCTTTGTTTTCCGGAGAGAACCTTTCGGGATCGAACTTTTCTGGATTAGGATAGTACTCTGGATCATGTTGAATTCCCATAGTTGGTATCCAAACTTGATCACCTTTATTTAAAACTAAATTATCATCTGGAAATTTATATGTTTTCGTACACTCTCTGTTCAGAAATGGAACTGGTGGATATTTTCGTAGAGTTTCTGAAAAATAACGCCAATTATAAATTTTAAAACTTCAATATTAAACAAAGCAATTACCATTAATGCATTTATCCATATAGGGCATCTCCATTAATGCGTTGTAAGTAATTTTCCCGTCGTGCTTTTCTAAAACTTGATTTATTTCTTCCCTTAGTTTATTTTGTATCTCACTGTTAGATACCAATTCATAAAAGCAAAACGTTAAAGTAGTTGATGAAGTTTCAAATCCTGCTAAGAAGAAGACAAAGGCTTGTGCTGCTATTTCTTCAATGGTTAAGGTTTTTCCAACTTCTGATTGGTTTGCATATCCATTGGCTTCGCCATTTAGATCACCAACGTTTTCTTCGTCTTTAATGTTCACGTTGTTTTTCAGCTGTATCAGCAAATGCATGAAATCTTTTCTTATCACTTTATTTTCTTCCCTAAAATTTACGGTCTCTTTAACAACGTTCATGAAGAATTTGGACACATCGGTGTTGGTAACGGGTACTTTAAAGAAATTTAGTAACTTTGGAAAATTATTTGATAGCATGTCTATCAGAAACTGTTTTATGGTCAACTCAAATACTTTCGTTCCATATTGCCTAAACTCCGAATTCGGATTCTTCAAGCTATTGCATTCGATACCAAAAGCACAAGATCCTATTATGTCAGTTGTAAATCTTCCAACGGTGTCTTTAATGTCGATGCTTTCTTTTCGACTAATCATTTCATCTATCACCGTGATTAATTCATCCGAGCAGTCCACCAAAATTTGGAACATCATCTTCATTTTTCCCGACGTGAAAGTAGGTGTTAATTTTGACCTTAAATTTTTCCATTTCAAACCTTTCAATGCAAACAGATGACCGCTTAATGGATCAACTTTCTCATTTACATATCCTGCATGATCGGTAAAATGAATGAAATCTTTTGTGAATATGGTCTTTATTAATTCGGGGTCTAAAACCATTAGTATAGGTTTGGTGAACAAATAGTAACCGCAGAGTTTTCGTCCCTTTGACTTCATTTTAAGATATGCGTCCTTTACGTCAACTCCGAACGCAACTCTTTGGAGAAACAAGTTTGTTGCATTTCCAAAAGGAAAACTGGTAGGAGGGGCTGGTACATTTTTACGACTCCAGTAACCGAAACACCATTTAAAATACACTATTGTCACTGCAGCAATTGATACTAACACTGCAACTATGTCTGTGTAAATATTTCCCGATATTATTACCATCACTAAAACTTGTAACCACCGCGGTAATTATTATAATAAATCTATGCTTTTCTTAACAATCTTTTGCTTAAATACCAGAACTTACTGTTGGTCATGATTACGAGATGAGAAGAAAATCGCAAGGTAATGTTGATATTTTTCAACACTTGTAAATTAACAAGAATGCGGATTTTTATGCTTATTATAAGAAATGTTACTGCTACAACTACACTGACTATTACGACAGCACAATAAAGTTTGTTAAAAATATTCTCCTTTACAAATACAATCCTAATAGCAAAAGTTGACAAGAATTAAATAAAGTACAGATTTCTAAGCTTTCAAACTACACTTTAAAAATAGAAATTGTATGGGAAATGCAGTCTTAGCGCATATAATTCCGTTTAATGTTTATAAACAATTAACATCTAAAAATGTTGATGCATCATGCTTATCGTGGTTATTTTAAAAATATTTGCCCATCATCCAAATATTATGCTATCATTTAATGCGATGACAGAACATATTTAATAGCACGCTCTGGCTGATCAGTGCAGTGATCTAAACGTGATAATCGATCACGTTCAGATAAACTGCTAGTGATACGAGATTTAAAAAAAAAACCTAAAGGAAACAATTTTATATTATTTTTCGTTAAGTTGCCGAAGTTAAAGAAATGTAAATATGATAGGTATATTCACGTTAATAAAATTTCAAAAAAACAATAATAATACCTACATGGTTAACATAACAATGAAGTGTTCCGCAATTACAGTATTTCCACAACCTGCTATCGCGAAATGTTTCCAAGTTTTTTATCGTAAATATTTTAACCTTGATATCTTTTGCATCAATTATTGTTTTATTTATACAAGTAGTCTATTTCAACCGGGACACTATCTGAATAAAAAAAAACTGTAAGAAATTTAAAGTTGGTTAAATTAGATCAAAGTTGCCTAATTTACCGAGCAAGATAATGTTGCTTTTGTTTCTCTCCAAAATAATACTATGACTTTTACAGTTATTTAGGCAACCCATGTTTATTTCAGGGTCGGTTTTGAATTAAAACTCATGCATGGTAATTGCGTCATAATTATAATGTACCTAAGATGTCTTTGGCCTACTTTCATACCCATTCAATTTTGAATTTTTGACAATTTTACTAACTTAATTATTTTGAACGTCCCTCTTACTCTTAAACATATTTCTATGTAGTAGTTATTTCCATGATTTAGTTGCAAACCAATATTTTATGCTTTTCTTAAATTGTAAAATTTAATTGATAATAATGGGGTGGCGCTGACAAGTTTCTTTTTTTTTTTGTAAAATTATCATCAAATAAGGCCATTTTTCCAACGATTTTGGGTTTATCTTTCCCACGACTTCGTTACAGAAAAGTCGAAGTATTTTTTGTAAGTGCTATCTTTACTTGAGGATTTTTCTTGGAAAAGTCAGAAAGTATTGTGTAGGAACTACGTGTGTGTCGGTTTATTTCACCGGTTTTATTGGCGATACAATTACAGTTGCAGTTGCAGTTGCAGTTGCAGTTGCAGTTGCAGTTGCAGTTGCAATTGCTGTGGCAGTTGCAGTTGCAGTTACAGTTACAGTTACAGTTACGGTTACGGTTACGGTTACAGTTACAGTTACAGTTAATGTCACAGTTATAGTTATAGATATATTTACAGTTACAATGACAATTACAGCTACATAGATCCGGCTGTGAGTGGAATAGATGTGCAACCAAAACGAATTATTTTGTCAAGAAAATTCACGTTGAAAATATAACAGTTTTCGCAAGTTAGTGTCCCGTGCTCTAGTGGCCGGCGCTTTAGTGTCCTCGCGCCTAGCATCTTTGCTCCGTAATAGGTCGCCCCTAGTGTCCACGCGCGTTAGCGTAATGGCCCGCGCCTTAGTGTTCTCGCGCAGCAATGTCCTGCGCTCTAACGGCCGCGCCTCAATGTCCGCATACGCACATTCACACATATCATGGTCTGTCAAAAAATACATCAGTTTTGAAAACCATTTTGCTTTTGTTTTATTACAAAATAAAAAAAAAATTCTTTATGGAAGTTGCTGCTTTGATAGAAAATGCTACTACATAAATTGTAACTTTAATCCAATGTGGCAAAAACGTAATAATTGTTCTTGCAGGTGAAAAGAAACTTCTTGTACATCAGCATTTCTTACTCTCCTTTTTATTTTATTTTTTCTACTGATAATCAGTAATCAAACCATTTTCGGCAATTATTAAAAAAAAATTATTTATTTTTTTAAAGAAATGGGTACCGCACAATTTTAGACCATTTGACTTCATTTGGTATATGTCCTTTACATCAACTCCAAATGATATTTTTTGAAGAAACACGTTTATTGCATTTCCAAATAGAAAACTGGCGATCGAGCAAGAACATTTGTACCGTTCCAGTATCCAACGCGCCATTTAAAATACGCAACTGCCACTACAGCAATCCATACATATATAAAAGCACAAAGAGTTTTTTTCTCCCCTTCCTCCAGCGGCTACCGCTTCACCAATTTGGACCATTTTTGTTTTAAATGAAAGGTCTCTATCCACAGATGGAACATGAAACATTTTTATATTTTTATTCTACGTCGATTTTTTATTAATAATTATTTTAATTTATAATATATATGAAGGTCGGCTAGACGCGCGTCACTTGGGGCGCATCTACAATAACGTCGCGTGTCATTATTTGAACTAATGCGTCACGTGACTTGACATTTCGCCGGTTCCGTCGAAGCTGTCTGTCAGTGCATTGTGTGCTGGGGTAACACTAGTTAATACTAACACTGCAAATATGTCTGAATAAATATCCCTGTTATCGTCACTGAAACTTTCTGCTTCGAATCACCGCAATTGTTGTGTAATTAAATTATTGGTTTAAATACTACAACTTTCTATTTGTTGTGATAGAATTTTGTGCATAATGTCTTTTTGTTAAAAAACTAACATAGATGCACTTCATTTTAATGATTCTCACTGCTAAAATAGTAAATGTTGGAGAATTAAGAGAATTTCAAAATTCTGCAACGCCAAATAGAAGTTTTGATTGAGTTATAAATTATACAAATTACTGGTAGTTGTAGTCGAGCCACAGCAAGTAAAAGCAACCATTTGGTAGCCAATTTCAACCCTCATAAAATTAACAGCAAAAACTGACTAAACTTCGAACTCAAAAATATTATATTACATGCTCATGTAAGATATAATAGTAATTTTTCACACTATTCGCTTTAGAGCCGGACATCGTATAAATATAGAAGCTTAGCAAAAACATTTTTTGCAAAAAGGATAATTTTAGTAAAAATACACGATAATTAATATAACAAAAGTTATCAGCAAAATAATATTGGGGAGGGAGACCAGTTAACTTTGGAAAATATTTTCTGGAACTTTTCACAGGTTTTGATTTTTACGCTTAGCAGTCTTTCACAATACTTAATGCAATCTGTAAACTCATTTTTGTGTAAACTAGCGTTAAATTCAAAATTTTCAAGAAACCGTAGTGCTCGCCGTTTTCAGGGTAGAGACTTCAGAAAATAAAATGCAATTTTTATAAAAACCTTTCATTATCACTAGCAAACCCCGTGGGCTATGCTCCCCCCGAAAATATTTCTATCATAGCCCCAAAAACGGTTCCTTTAAAAAGAAGCGGGAAGCAAGTTAGTTAAACCGTTAAACTTAGCGATTTTTCTCATTTCTAAGGTAGTGCCATAACATAATTTTTCAAACTGTTTTTGAAACTAATAAACACTAACCAAAAAAATGTAGACCTTTGCAAATGAGTGTCAACGGAATCACTAAACAGCCCGTATTTTCTAGAGTGTTTGAGATATGGGAACGAAACCTAGCATAGTCAATATGGAACATTTTGACATACTTGGCACATGTTTTCGACTTCCGGTTTCACCGCACAAGACTAACTGTAGAATATCAAATGGGACACCCTGTATATTTAGACATTTTTGAGATTCTGGGACAATTCTGAGTACACCTGCGCAGTTTGTGAAATTTTCAGAAATAGTCCAGGTGTACTCAGACTTGTCTCAAGATTTTAGAAATGTCAAATTATACAGGGTGTCCCATTTTGAAATTTAAAGTTAGAGTCATTTTCGGTAAAACCTGAAAACGTAAAAATGTGTCAACTATGTCAAAATGTACTCAGACTTGTCTCAAGATTTTAGAAATGTCAAATTATACAGGGTGTCCCCTTTTGAAATTTAAAGTTACTCATTTTCGGTAAAACCTGAAAACGTAAAAATGTGTCAAGTATGTCAAAATGTTCCTTTTTGGTTAAATATTATCTACGCTAAGTTTAGTTGCTATATTTCAAAACTCTAGAAAATGCGGGCTGTCTAATGAATCTGTGGAAAACCTGTAATTCTCAAATGAAATACGCCTTTATTTATATACATCGATTAGCTAAAAATAACTCGAATCTTTTTTAGGAAAAGCTCTTTCTTAATTATGCAGTTATCTACCAGCAAGGAAACACGCGTGCTTTTGGGGATAATTTTTGGTGTTTTTTTTACAAAAAATTATATTATACCGGGTTTGTACGTTCCGAAGAATACTTTCACGGGAACTTGTCGTTACTGGAGCCTTTTCACAGACGATGTTTGTCCGCGGGTGTGTTTTCCGTCTATATTTTGTCCAGGAAATTGGTTCTTGGCCTTCAGGAATATTTTGACCAACCAAACCATAAAATGGTTCCCATAACAGAACGCCTTTTTGTTGGTTGCATGTTAATACTATTTCTAAAAAGGTAACGTTTGATCTATTTTGTGCCGTCGACGACGTGGCATCTCGGACTGAGGCAGCCCAGGACCTTAAAAGCATTAAGCGCTTTTTTTGTTACGAAATATTGTGTAATGCAATAAATCTTCATTAATAAGGTCGATGTTTTTAATGAAATTTGATTTGATTATTATATAAAAAACCACCGCGCGCGGCTCTGCATTTTTAACGCCAACTCTTCGCAAGCTGTATAAATTAAGTGCTGCTTCAGCCTTCTAAATAAACACACGGAAGCTACATGTTTCATCCTCTGTGTTTGTGTTCGAAATGACAGCAGCAGGGTATGGTCAGGTCTGTAGATAATGTTCTCGTAAACATGAGGGTTTTCTTAGTGGTAATCCCTCGCCACTAAAGGTTGAGACAGGTAGAATGGATCCTGATTTAATATAAAAAAATTTTATTTAACAAATTTAAAGTGCACAGAGCATTTTAGCAACAAAACATATATTTACTTACGGTTCTGCTAATCGTTGTCAAAAATGTGTTCTCCGGATACATATTTTCAAATTTTTTTACAATGTAATTGGTATATGTATACGGGGTGTGTCCAAAAGGTAGTGTTTAGCATTGAAATTTCGGAAACGGTAGATAAATCAGCTATTCTCTCTCACATTAAATTTTACGGTTTGATATCAAAAAATTAAAAAAAACACATACAATTCCTAAAAGTATTTCTTTCCCAAGTTAAAAAAAAAATTATAATAAGATAGGTTAGGTAGAACTTAAAATTATTACAAAACTTATACGATCCAGTACGACTTATTCTACAATCCTTTCCGCATTTAACCAAATTCCACCTTTGGCGGTCAAGATGAAGCTCTTGGGATCGAGAATCAAAGGTACTCGTGTCTTTGAGTTTAAATGGAACTTGTAATTCTTCAGTAACACCGTCAAAGCAACTTTTGTTTGCATTACACCAAATCGTAAACCTGCAATGAAAACATTTATTTACATTTTTACTTTGGGGCTAGCGTCTATCGAATTCTAATGGTTTCATATTTACCAATACACCCTCGTGGGCCCTCTCCAAAAGGCAACCAAGTGTATGGATGCCGTTTGGCTTTGTTTTCTGGAGAGAACCTTTCGGGATCAAACTTTTCGGGATTAGGGTAGTATTCTGGATCATGTTGAATTCCCATAATTGGTATGAAAACTTGATCACCTTTCTCCAAAACCAAATTAACATCTGGAAATTTATATGTTTTCGTACACTCTCTGTTGAGAATTGGAGCTGGTGGATATTTTCGAAGAGTTTCTGAAAAATAACACAAATTTTAGGACTAAAGTTGCGTGATAAAGATAAATAATTACCGTGAATGCATTTATCCATATAAGTCATCTCCATTATTGCGTTGTAAGTAATTTTTCCGTTGTGTTTTTCTAAAACGTGATTAATTTCTTCCCTTAGTTTATTTTGTATGTCACTGTTAGATACCAATTCATAAAAACAAAACGTTAAAGTTGTAGATGAAGTTTCAAACCCTGCTACGAAGAAGACAAAGGCTTGTGCTGCTATTTCTTCAATAGTTAAATTTTTGCCATCTTCTGATCCTTTCGCACTTTGATTGGCTTTATCGCTGAGATGACCAACGTTTTCTTCGTCTTCAATTTTTACGTTGTTTTTGAGCTGTATCAGCAAATGCATGAAATCTTTTCTGATTATATTGTTGTCTTCCCTAAAATGTACGGTCTCTTTAACAGCATTCATGAAGAATCTGGACACATCTGTTTTTGTCACAGGCCATTTAAAGAAATTTAGTAATTCTGGAAATTTAATTGCCACGATATTTTTTAGAAAGTCAGTTATGCTCAACTCAAATACTTTTTTTCCATATTGCCTAAACTCGGCGTTCGGATTTTTCAAGCTATTGCATTCGATACCAAAAGCACAAGAGCCTATTATGTCAGTTGTAAATCTACCAACGATGTCTTTAATGTCAATGCTTTCTTGGCGACTAACCATTTCATCCATCAACTTGATTAATTCATCCGAGCAGTCAACCAAAATTTGGAACATCATCTTCATTTTTCCAGATGTGAAAGTAGGTGTTAATCTTGACCTCAAATTTTTCCACTTTAAACCTTTCAACGAAAACAAGTGACCGCTTAATGGATCGACTTTTTCGTTCACATAACCTGTATGATCGGTAAAGTGAATGAAGTCTTTTGTGAATATGGTCTTTATTAATTCGGGGTCCAACACCATTAGTGTCGGCCTAGCTAAAAAATAGTAACCGCACAGTTTTAGACCCTTTGACTTCATTTTAAGGTATATGTCTTTTACGTCAACTCCAAATGAAACTCTTTGAAGAAACACGTTTGTTGCATTTCCAAAAGGAAAGGTGGCAGGTGGAGCAGGTACATTTCTACGACTCCAGTAACCGAAACACCATTTAAAATACACTATTGTCACTGCAACAATTGATACTAACACTGCAAATATGTCTGTGTAAATATTTCCCGTTATTATTGCCATCGCTAAAACTTTCTCCTTCTAATCACTGCAGTAATTGTGTAAGATTTATGTTTTTTTCTTAAATTCTTTTACTTAAATACCAGAACTCACTGTTTGTTGCGTTTATGATTAGAGAGATTGGACAAGTCATAGCTGACGTATTCTTTTTAATATGTAAACAGTTAAAAATTAATTAGAATGCGGATTGTTATGCATATTATAGGAAATGTTGCTGCAATAGTAGCGTTTTCTATTATGACAGTGCGGTAGGTATGTTAAAAAATTACCATCTACGAAACCCAATCTAAATGCGAAAGGTACCAAGAATTAGAGAAAAACGCCGCAGGCATTCGATACAAAACAGTTCTGTGGAAACTGTAATCTTAACGCATACAAGTACGTTTTCTGTTTCTCTATAATAAACATATAAAGTTGGTTTAATCATATTTAATGTATAAATACGTTTAGTTTACAGACATTTCGACACCATCCAAATACTTGATTTGTTATCATTTTATCAACTATTACAGTAATTTATTTTTATTCTCCGTTTAAATAAACTGGTATTGATAAAATTCGTACAAGTTCAGAAAACCTTGTCGAACAATTGTTTAGCAAGTTAAATAAATTAAATAAATAAAATTTCGATGAACATTATTAATAATACAGAAATGATTATTGAGTGTAAACTAAAACACGTACAACCTGATAACACGAATTTGATGAGTAATAATGAAATGTGTTTTTAATAATTAACTTTTAAAAAAAAGGGAACCGACTTCAAATAAAACACAAAAGTGACATAAGTTAACTAAAAAGCAAAAAATAAATGTTTTTTATACAACAGTTTAATACTTATTTGTTGTTCCGTTTAATGTAATTAAGAAATTGTTGTTTATTATATAATAATTAATTGTTTTATAATTTTTAAGTCGGTGCCAAGTAAAACATAAAACTTCGAATCTAATTTGTTATTGCAGCAGGGTATATAATTTTTATGTTTTACTTAGCACCGACTTCAAAATTATAAAACAATTAATAATTATATAATAAACAGCAATTTCTTAATTACATTAAACGGAACAACAAATAAGTATTAAACTGTTGTATAAAAAACATTTATTTTTTGCTTTTTAGTTAACTTATGTCACTTTTGTGTTTTATTTGAAGTCGGTTCCCTTTTTTTAAAGTTAATTATTTTACAATTTTAAGTGATGGGTAGACCTAGTAAGGATGGTTCTCGAATGAGGAAATGACGGCTAGTTGAAACGGAAGATGAAATACGGAAAAACTAAAAATAGATTTTGAGGAGTATCTTCGAAGTTCAAGCTCCAATACCAATGAAATTATAATGGGACCACCTTGGAACTATACTGAACCCAACACAAAATCATTAAAATCGGTTCATAAACAAAAAAGTTATGCCCGAACATACATAAAAAAAAATAAAAAAAAAATAAAAACATATATACAGACGAATTGAGAACCTCCTCCTTTTTTTGAAGTCGGTTAAAAAAGAATAATTGCCGCTGATTTGGCATATTTTGTCTTTGTTAGATATAGTGATAATAATTAGTAGTTCGCCACTTTTAATAATGACACGAAGGTTACGGTTTCAATTCTTATCTAAGATCTAGCTGAGTACGCAGACAAAATTTATCTAGACATGTAGTAGAAAAAATATAGCAAATAGCTAAATGTGTCGCAAATAATATGCATTTTAATAAATTACGTAAACCTTGACGGAACGTCGATTATTTATTAGACTAATCAAAAATCTAATGTTACATTAAAAGTTATATCAGTAACTGAGTAAAAGGAACTCGTCACTTACAACTAGTTACTTTTTCAGTAACTTTATGTGTAACTCAATTACATTTTTATTTTCAGCAACTGTAACGTAAACGGGTTATCTATATAGCAAATGTGTAACTGTCTCACCATAACAAAACGACTAAAGTTTACATCTCGGAAAAGTATATAACTAAAACACGCCGGCGGTTTTTTAATATCGGCGCAATTTACTAATCTTGCTATAACTTCGCTACTTTTGGCTTTATCTAATTCTGTCGGATTGAAAAAAATAAACACTTATTATTAAAAAGCTGTCTGGCAACCTTCACGAGAATGATCTTTGCTCCTGTATTTACAAAACAAAAACAAATAAATATGCTGGGAATTCGACACCAAACGCACACATTTACGTTACATAAGTACATCAGCGCTTGATAATGAATGATCACATGGTTGTTTACTCGAAAATCACAATAAGGCGCCACAATAACTTGCTAACATACGTATTTAAATAATGTAGGAACAACGTACTCACTTTATTCTTTTTATCCAAACGCCACTCTTTGACCTTCATTATTATGTGTTTTGTGATTTCGTATACACAAATTCGGAAAATTTTTATGGATAGATGTGAAAATCATGAAATAAATTAGAAACAATTTAAGAAAATTCTCAAGAGCATGAATTATGATTAAAACTCCGCAGATACCATTGGCTTAGATCGTTAGATCAGTACTCAACAACTAATAATTTATTAACTAATGTTTTATATTTTAGCAATCCTCATTCGGACTAAAGTCCAGACGTCAGCTTAAAAGCTGATAAAAGCGATGACCTCATTAAAGGATCTTATACTAAACTATAATTCCCACATAAACAAACAAAATTTACAAATATAATAAACATTGTTGAATTTTGTATGTCTTCCGGGATCGAATGCTCCTGCCGAGCTAATATTTTCAATAATAAACAATATGGAGACCATCTACAGAAAACCAACTAAAAGTTAAAATTAAAACGGTGAAAACATGCATTTATAAATAATGTTTTTTTAAGTGAGCTGTATGCAGCTTAAAAAAAAGCACAACATTTAAACTAATACTAAAAAATTTTTAAAAATTTTGAAAGTATAGCAAATACTTCATAGAAAATTTCAAATTTAATTATTTTTATAAACCTACACATTTTATAATATAGATAAGTTACAAGAATGTAGTTTGTTTATAAATTATTTGTTAAATAAAAAAGCATGTGTTTTTGTGGTTATTAAGTTGGATGCATCTTGACAACGGTTTAAAAAAATAACGTAAAACGCAAGCAGTTATTAAGTACGTTTACACCGAGTAATGTTCGGTGGACTGAACTATATCTTGACCCGAATTTACCCAAGGCATCAAGCGTTTACACCTTCGCCTTGTTCTAATGTATAAGTTTGTTATAGTTCCATTTTGGTCCCACAAAACGCGTCATCTGTACATAATTTATCCAGGGTGTTAATGAATTGTAGGGACAAACTTCTAGGGCTTGCAAAACACAACAAAACAAACAACTATTGCTAATAAATGTGTGGTCAAAAGTGTTTCCTTTCAGGGATAGAGCTTCTCAAAAATTCTTTAAGAAGCGCCCAAATGTAGGCAACTCAATTTACTACCTACTATTTGTTTCCATAACGACGGAAATTAATACAGGATAAATAAAGCCCTCTTTCTCACTTTTCAAAAATCAACTATTTGAAAAATTAACAAAATTATAGTAAATGTTCAAAATGTCGCCCCACCAGCTTCTACACACGAAGCACATCTACGAAGTAAATTCCTGCGCACAGCTCTAAATATACCAGGAGTCTGTTGAACTTCTTCACATGCAGCAAGAATGCGCGCCGTAAGTTCTTCTACAGTTTTAACTGGGGTAGCATACACTAACGTTTTAACATGACTAAAATAACGAAAAAAATAATTATCTAAAAAATCACAGAACGAAAAAAAACGAATTATAAAAGGCACAGAAAAAAAAAACGAATGCAAGAAAAGTCAAAAAATATCGAATTGTGTCAAAACTGACGTTATTTGAATGCATGTATGTCTAGATCGTTTTTTTTTAAATTCCGTGTGACCTGTGCAAAATAATTGAAAATGCAATTTGGGTTGCCTATTTTCAGGTACTTCTTAAAGAATCTTTAAGAGGCTTTATTTTCTAAAGGAAACGCTTTTGACCACTCATTTATTAACAAAAGTTGTTTACTTTGTTGTGTTTTGCAAGCCCTAGAACTTTGTCCCTACAATTCATTAACACCCTGTATATGGTGGAGAATGTTACCAAAGTTTGGTTATGTCCTAGTTTTGCTAAGTTCGCATTGTGTTGGAAAGTTTGAAAAACATGTGAATTTCGTCATCGGACGATTTGGTTTGTATTTTCTCATTTTTTCACAGGAGAATTCATATCTGGGTTTAATGCGGTTTAAAATAACGCGATACTGGCATAATAATGTTGTGAATTATACACGTAGCACCTAAAGACTACGGCCAAACCGCCTACAATAGCTTCTGTCAATCACAGTACCTTCACGGTACCAAACTGGATGATTCACTTGTTACGCACTATATTTTCGCAGATTATTTTTAAATTCACGAGTTAAAGTTGAAGAAACATTTGGTTTTGTTCAACTCAAGTATTCGGAAAATCAGGATAACTAGTTATATTACTTGTGAAAACTTTTATATTAGTTATTTAGTTGTAGCACCTACCAACATACTACACCCAAAATCATTCCTTACTTCATTTCCCAATATATGAATCTAATTATATCTAATCTAAAAGGTCTTAAATTATTCTATTCGCAGAAAAATTTTAAGTACAGTTCCTAAGTGTACTATGTAATTCTTTACTGTATAATACACGTTTCTGAAATCTGTAAAATAATTTTATGATACTTAAGATCAGCTGTCTTTACATTGTACAGTGTAATTGAAAAGCGACAAGAAAAGAACGTGAAAACTTATTATTTTCGTACATTGAAATTTAAAAATGTATAACTCTTTATATTGTTTTTATTCAAATGTTTTTGGCTTTTTTTTAATACAGCACATGTTTGTTTAAAGAAACCAGAAAGCAAAAATAGACCATTTTAAATGGTTTTAATTATTTCCTATGTTAGAAATAGCATCACCACCAAGTTAGGTTAAGTACAGATTAGCATTATTACACAACTCATGAATCTAAATCGATTCGAACTGTTATTTTATCTTTTCCGCATTTAACCAAATTCCACCTTGAGCGGTCAAAATGAAACTCTTGGGATCCAAAACCAAAGGTACTTGTGTCTTTGAGTTTAGATAAAATTTGTAATTCGTCAGTAACACCGTTAAGGCAACTTTTGTTTGCATTACACCAAATCGTAAACCTGCAATGAAAACATTTATTTACAATTTTACTTTGGAGCTAGCGTCTATCGAATGCTAATGGTTTCATATTTACCAATACACCCTCGTGGGCCCTCTCCAAAAGGCAACCAAGTGTATGGATGCCTTTTGGCTTTATTTTCTGGAGAAAACCTTTCGGGATCAAACTTTTCTGGATCAGGATAGTACTCTGGATCATGTTGAATTCCCATAATTGGTACTAAAACTTGATCACCAAGTTCTAAAGCGAATTCCGAATCTGGAAATTTATAAGATTGCGTACACACTCTGTTAAGAATTGGAGCTGGTGGATATTTTCGAAGCGTTTCTGAAAAATAACATAAATGTTAAGTTTGAAGACTTCAAGATAAAGACGAATTATTACCATCGATGCATTTATCCACATAAGGCATCTCCAATAATGCGCTGTAGGTAATTTTTCCGTCGTGCGTTTCCAGAACCTGATTAATTTCTTGCCTTAGCTTGGTTTGTATGTCACTGTTTGATACCAATTCATAAAAGCAAAACGTTAAAGTTGTTGATGAAGTTTCAAATCCTGCTAAGAAGAAGACAAAGGCTTGCGCTGCTATTTCTTCAATGGTTAATGTTTCTCCAACTTCTGATTTGTTTGCACTTTCATTAGCTTGATTATTTAGGTGACCAACGGTTTCTCCGTCTTTAATTTTCACGTTGTTTTTTAGCTGTATCAGCAAATGCATGAAATCTTTTCCAACTACATTATTTTTTTCCCTAAAATTTACGGTTTCTTTGACAACATTCATGAAAAATTTGGACACCTCTGTTTTGGTAAGAGGTACTTTAAAAAAATTTAATATCTCTGGAAAATTAATTGCCACAATGGTTTTTATAAACTCTGTTATGCTTAACTCAAATACTTTCTTTCCATATTGCCTAAACTCCGCGTTTGGATTTTTTAAGCTATTGCATTCGATACCAAAAGCACAAGATCCTATTATGTCAGTTGTAAATCTACCAACGATGTCTTTAATGTCAATGCTTTCTTGGCGACTAACCATTTCATCTATCACCGTGATTAATTCATCCGAGCAGTCCACCAAAATTGGAAACATCATCTTCATTTTTCCTGATGTAAACGTAGGGGTTAATTTTGACCTTAAATTTCTCCACTTTAAACCTTTCAACGCAAACAACTGACCGCTTAATGGATCGACTTGCTCATTCACATAACCGGCATGATCGGTAAAGTGAGAGAAATCTTTTGTGAAGATGGTCTTTATTAATTCAGGGTCCAAAATCATTAGTGTAGGCTTAACTAAGAAATAGTAACCGCATAATTTGAGACCTTTTGATTTCATTTGAAGGTATATGTTTTTTATGTCAACTCCAAATGTAACTCTTTGAAGAAACACATTTGTTGCATTTCCAAATGGAAAGCTGACAGGTGGAGCAGGTACATTCCTACGGTTCCAGTAACTAAAGCACCATTTAAAATAGACTATTGTTATTGCAGCAACTGATATCAACACTGCAAATATGTCTGTGTAAATATCTCCCGTTAGTATTGCCATCACTGACATTCACTGCAAATATTGTGTTTAATCTACTCTCTTTTCTTTAAAGTCTTTTGTTTAAATGTCACAACTTGTTGCGATTTCAATTATTCTGTAAAAAGTTGACAATTTACTAGACAGCTAACTCTTATACGTATTATAAAAAATGACTGCAATAGCAGCGTTTCCTACAGTAATATTGTAGTTGATATGTTAAAAAATTCTGTTCTACGGAAAAGATACTACGCGTAAAAATAGAGAATTTCTGTAGATATTGCAGTGTTAAGGCGTTTATGTTTATCAATAATATACATTTGATTAATCATGTTTACTGCATAATTACGTTATAACCACAGAGCATAATATAAACTTAAAGGTGGATCCAGACATGCCAAATAAGCGCGAACACAAAACACAAAAACGTGTTTTAGATAGAGACAGAGCACCAAGACAAAAAAACTACTAGATGAACTATTTCAAGGATGTGCCGATTAGCACTAATATTCTTTTTGGTTCATAATTACGATTGGAAATATGTCAACGAATTTAATTCAAAATTACAAAAAATTGTTTGTTCGTGGGATGTTATTAAAAATGTAAAAAATATAAATCAAATAATATTTTACTCCATAGTACCACGGCTCGCTGAAATCTGATTCCATCAAAGTCTTTTATTTTTAAAAAACGTTTCATATTATCAAAAATCAATACTTTACTTATCCAGAGACTCTCCAAGTTGAAAAAACCACTTTCGCTATTTAAATGGGAGAGTTTATGTACACTGACCTTTCAAAATAACGCATTTTTTGCCGATTGCATTGATACCCAAAATTTTGTGTTGTTAAACAATTTCAAGTTCTATGCCCTTAGCCAAGCTTTACATCTAAACCCTACGTGATCTAAAAAATACTGACAGGATCTCAATAATTGTTGTACTCACGGTCAATTGGGGTCGAGGGGGGCGTGGGTCTTTTACACTACCCGGTCCCGGCGGTCAAGCTAATACCTTGGCCGTCGTTAGAGGGCTTGAAACTCAAAGTATAGATGGATGAGCAAATGGACGAGTGAATGTATGCCAAGGGTTTGGCGTAAGCTGAGGGGACGTGTGGTTAAAGGCCCAAAGGGCCCCACTACCCTCCGGAACATAGTGAATGGGCCAAACCCGGAGCGAATGGGACCAAGCCAAGGGCCTCAATGGCCTGTAGTGCTGTAGATGTTGTATGCCCTTAGCCAAGCTTTACATCTAAACCCTACGTGATCTAAAAAATACTGACAGGATCTCAATAATTGTTGTACTCACGGCCAATTGGGGTCGAGGGGGGCGTGGGCTCTTTCACACTACCCGGTCCCGGTGGTCAAGCTAATACTTTGGCCATCGTTAGCGGCCGTAGCTCAGTGGTAAGAGCGCGGGCTACCAATGCAGCGGATCCGGGTTCGACTCCCGGCCCGGTCGTTCTCCCTCGCAAGGCAACGGGAAACCAGCGAGGTGGATTTTTCCCCAGGAAAACCTCTCTGGAGAAGAAGTGCATGCACTTCCTGTGGTTCGGAGCCCACGTTAAACTGTAGGTCCCCTATGTCTGTCTGTCTGTGCACATTATCTATCGCCGCGCACCAAACACAGACATAGGAGAGAGGTCGCCAACACCCTGAATCGGGTATGGCACTAGAAGAAGAAGTATAGATGGATGAGCAAACGGACGAGTGAATGTAATGCCAAGGGTTTGGCGTAAGCTGAGGGTTCGTGTGGTTAAAGGCCCAAAGGGCCGCGCTACCCTCTGGAACATAGCGAATGAGCCAAACCCGGAGCGAATGGGAGCAAGCCAAGGGCCTCAATGGCCTGTAGTGCTGTAGATGTTGTATGCCCTTAGCCAAGCTTTACATCTGAACCCTACGCGATCTAAAAAATACTGACAGGATCTCAATAATTGCTGCACTCACAGCCAATTGGGGTCGAGGGGGGCGTGGGTCTTTTAAACTAGCCTGTGGACATGCCGGACACAGTTTGTCACTCTCTCACGTGGCAGTGAAAAATGAAAATTACCAAATCAAAATTATTGGGTATACAGAGCGTTTCAAAGAAATTATAGATTCCTCAAGTAAAAACAAGACAAAAAGTATATATAAACATATGTACTTAACCGTAACCTAATGGTTCCCGAGATACAAGGTGTTAAAATTTTATTTATTAATTTAAATTTCCTCAGAAACGGTTGGAAGACAGTTGATGACATTTTCATAGTAAATGTTACTCATAATTAGATATACTTCGCAATGACCTTAATGTAAATATGATAACCCAGTGGCATAGAAACCTAATAACATGCTCTCTGTTTTAGAAAAATGTGATACATCCCTGACATTTTCAAAAATTGCATTTAAATTTAATTACCTGTGATTGTTCTTTGTTCTTGCGCTTTGTTGTTTTCAATACACTAATATGTTTATTCATGATTGATGGTATTACAATATAATTTTGTTAAATAAATCATAAATAAAAAAAAACATCAGAGTTAAGGTCCCTGAGAAAATTAAATTTTAGCAAAAATCTGCATCACTGTTTGAATGTCAAGAAAAAAAAACACGTCAGATGGCCTGCTAAATCGTCTAACCCAACCCCACTGAATTTTCTCATGTGGAATTATAGTAAAAACAATATGTAAACTTTTAACAATGATTAAAACTAAAACATGTTTTGTCTTGTTCTATCCGACACCGCCAAAAAATTAACTGGCATACCCTCACATATAGTTCTTTATCGACATTTAAAATAAATTATTGGCTAGTACTTTTTATAGGTTCTTTGTCTGGGATCTGTCTGTCACATGTACAGCAAAATTGATACTTGCATATCATAGCAGCAAGCGGTTCGTACATCCTCCTTATGTTCTGCACTACTTCGTGGTTATAACATAAATAACATATGTTTAATAGGATCATCTGGCTGCATCCTTAAATAAACCGCCATAAAAAAGAGTTAAACACATCCCATGCAGTATTTTTCGAAAAGTTACAAACATGTTTATCAAGTTGAACAACAAAACCCTATACAGTATACACATTTAATAAAGTTCTATTAAACAGTATTAATAATACATACAAAACTATCAGGAATGAAATTTTTCCGAAGTTAAATTATTTGCACAAGCAATTAACACAAAACTGGATGCATGACAATAGAAAGTTTATTTTGGAATAACAATAATTATAATTTTTATCTATATTTTAATTTTAGATATGGTAGTAACATTATCATTAATAACCTGTTTGTTTGCTTTGGTATCTGTGGTGTCACTCATTCTCTATTAATTACGTACATACATAGTCATTAGGTCCTTTTTAATTATGCAAAAGTTACAATTTTAAATCTTATCTACTAAATACATAAACAAAATTTATCGAAATACCTAATAGAAAAACAAGTTAAAAAAAGGTGTTCGTTGTCTTAAATTTAATTATTTGTAAATGCAGTGCATGAAAAAGCACAAATTTAAAGTTAAACATTGTTTGCAACTAAAAAATACTAGATTTATGATAAAAACCAATAACTCTTTACTATTAAAAATAGGTTCAACTTCAATATAGGCGCACTAGAAAATAAGAACTCAGATATGTATTCCAGGCATACCAACTAGCCGATTTGTTTAGGCCAGCTATTTAGGCGCTATGTCTCCTCCCCTTCTGTCGCACCACCTCCGATGTTTTGTTTTGTCAACAATTTAGAAATTTTGGTTTTAAATTCGCTATGGACGTGTTAAATAACAATAGCAATAAGCTACCGTTTAGAAAAACTTCTGGTAGGTTTAGATAATAAGCAATAATATCGATCTACCTCAAGTGTACAACAACCCCTAAAAAGAAGCTGTCGAGAGGACAGAAATTTTAGCAGTCAATTCTGAAATGGTTATTAAAGAAAGACATTTCAGTTATGCCAAATTTCAAATTTCCAATTTATTAAAAGAGATTTCATTAAACAACAATAAATCAAAATATAAAATAAATAATCACAAACTAAATCAATTAAAAAAATTGTAGTTAATTATATTACCTAATGACATTTACAAAAAATTAATGATTTCATAATCAATTCAAATTTAAAAACTTTAAATAGTAATCCCACCAAAAATTATCAAAAGAAATTGAAACGAACATTAGAAAATTGTCAGGTTTGTTTAACGGATTATCAAAAAAAGACAAATAGCATAAAGTAAATAGCTATTTACTTTATGCAAATAGTACATCCAAATCCACAACCACCAAAATTATATGGTTTATTAAAAATACACAAGGTTGATAGAAAACCTACACAAACCGACATAATACCACACGATTCCTGTCATCATAAAACACATACAGGGTGTGGCGGCCCGCTGTAATTGGTCGATTGTAGGTTAAGTATTAGAGATAGAGAAAACTTTCTTAAATAAAAGTTATTCAGAGTCGTGTGTACTATCAAATAAAAATATTTGCATTATACAGGATGTCCAATATCAGAGTGGCATAACAAACTTATATTTGCTGTAATGTAATGTAATTGTTTAAATAAAATTAAAATCTTCTTTCTCAAATCACTTTTCATTTGTTTTAAAGTAATACTGCGCGGTAAACTTGAATAGATTGTCTAAATAAAATTAAAATCGAAAAAACAAGGAAAACTAGTAGAGATAGGTATAGGAAATGTCATAAAGGTTTGATGGGAAATTTACAGTTAAATTCAAAAATTAAATAAAAATTTAGAGGTTTCATTTGAAAAAAGCAAGTTCTGACACATTAAAATTAGAAAATTTTGGACCGCGGCAACAAACATCCTGTATAACCAAATTCAACTTTAAAATATTTGAAAAATAGCACATGGTCTTGACTAATACTTCCCAGAAAAAAATTGGTTAATCTGTAAAAATGCGGCTTGTACAGATTTTACTAGTAAGGTCTGCAAATGTCAAATTTACAGAAAAAGGTTGAATAGCTTGGCAACACCGCAACGGAATTAAAAAACAAAATAACAGTCGGAAATCAAATTAAAAGGTGAATAATAATTTGCAAAAATATACAGGATGTTTAATTAAGAAAAAATATAAGTTTGCTATCCCACTCTGATATGGAACACCCTGTATAATGGAAAATATTTTTATCTGATACTACATACAATCCGAAACAACTCTTATTTAAGAAAGTTTTCTCTATCTCTAATACTTAACTTGTAATCGACCAATTACAGCGGGCTGCCACACCCTGTACATTAGCATTATACAGGTCCATGATACATAGGGCTTTAACGGTTTCCTCTAAAAAAATTATAAATTAGCTATTCAGAAAATGTATCCAACTACTACATCAGATAAAATGAAATACGCGTCAATTCCATATTTTGGCAATAAATTAGAAAAAATTGCCATAATTATAAGCAAAACAAACAAATGTAAAATAACTTTTAAAACAACAAAAAACAGTTTAAACACTTTGTTTAATGCTAATGAAAAAACAGACAATTTACTAAAATCAGGCATTTACAAATTAAATTCGGTTTATATAGGACAAACAATTAGAAATTTTGATATTAGGCACAAGGAACACGTACGTTGTTATAAATATAAACATTCCTATAAATCCAATTACGCTAAACACTAATTATAACACAATCATTCAATAACATCTAATAACACTATAAAATGTTTACACTTTTGTGATGATAAATTTAAGTTGGCTATACTAAAAGCATTTTAAATTCACAAACATTTAAAATCTGTACCTTTACTGAATGAACAAATCGATGCCTTAAATTCTTAAATGAGAAATCAAGTCATCTGGACGCAGATATAGAAAGCCAAGATCCAGTTATATAAATTTATTGTTCCTATAGCAACACCAACTGTTTACTTTTCATCTTGTCTTTGATAATGACGTGTAAACACGTTGAAATAAAAAAAAACCTGTTAAAGCTAAGAATTGTTTTATTTACAATAAATTGCCTTTAATAAAATGTATTTTATTCCCTGCACTGTCAAACCTCCTCGTAGATCTACAATGACGGTTCCTCTAGAGACATAAACTGTAATAATTGTTTAATGGAATTTTAAAATAATAAACGCATTGTCATTTGTGACCTAATACATCATAAAGTTTTTTTTTTGAAGTATTTTAATTCATATTATTATTTTCATGGTAGTGTGCAACAATGTTGCCTCTCTTTTCTTTTCTCTAAATTGCAAATACGGTATGGGAAAACGTTTAATAAATTTTCCTAGAAACATTTGCTGTTTATGAAACTATTAAACTATAAATTACATATGTAATAGTACATACAAGGAACTTTGCAACGCTAAAATAAATAGCCACTGCAAATTTTCAATTAAATTCTGAACCAGTAATGGAATCTCTGGCAACGTTTCAGCATCAAATACATTAGGGGTAGTTTCGCCCTAGATCGCCGCCAAAGTGCTTACAACGCACTTATTTGTGTACTTTTACCCTTTCGATTCGCTGACATTAAAAAGTTGCACACATAACTTTTCATTTTTCCAAACTTGCTTTTCTTTAATCAAATCGATTACATATACGGATAACAATATTTGTTGCCAACTTTGCAAAGAGATAACTTTTTAACAAGTGACAGTAAAGAATGACTTTTGGCCGAGATCCAGAACTATGTGCTTTTCCACCGTAAACTTAATTAAATTTGTGGCACTGCTCTCAAAGCATGCCAAAAATTGTTAGCTTTTTTAAATACTTTTATTGTTATGACTTGCGCTCGGTATCAAGTTAAATTCGCATGCAGAACTTCCGCACATTTTGTCACGTTTTGTAGTTCCAACAAGGAACGACGACGTCGATAGAGAACTTTATAGATTTCATGGTTTTAGTTTTATTTTGGTCTCCGTAAAGTGTGATTTATGTAAGAGTCTTTGCAATATATAAAGGCACCGACGATATCAGTTCACTTTTCTAAGTAAATGTTTTTAAAGATATTGTCGGTGCTTTTGAAAAATTATAGTTTCCCTTCGTTACTGTAAACTGTGTAGTATTACTTGCCGGGCAATAAATCACGTAAGTGCAATTTTCTAGGTATACTGGAAAGCTTTATTACTTATTAGTTTCCTTTTTATCGAACGTTAAAAACTTTTGCTTGCAACAATAATTACGCTCATAGCATCTGTAACTCTTTGTATTAAATTTTTATGATGCTTACTTTTAAACTTGTGCATGTGCACACTTTTTGGTTTTAAGATGAACTCATGAAGTAATTCTAAAATTATCAATCTTGGTGATCTGTTACATTAGTGTACTTACCCAAAGCGTCAAATTGAGCGGTTAACTCTGCCAGAAACTCGCGTTGATAATTGTTACAAAATTGAATTTTACTGTCTAATACTTTCAGAAAAAGAAAGTATTGACTTCATATAAATATATTCTTTGAGGCTTTCGCGGTTTCTCAAACTGCCAATACTACAATTTATTTTCGGCTTAGACCGCGTCGTCATTTGGGAACTACACCCAGCATAATCTGGTAAGGACCGACCTCTAGCTTGTCTGCCTTTATAAGCATTTGCTCTACAAGTTTGAGAAATATTTGTTTGTAGGCCCCCCGCCTGCCTAAACAGGACCGTGTCTTAGATTGTTTGAAACCTTGGGGCGGACAAGGATTTGATCTTAATGTAATTTGTTTGTCAGGAAATTACTACCTAATCGGCTTATGACCGTTGGCTGTTTGTAAACCCATACAAACTAACGTTTCGCAAGACATTGCAGCTTGCATCTTCAGAGAGAATGAAACACTGAATTTAAAACCGAGAAGCGGAGGCATTTAATCCCCCTTGAGCCAGTCGGGCAATACGGCGGAGTTCTGGTTGGCTGTCACCGTTGGGCAAAGTCGGATCCGGTGGAGCAGTCAGAGAGCAGAGAGGTGGTTGCAAACGATCGTACGTGAAGCAATTGAAATTGAGAAACAACCTAACAACATAAACAAGGAGGATGGTTTTAGACTCAGTAAAACTTGGAATCCCTCTAAGGACTCCTAAGCATCATCGATCTCACGATCACGCTCCACCGGATCCGTCTTTGCCCAACGGTGACAGCCAACCAGAACTCCGCCGTTCTTCCTGACTGGCTCAATGGGATTTAAATACCTCCGCTTCCCGGATTTGAATTCAGTGTTTTATTCACTCTGAAGATGCAAGCTGCAATGTCTTGCAAAACGTTAGTTTGTATGGGTTCACAAACAGCTAACAGGCATAAGCCGATTAAGTACTAATGTCCTGACAAACAAAATACATTAAGATCGAATCCTTGTCCGCCCCAAGGTTTAAATAATCTAAGCATACGGCCCTGTTTAGGCAGGTAGGGCCTACGAACAAATATTGCTCAAACTTCTAGAGCAAATGCTTGTAAAGGCAGACAAACTACAGGTCGGTCCTTACCTAATTATTCATGTAAATATTCTAATTTGATATTTTACGGAAATTCACATTTTGGATTTCAAGGAACCGAAAAAAGTTATTTTTAACAAATATTTGCCTTTGGGTGGGTCTGGAGGTGCGTGTATGTATGTATGTATGTGGGACTCATATCTCCCGCACGGAAGAGTTGATTTTGTTGCGCTTCGGAATGTGACAGTATACCAAAAATTAATCGGCAAATTAAAAAACTGAAACCTAAAGCAGAAGTTACATAGGTTTTTTATGTCAGCGTGGAGCGTAGCTCACGTGTTTTGCTAGTAAACATTAAAAGCCGACAGATAGGTAAATTTACGATTTATTAAATCTCGATTCACACAAATTTATTCATTATTAATCATTTGTTTTCATGTTAATAATATTTAATATAATGCAGTTATTTCTAACTTATATCTTCAAAGTAGCGCAGCTTTACACTTACTGATTACATATTAATAATTTTACGTTGTTCGAGAAACCCCTGAGATACTTCAAGAAGTCTTTATTCTTGCGGATGCTTTGGTGTACTTGGAAAAACACTTCCACCTCCCTTTTTGAAGTAGTATCGTCATAATTTTATTTTTGCACACTATCTATTTTTAATTTTTGTTTTGGGTACTTTACCCTTACGGCATTTTTTCCATGGCAGTATAATTTTTTTAAGGTTACATAAAAAACTTTTTCGCAATTTTTGTCATTTATTTCCTATACTTTCAGTATAGGGAAGCTGTGATTTCACGAAACGCGAAAAACGATTTTGGACCCTAAAAAATCGTTTTTAAAAAATGACTGTCTGTCGTGGGTTATGTGAGTATGTGTGTAGTGCACTATAATTATCGAAAGAATGGTCGGATTTGATAAGGTTTTTAAATCTGAAGGTATATCAAACATTCACCGACAAAATAAGCTTAAAAAATAATTCGAAACCAGAAGCGGAAGTTAGAGATGGATTATTGGTAGCATTTTTTCCTAAATAAAATAATATACATTTCAATACAGAATCTGATAGCAGACTTTAAGGCAAATCTAACGCTTTTTTTAAACTTTCTAGCTTTAAAATGGCTGCTGCTACAAATATTTGAATATTTTGATTTTTAGCGCCTTATTACTCAAAAACAGGTTGACAGATCGCATTCTAATATTAAATTGTAATAACCCTATAAAGATACAATTTTACTGTGCACAAAAATTTTTGAAAAGTGGAAAGCTATAAAACGAAGAAAATTATCAAAATTTCGGATATTTTTAAAACCATATAGGTCATAAACTGGCCATGCGTTTTTTTTTTAAATTTGTAAGTTTATAAAGCTAAGAATAAGCCACAATTTAGTTTAGCTCTTAGCTCGTAAATTTCTCAATGACGTCTCCTATGAATTTTTGAAAATTTGAGTTTTAACGCTTATTTACTCAAAAACGAGTTATCAGATTGGAATAAATTTTTTTATAAAAAATGCCCTATACGTACATAATGTTACAAGCTACTACAACTTTTGGAACTACCAAAACTGTGAGGTGAAAAACAATATCAAAATTTTGACTTCTTCACAATACATTTATGCTACTATTAAAAAAACTGCCATAACATACCCAAAACCTATAATTATTAATATAATTATTAAAAAAAAGTTTTAATGATGTCACTGCTGTAAAAGCAGAGGGAGGAGTTTTTTCAAGTACAACAAAACATCCGCAACGGCCAGTCCTTTTTGTGTGTGGGTAGGAAGGAGCCTATAGGTCACATAAAAAATAATTATTAAAATATTTATGTGCTGGGGATGGGGTTTAATCTGGTTAAGATTCCAATTGGCTAGTTTTTCCGTGGTGCCCTTGA
Organism: Ctenicera cuprea; assembly: GCA_958336395.1. Classification (NCBI taxonomy): domain Eukaryota; kingdom Metazoa; phylum Arthropoda; class Insecta; order Coleoptera; family Elateridae; genus Ctenicera; species Ctenicera cuprea. The sequence continues at coordinate 18,556,409 of OY284495.1, read as the reverse complement.
AAATACTATAAGTAACAATAATTTCTGAAGTATAGGAAAGTCCAGGTGTAATATTTCACGCATTTTTGCCGTTTCTATAGTTGGATTTTTTCAATAAACCAATATTTAAAAAATGAAAAACTTTACCACTTCTTCTTCCTGACTCACCGCTATTATGCTCAAAAGTTTTCCGCGCCCTTGTTTTTTTGTTGAACTTATCGGTTTTTTTAGTGTCACTTCAGCTCTCTATGTTCTAGATGAAAATTTGCAAGATAACACGCCTTCATTCTTACACATACGCCACATAATTTTTGCTGACGTTTATATCTCATTTTTCTTATCTGTTTTTTCTTTTCAAATTGCAAGTATGAGTATAAAAAATTAGGGTATCAGGTGTCAACTTCTCTTTAGAGACATGTGAATTTCGCATCTTTATCTTGTACCGGTAAACTTTATAACTGCATGTGTGTTTCATATAATGTTTACACATTTTTTGTTTTATTAAGATTTTTTAGAAAACTGCTAAGTTGAGGCACATTGCCATGGGGCATGTTGAAACGAAAATATCTTGTTTTTATTTGCCAATATTTTTGCCGATGCAACGCAAGCGGCATTTAATTTAAGATCAAAAAGCTGCCACAGGGCGCGATTTTGACGTCAGGGTATACAATGACTATGTTGGACCTCACCTGGGTTCGCCACTGTACTGTGTGTATGTTATGTTGAACAAGAAACAGTGAATCTAGTTTTGCGTGTGATGGAAGCAGAAGAAACTTTATTAATCACAAACTAGCAGAACCCGGGTGGACTACGCCCTACGTTTTTTTGTATGCTTCTTCAAAAAACAATAATAAATAGGATGTGTCGAGATGTTGGACATGTACTGTGTTTAGCAGTATTTTTTATGTTCTCAAATATGCAATGCGTTGCGATTATGAACATGCTTTCCGTAAATTAGTCTGTTTCCTAAAATAATAAGCGCGCATGTAAAGCGCCTTGTTTAACCTGTTTGTATTAGATTATATTTAAGACGATATGAGCATAATGTACATATTTGTGGCCAGGTCTTAAAAAAGTGTTAAAATTATTACTTTATTTTCAAAAATATAAGCCTAGGTATAAGATGTAATCTATAAAGGTTAGGTGCTAAATCAGATCAGATGCTTCTGGCATGCGGCATACCGATAGGAATATTAGATTCCGACAATGGTTTGAGAACTTTACAAAATTTGCTTGAAATAAAATAAAACCATCTAATAATTAAATTTAAAACCTCATTTTTACTGTCACTGATGAACAATTTATTTTAAACAGAAATAGTTTATCACCTCGTTTACTAAACAGTTCCCGTATTTTAAACATTTAAGGAAAGCACGGTACTGCTTTGTTTAAAATTGCCCTCGGGGTCTGACACGTCAGTACCTGGTAGGTTGCTGTTGGGTTGGTGGTGCTGAGGGCCGATACGGCGGGATGTGGCATTTGTAGGTGATGTTTTACCACGGAGTTTTAGATTGAGCTGGGGGCTGATTGACTTGTGGAGGAGCCTGTGGAGATGATTTGTTTTGGACCAGAGTTAGTTCTCGAGAGAATGAGAATGTTCTTTTATCCTAGGACCGGATTACAGAGCCCGATCTGGAGCTAAGTCCGTACAACTCTAGAAGAAGCCTATGAAGGTATTTCCTGGAACCGCAATAGTGTTCAATCTAGGGGGTTAGTTGTAGGACTGTAAGAATAATCCTGATAGGCTGCCTGCGAGAATGAATCCCGGGACCAGAAGCTAGTGCCCTATCAGGGGTTTGATTTACAACCGGAGCTAGCGCTCGATCTCTCTCAAGCATTTCGTCTTCTCTAGATCTGGTTTAGGATTTGAAAGTGAAAACGCTTACGAACACTGAGGCCACAAAAGGCGGCTTTATTGTGCTACTGCCACAGCAGCTTCCCAACAGGGGAATTACCCAAGCCACCCATTTCTTTGAATAAACTTGAGGACGTCTGCACTTGGGTGTTGCTGATGACGGCCACGTCAGGCCAAAAGTCCCTTAACATGGATCCTCTAATTGTTGAGAGGGCAAGACAGTGGCACATAACGTGTTCTGCTACTCGCCCTCTAAATTACATCCACGGCAGTTGGAGCTATCTACCAGCTCTATCCTGTACACGTGCTATTTAGAATGCAGTGCCCAGACGAGATTCCTACAACTAATTGGAGAGTGTTTCTGGACCGCTACACACAGTAATAGGCTGTTTTTGGTGAGGGTGCTGCAAAAACAGCCCTTGCCTGGCGACAGTTTTTGATATTAGCCCACCTTACATTCCTTGCAGATTCTGGTCCTCTGTTCGGAAGTTAGTCTTCGGCCTTGTCACCTTCTTTATTGCCTTGATTACCATCATGTCTCTTCACTCAAACGAGTGGAACAACATTTTTTCTATACATATCTTGGAGAGCTTTGTAGCAGTGAAGGTAATTTTACTATTACTAAGTGCCAATAAGGCAGCTTTACTATCACTGAAGATATAAATACGTTGGATTACGATTTGTCGTTTAAGTACTGCATTACACTATGCATTATCCCCACTATCCCCGCTTGAAAGATGTTGGTGAATTTATAAAATTTCCAAAATGTTAAAACTGCAACATTTTGAAATTCTTTTACATTTTTAAAATATTTAAAAAGTATTGAAAATAATATAAAAGTTTGAATCACAGGATACGAAATAAAGCGGTTGCCCGAGAGATTATTAAATTATTGTGACCACTTCGATAGACAAATGCTTTTCAAAAGTAAAACAGTACTTAATAAATTAAGCAATATAGTAGTACATACAGCTGATATCACAGCATTGACATAAAATGATGCACCTGCATATAATACAAATGACCAATAAAGTTATCCACAGAAACGGTAAAAACTTTACTTCTAGAAAGGTTTTTTTAAAAATCTTCAAATTTAGCACAACGTTTGAGATAGTCGACCTTCATTATTAGCAATTTACATATTCAAAATATCTCATTCTTTGGACCAGATATAGGAGTATCCTAATCTTAAAAAAATTGTAATCTCGACGCCACTGGATTTTCAACTGATTTGTTGTGCCAAATGGGAAATGTTTGAAAACGCTTTTCTAGAACTACTTGAAAAAATACGATTTTTTTGGATGTTGTATCTGCTGAAGAATTTTGGAACACTTGTTGTGGGATCCCTTCTATAAAGTAATATAAACTAACCTCCAATAATAATAATAATAAATTTGTTGGCATCACGAATTGTCCATTTCACGTGCCAACTCGTTTTAATGTTTCAGTTTTTTTTTTCAAATATATTTACCCACTCATCTACTTGTTCTTTAAAAATTGTTGCTTTTTTTGGATATTTTTTATAATTATTCCATAGTTAGGTAGTGACTATTTGCATCAAATTAATATGCATAAAACACTGCGTGTACGGAATTCGCGAGTACTATAGCATGACAATATTTATTTTTAATATTCCGACCTCCGCTTCAGCACGGTGTCACGTCAATTGGACGCAGTCAATTGGACGCGCGTCAATTGGACGCGATCAATTGGACGCGCGACAATTGGACGCGTGCGACAATTGAACGCGACGACTTTTGGACGTGCGTCTTTTGGACGCGCTGACAAATGGACGCGTCTGTAATTAACATTTATAAAAAAATGTATATAGAAAAATGCAATTTATTATAGTTAGTACAAAGATACAAAATAAACATTATAAAATAAGCAATTTGAAAAGGTTTAGAAAAAAAACATAAAGGTCTACAAAATTACAAAATAATCAACATTAAGTAAGTAAATAAAGTAGCCAATGGTATAATAAACACAAACGAATCATAAACGCATTCACAAATTATTCAACTCATACTTGCAGTTGGAAATTATGCGCAATCCCTCGCAAGTAATCCAATATTGGTCTATTGCCGTAATCAGCAACCACTCTTCGTATATTTTCGGCGGTATCCCTGCAAATTTTTCTTTGAGTTGGTGCTGGGTTTTGCAGCAATTAATTGCTCCATTCTCAATAGATTTAAACGTACTTCCTTTTTACATTTACAAATTTACATATGCTTGGATGTGCAGCATTAAGTATTGAAGAAAAGCTATTGTGCCACCCTTCAACAGAATTATTTGTACGTGGTATATCATCTTCGACGAAGCTAATCCCTTTTTAGAACATTTTAAATCTAATGAATTTCATTTTCAATATCTTATCATTTAAATGATAATGCTGTCAACAATTCAAGACCGTCATTAAGCTAATCCCTTTTTAGAAAACATTTTAAATCTAATGAATTTCATTTGCAATATCTTATTACAAATTTATAATCTAAATAATAGGGTATCTAAGCTTAGTCTAAAATTAAACGTAAATAACCTCACAAATTCTAATAAAACTTATATTAAGTTTATGAACGCGTCCAATTGTCTCGCGTCCAATTCTCTTGCGTCCAATTGACGCGCGCGTCCAATTGACGCACGCGTCCAATTGTCGCGCGTCCGATTGATCGCGTCCGATTGTCGCGCGTCCAATTTACCGCGTCCAATTGACGTAAAACCCTTCAGCACCATTCAACATTTTGAAATTGAATTCGGCACTGTTATCGCCGTATAGCATGAAAATATTAATTTTCAACCTTCCCATTTGCGTTTCGGCACCGTCCAACATTGTAGCATCGAACCCGACACTCCGCTCTTATTAGTTGAATAATTTCAAAATAACCAATTATGTTTGGACAAGTGCCGAGTCATATACCAGAAAGTATAAATGCGTCCGGTGAGACCGCGGTTTTGGAATATGTTCCATCCACGAAGGCTAATTCGTAGCAGAGTAAGACCACGCCCCCTTGAGGTCTGATTGACTGTGAACGGAAGCTAAGAGTCTGGAGCTTTCATTATTTTTTATTGTTTAAGTACATGGTGGAATGTTACTGGTTATGCTCTTTGCGGTGCTTTTGCTGGAATAGCTGCCGCCACAAGAGCGTAAGCTATTAGCTCACAAACTTATACACGCGTGGAAAAATAATAATTTAATAGTTAACAATATCTAATATCAGGGTTCGGTGGATCAAATGCATTAACAACCCGTTTTGACCGTTTTCTTTGCTCACAGGTGGATTTCGCTGTTTGGGCGTAAAATATTCGTCCAAATTTCAAAATCGGCAATTTTTAGGATCACAAATTCTCCTGCTAGAAGTATGGAATAAATTTCATCGTAATGACAAAAGGGAATGTTTTCTGAACTTATTCCCAAAAAAGTTCGCCGAAAAACCAAACTTATTGTCCTTGAAAATAGCGACAGAAGACAACGAAGTTGCGCAAATATTGCTAAAATTATTAAAAGCAGAGATGGCAAAGATATCAATTTTACCACAGTTTTTAAATATTTTCATAAACAATTTTAGAAATTTTATGTTTGATCCTTGACACAACGCTTTCTACCAGAAATATTAAAAATCTGCTCTGTGTTGGTTTTGTAAATATTTGCGTCTCTGAAACAAACAAGACGATTTCATAGATTATACAGGATTTTCTATTATAAAGTTTTACATCCATGTTCACTTCTGTATCTACACTGTCTTACTCTGAACTAGTATTTCTTGGCAATTTATTAAGTTTCGGTGCAAAACATGTCCTTGGAGAACTTGAAAGCTCGTAATTTATTGCAGACGTACAACGTTATGAAGTGTTACCTTCCATGCAGCACCAGTATCTAGATTCTAGACTATAATTTGAATAATCAGATGTTAACTCCTTAGAGATTTACCTACATAATTAGAGCATGATATAATGTAAAACAAAAACTTCTGCAAGAAAATTCCTTATTACAAAAGTAAAATATATTTCGATATAAATTCCCAAACTTTAAAACCCTTTAATTCAAAATTTACGCTGAATTTCTTTTAAGTTTATATTGAATCAAACAGCCAACAAAAAAAGGACTTGAGTTTTCAGGGAAAATCGAAACGAGAACGGTTTAAATTTTTCAGTGGGTTCTTTTGTAAACCGCGAATCAAGGCGCTGCGTGACCAACTGAGCCAATGGCGCGAAGAAAACGACGTAATTTATCTTTTTCCTCATTTTCCCAGCAGGAAGCGAACTGCACCCCTTTTAGTAGGATATGTCGAAAAGGCAGAGCGAAAACTACGGACAGTTTCAACTTCATTACACTTCTGCGTGTCTTATTTTACGCGAAAATAATTGTCACACGAACAGAGAGCAATCCAGTTTCTGTATTCTGCTTTGGTGGGAAAATGAGTTTGGCCGATTTCTATTTATTTCTACTTTGTTTTATTACTAAAAAGTAAAATTGCTTTATGCATTCAAGGAAATTTATACTATTTATTATTACAGATCGTATAAGACTGTAAACTGCAATTTTCTGCATGCTTGAGCTGCACAATCCTAAAGACATATATTCAAGCTTTTGAATTCTGAACATCAATAGAAAACTCGATCATTGTGTGATATATAAGAAAAGCTGAAGAAAATCCGTCGTTCTTTCCTTCGTAAATATTTTATAAGGCAATTGTTGATATACTATGGATTCGTTAAGAACAGAATATTTCTCCTAATGCGATTTTGAGCTTATTTATTTACGTTTGAAATAAAACAGGCTTAGAAGTTTAAAAATTAAATTTCTGCGACACTTTTTGTTCAGGCAAGCCAAACTCAGATAAAATTTATTTGCTAAATTTCAATTATGGTTCAGAAACAGCCTGGATAAAGTAATACTTATAACGTTTGGTAAGTCACGTATCTCAAAAGTTGATCCTCTCTGCGGATAAATAAGCGACGTGCTTAATTGGAAATATCCGGTCTTATTGCCTTTTCAGAAACATTATTCTATACAATTTTTATAACTGATAGTATTTGTATTTAGAGAATAATCACAATTACGAATAACTCTGGAGCATTAGCATTCACGGTTTTAAAAGGTAAATATTTTTGTTTTAATAATCCGTTTTAAATTCTCTCTAGAAATATATTAAAGCAAATGAAAAATATTTCATATGTTGTATATACGGTTTTCTAAAATAATTTTTTGAAAATCTAAAGTAATTAAGATACAGGTAAAGAAAACACATTGATTTTTAGTCTTTCATCTGTATCTGTTTCCGTATTTATTTTATTCTTTATATGAAACTCATGCTAATAATGATGATTAACTTCCGTTTTTGGTTTCAGTTAGTTTGAAAAATTTAATTTTTCTCACCCTTTTTCTTATTTAGAGTCCTTAAAGTAAATGTGCAGGACTGTCTGTCTTGTACGTCACTAAGCAACAGCCAACTTTCGTTTCTTGCTACAGCCGTTACGTCTATAAATGTTTGTTCACTAATCAACGATGAATTTTCCGCTTTCTTAAACATTAAGATCGTCCCGTCTGAAACCTTTGTTTCAATTAACATGCAAAAATAAACAAGAAGTGACTTCCGTTTCCTGCTGCGGTCACCACGCTTGTAGTGTTTGTTATTTATGCGACGACGGTCTAAAAGCGGTATAAAAAGGTTAATTTTTAACAGAGAGTGTTTCTCGCAGCCCTGGAGTTGAGACGTAAGCGCTGGAGATAGGGTTTTTCGCAACTAGTTTATCTGGTGGTTTGGCTACCTCTCGCAACTAGGGAATAGTGAGTCTAATATTGTGGTTACGGACCGCTGAAGACTGCGGTCGATTAGAATTGTTGTCAGATGCCGTTGTGGGAGGCTTCGGCTGGGTTTCCCTAGGAGGTTCGGGTGCTTTGTTCAGAACCTCCGGGGGTTTGTATGTAGTGGTGTCTGCTATGAAACTTATTTTGTCAGCCTGTTGTGGTGTATGAAGTTTTCCAGTAGTAAGCAGTGGAAGAGCTGGTGGAGCTTGCAGAGCTGGTGCTGCTAGTGGAACTGCAGCGACGGTTTTGGCATTCACTTACTGGAGGGCGGCGGTGAGCTGTTCTATAAATGCTTACCTGTTTGGCCTGATGCTAATGGCTGGACCAGACCGCAGGTTCCTGCACGTCTCTGAAGATTTAGGAAGTCGCGGTGGAAATGCTCTCCCTGGCAGTAGTAGCTGGGACAGCCAGCACTTCTTCGTAGACAGGGGCGTACCGTCCTCGGAGTCGTTACCGAGAGTCGAACAGAGTCTTTCTAATACAGCACCTGGAGAGACATGGAGCTTCTTCTGTGCTCTTCTTGGAAATGCTGTCCAAGGGTGACTCAGAAAGAGGCGAAAGCACACTCGGTGGTGGACTATAAAAAATTGTACAGCGTACCGCACCCAGATGTCAGTGGCAGTACCAGGGTTGTTGACGTTGGTGGAGTCGACGGGGCAGTAGTCGGACGTAGAGGACATGGACGGCTGGAGAGTCGTCTTCTTCGACGGATAAAGAAAGCTCCACGTTGGGCTTTAATTTGTTATCCACAGCATTGAGGATGCCAATAGCCGTAAAGGTAGAGAAAGTAAAAAATCACACAAAGTTAGGGGTAACAAAATGATAAGTACAACAGCTCAGGATACTTTGATAGAGCGTTGGAGATAAGAGATAAGGACTTCCGCAACTAAATGACCTGGTGGTTTAACTACCCCTAGCAACTAAGGGGTACTGAGTCTAATATTGTTGCAACTTACAATAAAAAAAAACCGTTTTACATTGAAAGGGCGTTTCTGTTTATAGCGGTAGAAAATTAATAATATGCAATCAATAGACGAAATGCCGTGAAAATAGGGTAGTTATCGACGGTTGTCAATAGTACTTGAAAGTGGACCAATTTGGACCTAACAACAAACTTCGATCGTTAGAATACTCAAGTAAACAAAAAGGGGGCGTAACTTTTGTCAATGCACTTGTAAGCGTGGCCAGTTAGAATAAACCGAAATAATATGATTTTGCATATGTGAAACGGTAACAAGAACTCAGCTCGTTTTCAGAATCGAAAGGAGCCGAACCTCCAAAAACGATCAAAAACTGAACTCCTGCAGCCATCTATTGCTGGATCGCGCAAACAGTCCCACTTCCAAATATGGTCTAAAAAACTAAACTGCTATAGCCATCTGTTGCTGGATCGTCCAAACGGTTCTATACAGACTCACTCGTACTGCACCCAGCTCCTTCCAGAGATGCGAACTAAATAATCCGCTATTTTTCAAACCCCGCTAGAGCACCGCAGGGTATAACCCCTCTTTTTCTCCTAATTCTGCAGCACCCTAGCTCTTAACAGAGCACTGCAACCCCAGTTTTGTGTAATAAAAATTCGTTAATTTTACAGATTTGCGCGCGTATAAACACAAAATTAATTTTCTTAAAGTTTTTAAATAATGCTTGATGTCAAAAAATAATTTTTAAACGCCAGAAATAAAATTCTGTCGCCAAAAAAATTTTTACGTCACAAATTGAGTTTGAGACGTTGATGTTTTGATGCAAAAAACTTTTGTTTAATAATTTAGATTTTTCACGTTGTAAAATCTGCCACCTAACGGTAAAATAATGGTGGTAGTAGTAACAGTAGTGTGGGCTAAAATCACACTGCACTATTGACAGCTAGAAGAAGTACAAAAAGAGGGCGCTTTAGAGATAGATGATAAAAAAATTCTTTAATTCTGAAGCGCGATCTTCTTGATAAGTCATGCATAAATAACAAATTCACAACATAAAATGGTTTCTTGAAAATGAGACAAAATGTTAAGTTTAACGGCTTCACCAACTGTTTTTCCCCTTGGTTTTTAAGAAATGGCTCCGGAGGATTTTAGGAGGTTTTTTTTTAATTTGTTGTCGGTGCTGTTTTTCCGGCTTCTTTTTTGGTTGCTTTACAGACTTTTTAATCTAATCTCCGTTAAGGCATTACCCTGGAAAAGAGGAAAAGTGCAAAATTTAAGGGCTTTTCCAGCAGTCTCGCTTGCTTTTAGAGAAATTGTTTTGGGTGATGTTTTTCCTGTGAATTTTAGGAGCTTTTTTTCTGAAAATTTGTTTTCGGAGCTTTTTATCCAGGCTCATTTTCGGTTGTTTTCCAGATTTTTCTAATTTAATTTTCGTTCAGGCACTCCTATAGAAATGAGGAAAAGTGCTAAGTTTAACATCTTTACCAACTGTGTCCTAGCTTTCTTTTCAAGAAATTGCCAGGGGAGATTTTCCTGAGGTATCTAAGTTTTTTTCTTAAGATGTTTTTCCGTGGCAGTTTTTTCCGGGCTCTTTTTTGTTTTTTTCCCAGATTTATTTTTCAGTTTTTTACGAGTTTTTCTTTCCGGGAGCAGCTCTCATTTCCGAGCCCAACTCAGCGGAGAAAACATTCGGAGCGGCGCGGCGGGCACCGCGTATGAAGTATTCGAAACAAAATCAGGGGGCTTTGCCCACGGGTTCTGCTAGTATTGAAGTAATAACTTTATGATGGTACTTCTATAGTCGTATTTATTTAACCATGCAATGATTAAACGAGGATGTATTATGCAAGTGGTAAATTCCAAAGTCATATCTTTAAAACAAAAGTGTATGCAAATTTAATATTGTTATTTTCTAGTAATTCAATTATCTAAAAACACAAAAGACTCGTTAATTTTAAATGCTCAATACCTATTAGCTATCTAAGTAACTCCAAATGTTTAGGGTGACTTGAGAAATATCTTTTATATGACAACATCCAAGATCACAAAAAACAAAGGACAATGTTAGTGTGCTACAAGAAAGACATTTTAAAATCTCTTATTTGCTGTAGATACAAGATTTCAGAAATTGTGATGAAAATGCCTTGTTTTCATCCACATTAACTTAACTTTTAAATTGTGTAGAATTTTCTGAAATTTGATCGTACCTCTTGCTATAAAATTTCAATGCTGTAGGTAAGCTCGACCAATGACATAATAAGAAACGTGAGGTGGTTAGTTTTCTTCAATGTAACTCAAGCCAACTTCCCCATTTTGCATTTATTATATTTAGCTTCTTGGGCTGGAAGGAGATAAAAACTTCTCTGTGAATATTTCTAGCTTTAACATTGTCATTATTACGTAAATTCTTTTAACGTGGTTTTACTAATGTTAAATTTGAAATTTTCAATAAACGTGTACAAACGCAATAATTAGTCCATCAACAATACTAATTGGACGTAATATTGCGTTAATCTAATTAACACGAAAATTGGTTGAATCGCAAACAGACAATGTGGAAAATTAGTTTTCATGATATTACTCAATTGAAAACAAGGCTTTATTATTTCGAACAAAAAAAATTTTATCGATAGTAATTTAACCATCTTCAGTTTAGCTTAATAAATACTTAGTAGATCTATCTTGTTATTAAAAGACAATTTTATGTTTCAGGCAGAAGCTGCTCTGATGTACGACTCTGTTTACGTGTTCGCCATTGGTTTGCAGACCCTTGAACAATCACACACTTTGAAAATTTCCAATGTATCCTGTGAACGTGAGCAACCTTGGGATGGAGGACTTAGCCTTATTAACTACATAAACGCGGTAAGTGGTTTTTATCGATTGCTTTTAAACTCAATTTTGAGTTTTGTGTACAAATTGTGGATTACTTGAAGGACGTGAAGGATCTTTAAAGCAAGGATGTGTTATTATGAAAGACCGGACTTTTACTAGCAGAAGAGCAAAACATTTCTTTACAATTAGAGAAGTAAGCAAAAACCATGGTCGTCCTCAAATCCATTAAGTCTTACGTGAAACGTATTGGAAAAGAGAACTAATTTTTCGAATAAGAATTTAGAAAAGGTTGTTGCTGTGTACCGCAATTTTTAAGTTTTTTATTCAACGGTGGTTTTCCGTCCCTTATAGTTCAAAATTTTTTTTCGTACAATTTTGTCGTTGTATTAATAAATTTACACGTTCTATTTTCATTAAGTCGTGGTTGCTACTTTATTTATATTTAAATTAAAACAATATTTTTGCAGTTTCATAAAATTGTTTCGTGAAGTACTTTTGAAACTCATGACCATTCATATGCTTCATCATCATAATCTACCACCTCTTATACGTGTCGAGGTCTTTCACTCCGGGTAGGCTTGTCGCTTGTGTAATAGAAAGCTTTTTTGGCCTTTAAACCACTACTTTCTTAAAGCTTACGCCACCCTTCATGCACATTCATTCAATGCCATTCGCATATGTGTATATTTGTGTGTTAATGTTGTGTGTAGCTTTGTAACTTGTCTTGGTCAGCCAGTAATTAAGGCAAGCGCCGTTAATTGTAACCCAGCGTTGAATAGTTACCGATCTCGATACCGATCCACAGAATTAAAGAAAAATGTTCTGCTTATGAACCCTAATTGATGTTTAGATAGATAGACTTCTTTATCTTCAAACATTGTCATTCTTTGAAACTCTAGGATCAGGCGTAGAACTAAAAGACCTTTAAATGAGGTGTCACTCGACCCCCATTTCTATTTAAAAAAAATTAAAAATGGCGCCCAGTCGCCTCGAATATATATCTCGAAACTTTAAACGATTTTATGGAAATTTAGAACACCTCTAAAATTCTAGAAATATTGTAAATATATTTTTTCTGTTTCCATTAGGTAATAAGCACTTTATTTCACTGATTTGAGTTACGTAACGAACTCCATTATTTCACTCTGCAATAATGAAGAGATTTCTCAATCAAACTGTTCAGGGACACGACTAAAAGCAAACCTCTCAGTGGTGTTTTTTTAACGAAGTAGTTCTTATTGTCATTTAACATGCTCATACCGAAAACCGCAGAGGGGTGATGGAATAATCGCGTTTGCGCAAATCGGCTATTCGATATGCGCAGAATACGAATCTAAAGTTCTTTTCCAGGCGCGTAAAGCACCCCCTCTCTTTTTAATTGGCGGACCAACCTCATTTTGTAGCTGTGTTATACTATTGCAATAAGCAATCCTTAAGCCAAATTTGGGTGTTGTGCGTTAAGGTGTCTGGACTGCAAAGTGTATACAGACGCACACACAGACTCCGTTGGAGCGTTCCCTTTATCGGACTCCCAAGGCCCTAAAACCTGCTCGTTAATCAAAATGTTTAGGTTAAAAAAGCTTGGCATAAAAGTACGATTTTTTACCAAAAAAATTAATAGAACGCGTAGGAGAAATATGGACTTTGGAACAAATCAAATTTTACGCCTATTATTCAAAAAACTTCACGTGGCTAGGTTGAAAACTATTTCATAATAAATTTTCTAAACCTTCAAAATTACATACACTCTAATTATTAATAGCAACATATTTATGTTAACGGATCATAACCTAGTAAAATTTATAGCTGCTTTTCATTCAATTTTTGAAAAAAATAATGTAGTTTTTTGCATATTGTTGTGTTTAAGTGCATACTTTGGCTGAATATTTGTGCTATTTCAGTGCATATAAATCCGTCTTTTAGTGATAACTCGCTATTTACAATGGAGTTACGTGCTGTTAAATGGTACAACTAAAGACCGGACATTTAGTCGCAGAAGAGCAAAGAGTTTCGTTAAAATTCAATAAGTAAACAAAAACCATGGACGTACTTAAATCCGTGAAGCATATTGGACAAGACAACTAATTTTTTGTATAAGATTTTCTAAAAAGTTGTTGTTGCGTACTGCAATTCTTAAGGTTTTTTTGCAGTTTCATACACTTGTTTCGCGAAGCACTTTTAAAACTTATGACTATATAAAAATTGTTTTGGTACCTATGAGTTTTCAAACAAGGTTGTTTCCCGGTGCTGTGGGCTAGATGGCGCTTTGCGCTAATTTGGGTGCTCGGCTTTTACTGTTTACTGCCATTTTGTCTTAAGCCGCATTTTTAACATGGTCCTCGTGCTTTGATTATTTTCAATTTAAATCATTTAACTTTACAGTGGTTGTGATTATGTACAACCACTGTTTCACATGTAAATTTAAACTTTTGTGGTTACCTGTCTCCCTTTATAAAATGGTTTTTTGACACTTGATTTTGTTGGTTGGTTAGAACCACCTGTTATTGTAAGTAGTAGGTTAGATTTCAAATGGATTATTTGCTAATGATACTTTACTTGTAGTTTGATGGCCTGAGGATGATTCCCCCTTTTGTTGGGATCGAAACATGTAGCCATGATATACCTTTAATCATTTAAATAAACGTTATTTTATGTGGAGAAGACTTTGGGTTTTTTTATTATTATTTAATTATGACTATATATTCTACGTTTATGAACTTTGTTTTATTTTATTTTACTATTACACAAGCATCAATTCCAGTTGACCAAGTAAATAATGACTTATCTACACATCCTACATAAGGTCAAACATATGGATTTGTTACCATTCTAAGCTCGTAGATAATTCGTTTACAATTTAATATATATTCGCCAAATATAAATTTAATTTATTATTATTCATTGATTGCCTCATAATTTAAATACTGACTAAATACTAAAATATAAATCCGGACTATAGTTACTATGCTCGGTTTTTCTCCAAGTGATTAAATTTTTTCTCGCTTAGGGAGAAATCGAAGATTTGACAGCAACATCATACTGACATAAATCCCCCAAACAAGATGATAGTAATTCTATGCAGTCTCGAATGGCAAACCAGAATTTACATCACGAAATACAATTCTTTCCAGATTGTGAGCACATTATATATGCTCGTATGTCACAAAATTCGTCCAAGTGAGGTATGAAATTGCATCGCATCGGTGTGAAACCATATTGAATATTCAGTGCAGCGTGCAACAGTTCTCTTTGGTGTTGAGTGCAAATTTATTTGATCGTTCCGTTTGATGTGCAGAAAATCACCATTAATATAAAACCCTGATTGTTGAACTATAACAAACGTGACGTTAAAAATCCCGAAAACAATTACTAAACGTTTTGAATCCCTGCCGTTTTTCACAAAACAGCTTTATCTTAAAACCACAAAAGCTTGGGCGAAAAAAGGAAAAGCACTAAAAATTTAATGAACAAGCTGCAACAAATAAAAGTAAAAGAGTCAAAGACTAAGGGTAATTTATTGTCTGTCTGGTTGGGTGTGCGGGCTTTCTTGCAATCCATTTAGGAAATCACTTTGTTATTTTGGCGCGCATTCAAGAAAATTTGTGTCCTTCCATGTTAGGGTATGCCTTTCCCTGTTTGGAACTTCTATGTTCATTATTACGTTCTAAAAGCCCTTTCTGTATTAGAAGAGTACAGTCAAGTTGTTATATGAGGTAAGTGATGAAGACTAAGGTGGAAGGGCACGTCAATAAGCTAATGTGCTTGAAAGCTTCTTGCACGGCGAGTCTTAAGTTAGCGTCTAGCGTTGGAGTAAATTAGCGACTGTTGTTGGAGCACTATGTGCATTTGGGTTAATAAGATGGAGCCTAAAAATAAACTAGTTTGAAAGTACCACGCAAGGAACTTAAAAAAGGTTTTTTCTGTTCTTCTTTGTACTTTAAACTAGTATAGTTGTTGAAATGAGCTCTCATTCAAGAGTTTTTCATTATTTACGTAGATGGGTCTGCACAATTCATACAAAAAATAACACTTTTTTGGCAATTTTTGAAAAACTCAATTTAGAACGATAAATTCCAAAACACCCTAAGATATTCATTTTTAAGGAAACGAGAAAATCTACTTTGCTTAATGCTACCCCCTGAACTGCTTCCGGAAAGAAAATCTAGTGAAAAATCCTCGTAAACTTGCCAGCAAAAACAAATCCGAAAAAATTCCTATCAGCCGCAGAAACATATTCTTAAAAGAAAGCGGGAAAAAGTTAGTAAATTCGTAAAACTTGGCACTATTTCTCAATTCCAGGGGAGTGCTCTAAAGGATACTTTCAAATTGTTTTTGAAATCAATAAATACGCACTATAAAATTAGCCATTTACATATATTTTTTCTTATTCATATACATAAATCAGCTAGAAAAAGAAACCTTGTATCTTTTACAGGAAATGCTCTTTCGTAATTGTGCAGTGACTCACCAACAAGCAAACACTGGCGAATGTATTCACTGGAGCATGTTTTTACCGTAGTTCTTTCTTAGACGATGTTTGTAGGAGGGTCTTTTTTTTCATGAATGTTTTTCCCAGCAAATTTGTTCTCGGATTGTTTTCAGAGATGTTTTCATCGTAAAACGAAAACTGCGCCCATAAGCAGAAGCTTGTTTCGGTCGCATGTTATTAGTGTGCCCGCATTTCGGAGAACGTTATGTTTGGTCTATTTGGTGCCGCCGCCGACGTTGTTTTTTACAATTTTAAAGCCTGTTTCCGGACTCCTGGCGGGGCTGCAAGTACCCAAAGTAAAAAAAAAGTTTAATAAATCCTGAAGATGGTCGAGTTCGAAACAGGTACTCCCTGGAGCAAAACTGGATCCCGCGGGGCACCTTTTGGCAAAGTGCATTTGAAAATCACACCACTAGCGTGAAAACGGGGTCGATTTTTAATTTCGGAAAAAGGCGCAAACTGCTACTTTGATTCTCTGGCGGCGCTAAATGATTTAACCTTTTTAACTTTTTCTAGGCGGATAGATAGGGGGCTTTTTAAGCCCCCTAAGTGAAATATGTCAAATTCCGATTCGCACGAAAGAACAACAAAGACCGCTGTAGTATAATTGTCGGCCGCCAACTTAGATTTCGCTGTTTTGGCGGAAATGCTCAAGGTTTAGCTTCTGACACGGATTAAGAATTAGCAAGTCGAAAGCATATAGAAAGTGCAAAGAAACATTATATCCAGGATGTATCAAATTGCGTGTTAACTATGGGGATCTCGCTTATTTGAAAAGATACGACGATGGTTAAATTAGAGAAAAGTTGTGGAATTTTATGCCCAGTAATATGAAATGAATATGAAAAGAAATAAGAGCCATCTTGCTTAGTTTAGGAATAAACTAAAAAAAAGGAATTATTATTTTATTGTTTTCGGCTATAACTCATTTGTCATTCATATTTCATAATTATAGTATTAATATTCATGTTATAGTTTGTTTTTATAAAAAATAACATAACCTGCTGCCTACGCTCAAAACAAAGTTTTCTGAAATTTTCGCGTATCTTATGTACCTAAAGGCCAAAGTAAATAAAAGTTGTGTTTTGTTTTACTTCCATCAGTTCCTGGCCTACTAGAATTTTTTCAAAATAAAATAAATGACGTGGCCTTTCAATGGTACTCATATGAAATTTTCTTTTCTGTAATAAAATGCTCAAAACTTAAACAAAATGCAGTGTGACACATCGTTGAATCAGAATTAAAAACTCTATTCAAATATGAAAAAATTTAAAACGTAAGAAAAAAAAAGTTGACAGTCGAAAATGAGCAATGGTAACAGGTATACCAAATCTGATCAAAAATTTAAATATGGCATAAAAAAGTGTCCTAATAATGCGTTAACTAGAAATATGTAACATAAATAATAAATGAGTTATAGCCGAACACAAAAAATCCAAAATTTCAGTTATTTCCAGTTCTTTCAGAAACTAAGCAATATAGGTCTAATATCTTTT
This sequence comes from Ctenicera cuprea, assembly GCA_958336395.1. Lineage (NCBI taxonomy): Eukaryota > Metazoa > Arthropoda > Insecta > Coleoptera > Elateridae > Ctenicera > Ctenicera cuprea. The sequence continues at coordinate 18,539,023 of OY284495.1, read as the reverse complement.
TACATTAATAATGGTCATAAAATTCCACAACTTTTCTATAATTTAATCATCGTCGTATCTCTTCAAATAAGCGAGATCCCCATAGTTAACACGCAATTTGATACATCCGTATATATGTACATATATATTTAAAAAACGACATTTTGAAATATATTAATGTACTTTAGCTTAGACTACTACAAACCGCGGGAAAAAGCATTTGTTTTCATCATCATTGTTATTAAAATGTTTTCTCTGATATTCCAAGTTTTATTAAAATTGTTCCAGTGCTTCCTTTCATTTTGTTGCACATTTCCATGCTGTTAAAATCGATTTCAAAATCTTAATGAAAATCAACGATTTTAAACTGTAACATATTACGTTCCTACTCAGGAATTAATTGCAATTTTATAAACGTGGGTCATAAAAAATATACAGCGCATTTCACTTTCATTGCTCGTTTAATGATTTAAGCATTGTTGTAATTACGTTCATTTAAAAACAGTTTTTTAATATCAGGCAGCGCAATAACTGGTGTAAATAAAGCAAAATGTTTACGTTTTATTTTTTATTAAAGTAATGTTTAAAATACATACGTATTAAAAAAATTACAACAAACCACAATAACATCTAGGCTTCCGCGTTGGAGCCGCGTCATCGGTGCATGAACTGCCGACGTTTCGTCCTCTATTGCACGGAACATCTTCAGGGCTGTGGTCACTTTGGGATCTGGAACACAACTGAGTTGTGTTCAGTTGTGTTCCAGATCCCAAAGTGACCACAGCCCTGAAGATGTCCCGTGCAACCAAGGACGAAACGTCGGCAGTTCATGCACCAATGACGCGGCTCCAACCCGGAAGCCTAGATGTTATTAACAACGGCCGCGGAAGCCTGCAACTTAGATTAACACACCGCAATATTTCCTGTTAGTGCAAACCTGTCCATATACGCTAGAGCAAGTGCAATCGTTGCAACCTTGTTTCCATGTGCTTCCAGGTGCCTCTAAGCATTGATTCATAAGATCATTTTTGCCGGGGCTGAAAAATACGTTTCAGTATAAACACAAACAATGGTCTATGATTCACCGGATTTTTTCCATACTTCAAAAGACTTTTACTTTCATATTTTAAAGATGTTTTAAAACCATAGCGTTCTACTATAAACAATTAATTTAAGATTAGAATATCAATGCTCAGTTATGTATCTAAGCAAGTTTTAGCATAAAATTCTCGCTTAGACTTAGAACGCTTGCAAAAATGCAAGTGTAATTAAAAGCTCAATGTAACTGAATATTAAATAAAAGGCATTAATTTTCATTTCTTAAAAATTCACAATGAATGTATACGATATGAAATGTTATAGATTTGCAAACTTATTATCGAACAAATTTGAAAATACATTTTTTAAAGTTCTGTTGGCATATCTCTAAAATTTCCAGTTTGATACGCTAAGTTACCGTGTTTAATATAGCAAGTTTCATAAAGGTTGGAATAGTTTCGGTGAGTTTCAGGAAATCAATACTTTTATATAGTAGCAGTATGTAAAGGTAACAATTTGGTATATATTCAGTAAATACATACCACAACTTCAATGTACAAGCCAATTGATTATTGGTCCCGCAACGACATATGTTGCAGTCATTTTCCTTATAAGAATCACCAGCTTTGCATTCTAAAAAAAATTGTGTGTATATAAAATGTTTTACTTCAAAAACAATATGCTACTACTTACGACTACATTGAAACCGAACTTTTTATCTTAAATACATTGTTTGAACAATAATATTTCTATCTGGGCTAAACGGCGCTGAAGAAAAGATTCTTATACTAGGCAATGATATATTTTATTATATTTAAATCTGCTATAAGAATTTTGAAGCGGTCAGTGATATTACAAAATTAAATATTTTCGGAAATTTACTTAGCTCTATTTTTCAGAACACACTTTTTTAGCAAATTTACTTCAACACCATCTAGCGTCTAAGCGTTTAACTTTTAGGGTACTGTAATACATTTAATGCTTTTTAAAAAAAATATGAAATGCTGTATAATTTAAAAAATTCCACCTCACACGATGAAACCGGAAGTAGCGACATATTGTTTGTATATCGAACTTAAAAAATTGTCAGCTGAAATGCCACATGTGAATTAAAAATTATCGATAATTCTGTCGCTTCATTGACAACGAAATTGTGTTGTTGCTAGGCAATGCCACGAGTTCCGAAGGACGAGTGATTACCGTGTTTCAACACAACTGAGTTCGTCTATGAAAGAATTATAAATAATTTTTATTTCAAGAGTGGTATTTTTTAGAATATTCCACGAACAACAAAATTAAATTATTATTTAATATAATAATTTGTTATGTACTAGCGTATAAACGCGTTATTTAATTATTAAATGCAAAAATAAAAATTTGGTTGACGTGTTGCTATTGTTATATAGCACCGATAACATCGGAGCTTCATACAAAAAGCCCAGTCAGGGTCTAATTGGTCAAAAACCTAAAAACAATGTGAGTGGAATATTCGTTTTAAGTCAGTTTTGGGAGTTTACTTAGTTCTAAATTTGAAATTCATGGCCCACTAGAATTTTTACTTTAACACCATCTAGCTGCTAAGCGTTTAACTTTTAGAACATGACTAATTAGAAAATGTAATAGTCTATCAAAAAAATATGATATCTGATTTATTTTAATAAATTTAAATTTACTTCTAGTGTAACCGCAAGTAGCGACATGTTGTTTATAAATCGAATTTAAATGATTCTAAGTACCATAAAGTTGATTCTGGTATCTTAAAAAATAATTGAAACTTTAGCTTAGGACATCGAAACTGAACCACCTGGTATACAGTTGTATTACACGTTATTACAAATATTTAAAATATTCTTACGGCAATTGTATGTTTAAATATGAAATTATACTTACTAAAATCGTCACCAGCAACAAACGCACAGAAGAGAAGAGTCACTAACAATGTTGTGTATTTCATTCTTTGGCCGCTGAATTCTTGTCTGTTGATGAAGCTGTAAATGCAACCGATAACAGTTTGCGAAGGCGTTTTATAGTTAGGGAACACTATTGTTTACTATGAATGTTGCAAGAATTATTACTATAATAAAAGTTTTATCTGAACTGAAACAATAGCCAGTCTAACACAATAGGCTTTGTTTAGAATTATTTCAGGCACTTTTAAATATTTTAAGTTCCGTTAAATGTTTTCATGTTTTTAGTATAAGACGGTATGATTTTTCATACACAAATTCAATTTTGAGATTTTGAATGTACTGAAATTTTTGGAAAAGTTAATGTGCTTTTTTTGGTAATGTTTAGAGTCAAAAATCGTTATGTGAATGGTTTCACAAGCTTTATTCTAGAAAAAAGCTTTAAGGTAACTGAAAAGCAATATCGCGTTGTGTTGCCATAAATTTTATGGTCGTTATGTAGTATAGCAATAAAGTACAATTTCCAACATCTGCGTAGCATTCAAGGCAATTATTTTAGTACCTATGGCAATTAAAATTTACAAAAATTATCGTAAAATATTTCTAATTCATGTATTCTAAGCTAATCTAATCTAACCTAGCTTATCTTATATAAAATAGCATCAAAACTAACGTTGACATGAAAAACAAGAGCCAGATTTTTTTACTCGGCTCTTTTTTCGTCTAGTTTTTTCCCAGTTTTTTTCACCGGCTTGTTGTTACAGTCTTTTTTCCAACGTTTTTTTTTGCTGTTTTATTTTGCCTACCGCCACCAGGTTAAGAAATGCTATTTACCCACAATAAATTTAACTGTAAAATGTGTCCTTGTAGCACAATTGCGTTGCTACCTAACTGAAACAATTCGATAAATACAACATTTACTACTTAGTCTAAAAACTGCAATAATAAATTTAAGTTTCATTGTTTAACTATTGTTAGCCAGGAGAGTATAAATTTGAATAAATTCAACTAGTCTGGCTCCCGATATTGCTAGTTCATTTAGTGTTAACCAGGGTGCACGTATAGCATTCTGCTACGGACCCGAACTAGCTCTACACCCCCTGTCAACTGTCACGTTGACGTTAGGATTTTTTAAGTAAAGACGTCTGTAGCCTTTGTCGATCTAACTGCAGCATATGAAACCGTATGGAGTAAAGGCCTAATGTACAAATTACTGAAACTCATATCATGCCTAAAGACATACCACCTTATCAACAACCTCCTAGTTAATAGACTGTTCAAAGTATTCGTGAATGATGCTGAGAGCAGCACCAGGAAACTTAATAACGGCCTTCCACAGGGATTGGTTCTCGCCCCCTCCTTTTCAACATCTACTCCGCTGACCTACCTGAAACGAGATCTAATAAATTCACCTACGCCGACGATCTAGCTATCTCCTTTCAGCACAAAAATATGGCAACAACAGAACAAGTCCTAAACGAAGACCTAGCCAAACTGAATGGCTTTTCCAAAAAATGGAGACTCTGTCCCAGTGTGACCAAGACAGAAGTCTGCTGTCTCTATTTATTAAACCACAAAGCAAACGACACCCTTAGAGTAGAACTGGACGGTAGGATCAACAACACCTCACTAATACAGCTGGAAAATTAAGAACATGAAATAACATCATTTCCAAACTAGCTGGAACAACATGGGGGGCCAATGCAATGGTCCTTCGAACAGCAGCTCTCGCGTTAGTCTACTCGGTGGCTGAGTACTGCGCCCCCATATGGATTAACAGCGCGCATACAAAAAAGATTGACACCCAACTCAACCAGACGATGAGACTAATAACTGGAACCATCCGAACAAGCCCAACCCTCTGGCTACCTGTACTCAGCCACGTTGCACCACCAGACATTCGACGAACAGCAGCCCTTGTCAGAGAACACAAGAAAATTATGGCCAACAAACTCCTGCCAATCCATCAAGATATCCCATGCCTCACAGGGCTGCGAAAACGGCTTAAGTCCAGACACCCCCCTGTTAAAGACGCAATGGAACAAGGTGAGAACTTTAGCGTAATAGACAATTAGTCCAATGTATGGTTAGAATCCATAGAACAAGATCACATCCAAATGACTGACCTAACCCAAGGCTTTAACGGACACAACCTACCACGACAACTATGGTTAAAACTCAATCGAATATGAACTGGCCACGGGAAGTGCGCGAATTCCTTATATACCTGGAGAATAGCAGACTCCACAGAGTGTGACTGTGGGTGCCCTAGTCTTAGAATGCCCAAAGCGTGCCTACCCAGGAGACCCGTAGACTTTGTGCAATGCCATCCAGATGCGATTGAATGGCTAAGAAACCTATATATTGATATATAGCTTTTACCTTTTTACACTTGTTCGCTGTTAATTTTGTGATTATCACCTTGTTCTTACATTTTTATTTTATTTCTTTCTATTTATACACTATTTATGTGCTATTATTATAAGTCGCATTGTAAACCCATACGCTAAATAAATAAATTGTTTAAGTTTGTAAATTCAATTTAAAAATTAAGAGAAAATTCCTAAAGTAAAAATGTTAAAAGAATAATAATATTTTACCTTACAGACTTGCAACACCACACAAGTTTGTTAGTTCACAAATAAAGTTCCCATTAAAATAATTTAAACCTCAAGACACACATAAAAAGAAGGACGAACAGACCATATGAGATTTAAAAGTTTTGTTTTTATAGATATCAAATTTTTGGAAGTCATACAGTGGCTGTCTAAATAACGTCAAATATTCCGCTTCAACTTATTAGAGATTTCAATTTCTATATTCTTATCTGGGCCTTGATTCTATGAGTAGAGACTTGGAAAAGCTTCTCAAGGACAGAAGGCTCGTGCTACTAAACACAGGAAATGGCACTTACTTTAACTCCAAATCAAGCTACTTGTCCCGTTATCGACTTGCCTATACGCTCACCAACCAAGCCCCACATCTAAGCTGGAAAAAGCTAGACGAATATCTCTTCACGGATCTCCACAGTGTTCATTTCGTGCCGTGTCAAAACCTGTCTGAGATGGTGGATTACTGACAAAGCAAACTGGTCAGTACGTGTTGACACCCTGGAAACCATGTAATTGGGAAACAACGTGAGTTCCGCGGTTGCAGACGTTACTTTGCAAATCTGGGAGCCACGGAAGGAAGCTTTGCAAAGTCGGCTAGCAGGGTTCGCAAGAAAACGGAACGGTGGTGAAATGATGAGGTACAAATAAGGATTGAGAACCAACAGCGTGCAATAAACAGGTTTGAAAGATCGCCTACCAGTGACAATCTTATAACGAAAGTTAAAACGATGCAGAGCTATTGCACGACGTCTACTGACCTGCGAGGTATAGTGAAAAGCAAGAAGTGTCTTGCCACGCATTTGTCAAACTCGTCGAAAATAGCCAACACTTTAGCAAAATACTTTAAAGAGTTAGTAGCCCCGCTAATTCCGATTCAGTATTCTAACGGGTAAAGACCGTGTCCTAAAACAAGCCATTTTACTATAATCTGTCTTTTACGAAGATAGAGGTAGGCAAAGCGCTAAGCGGAGCCGGTAGGTCTACTCCCAGGCCAGGCTCAATCTGATACGCCATCTGTCGCAAACAATTAAAACCGCCCTGTTGCTGAAAGATGACTACCCACACTAATGGAGAAAACCTTTAATTGTATCGGTTTTAAAACACGATACAGATCTAAGTATGTCCTTCAAATACCTATCTCATTTACCTGTTGTTTAGGTAAGCTACTCGTAAAAATTGTGAACTCTCGTTTGCTGTGGTATCTTGAACGTCACCGCCTGATATCCGAATTTAATGTGGACTCCGTTCGGACAACGTAATACGTTTAGAAAGGAAACTCAAAACAAATTTGCTACAAGAAATTACCTACCAGCAGTTTTCTTTAATTTAAAGATTGACTACGGTATGACTTGGCAATGTATTACCTGCGCAAATTACATGGGTGGGGTTTTAGGGGCAGCTTTTTCCGTTTTGTCGATAGCACTTTCCGGGTGCGCAGAGATTCTACCATCTTTGAACACCTAAGCGTCGAGAATGCGATACCAGAGGGATCCACCTTCAGTGCTGCCTTATTCGCGATCGCAGCAAACGATCTGTTAACCAATAGATAGATCTCTTGTCAAGAGCCTCTATGTAGATGACCTATCAATCTTTGCATCAGCATCCACGATAAGAGAAATAGAACATAGACTCCAGCGGTCATTGACGGAGTAGTAGAGATTGGTTAACGCCAAGATTATCGTTTGTCAATTGTTAAAACCTGTTGTGTCAATTTTTGTCGTTTGCTATTCCGCAATGATGACCCTGATTGAATGTAAGCTCGGCGATATCTTCCTGGAACTTACTTTTGATGAAAAGCTGAGGTGGAAGAAACACACAAAGAAATATAAAAGGCGCTGATTGTCGTTTGTTGTCTTTTTGGGGCTCCAATAGGTAAGCACTGTTTTGAATTTACAGCAGTCTGTTTTCGTCGAAGATAGAGTACGGGTGCGTGATTTATTTCTCGTCGCAACGTTCTAGGCTCACAATCCTCCATTCCATGCACCGTAAGGTCTTGGTCCTGGTCTCTGGTGCTTTCCAAATTTGTTTTTCGGCATCATTATGTTGTGGGACAGGCATTTCAGCTATAAAAACGGAACAAATGGTCATACAGACGACGTTTAACGATAACAAAACCTGCAGGAGCTAGACTAAGCGAAACGCTTTGCAGCTTGGTCAAAGTTTATCAAACAATTCTCGCGTCGGCCATCTGCAAAATTCCGTCGTAGAAGTTAATCCCTTCTCGTTGTAATGTTTGGTATATGTAAGGGCTGCATCAACGGAGAGGTTCTTTCGACTTTTCTTAAAACTTTAAACCAATATCCAGAATTTTATAAGAAGACGGGATCGCCATCGTTCTGCAGGAAGAACTTTCATTCTAGACTCTACATCCTCCAACTAGCGTATGTACCACCAATCTGTATGCGATCTAGCAGACTTTGAGATGCATAAATATGTTTGCGCTGTTTAACTTTCTAATTTGTACGGACTTGGCCATGTTTTAAACATATTAGACTCCGATCACTACTTGGTTATAGTGACTTTTAACCGCCAAGTTAAAACGACTCCTTACCGAAGCTAATTACTGGCCTCATTGACTGGTAAAAATATTAAACGTAGACTTAGACATTTAACAACAGCCATTGTGCACCCTACGCCAGTTGCTGTAAAACCAAACAAAAAGAAGAGAACACCATATCAGTATTTACAACTACCAAGTTATATCTTCAATCTAATTCGGCAAAAAATGCAACAAGAAGAATGTGGCAACGTACTAGAAATAGGGAACATACAATTTCAGTAAAACAATTAACACATCAAATTAAATGGAAGCTAGAGCAATACTAAATTAATTCATACAGACAATACATTTCTGAAATTGATACAAACAACTCATGGAAGGCGTAAATTGCCTATAATAAAATACAATAATATGACTTACGCGAACGACGTTAATAACTGACAGCTTATGGTTAACCATTTAAAAAAAGTATTTAATCCTAATATTGACATCAACAACGTTCCCAAAAAAAGTCACCAGTACATGACCAGATTACCAACATTCTACTTAAAAACTTACTTTATAAGACCATAGTGTATAATATTATATAACATATGCATAGCTATAGAGTACTCCCCAGTAACTTAGAAGCATGCTAAAATACTTGTGTTCCATAAACCAAGAAACGATCAAAGTAACCCTAGCAGTTACCGGCCCATCAGTGTCTTGTGCGCGTTACCAAAAGTACTGACTAATAATACTCATAATAAGGTTCAATTACCATATCGATCACGAAAATATAATTCTACATCTTCAGTTTGGGTTCCCTTCCACTTATTCTACGACCCATCAGCTTGTTTAGACTAACGGAATGTATTATTGGAGGCTTCGAAAAAAAGCTACAAACTGCTATCGCCTTTCTCGACATCGCCCAGGCGTTTGTTAAGATATGGCAAAATAGATTAATTCATAAATAGATTAAAGCACAATTTCCTGCGTATCTAATAAATTTAGTACTATCCTTCCTATCAGGCAGAACATTCGTAGTAAAAATAGTATGTGTGAGCATTTCCATCTTTCTTCAACTTTATTACCCTACACCGCATCAAATTTTCTGCCAGGTGCCAGCTTGAACACGGGCTTTGATGACGTGTAACCTGATCTATATTTTTTGGTTTTCTTAAAACCAAGCGTGGGATTCAGGGATCCGCAAATAAATAAACAAGCGTTCAAAACACCGTTTTGCTTATGCGAGGCCCAGATTATCGGGTCGAATTATTCCAGGTCCGCCACAATCAGCCAGTCTATTATTCTTAATACTTTTGCATGTACATTTATAAAGTAATGCAATGATCAGATGGAAAGAAATAGTAGGAACTTCAGAACGTTTTTAGCATCGAAAAAGCACGACTTCACTTGGTTCTTTAAATTACTAGCGTCGGTCAGAGGCATTCACGTCCAGCGTGAAGCTATTGTGTGATTATTTATTTCGAGCATAGTTTGTAAATTTGCAGCAAATATAGAAAATCTCGTTGACCAGCTTTTAAAAGAAGAATTTAATGGTTACTCTTACGAAAAACAAATAGAAATTGAAAAACATGGGGGATGTACCCCTAAATTACTCGGGCTGTTATAGACATACGGTAGGAAGAAATCTAGATTGTTTATTATGAATATTGACTGGCTGACTGCTACCAACATTAAAAATTAGTTATTTTGCTGGAATTGCTTACTAGTTTCATCTACATCTAACCCCTCAAAAATATGGTCTGAAACTGGATACTCTGATTTAAAAAATTCTTCAGCTGCAATTAAAGAGCGTGCGTCGACCAAAGAACATTTATCTGCCACTGTTAGATTAAAATTATTTGGCAAATCATGCATTAACTTGGCTTTGAACGAAGGTTTACGTTATCAAATTCAAGTGCATAATGACAAAGTGAAATTTAAATAGGGATTTTTATCCGTACATTAATTTATTTAACAACAGGTCTTGGTAAATTGAAGTTGCCGTAATTTTGTTACTTGTTAATCTTAATGTTAAATAATTTTTTTTATGCCTACCCAAATTTGAACCCACGGAACGCCACCGACTACATAGGTATTAAATCAGATCGAACTACTAGACTAAAACCACGGCTTCTACATGTTGTGCTATTGTCAGATAGGATAGTGAATAACAAATAATTAAGTAACTTTATATTAAACACTTATTCTTAGATCACAACTGTGTACAGCCGTAGTATGCTAATACAGTGTCTTATTAATTTACTATAATAATAAAACAAAAAAAAAGAAGGATATAAGAAAGTAGTTGTCATAATATAAGAAATAAACAGTACATTTCATGTTTATTGTTTATTGTGTAATAATTTATCCATTCTTGTAATAAAGATCATTTCAAAACAGCATTCTAAATATCAGCCAGCGCAGTAACTGATGTGAATTAAACAATATATTTACGTTTATTTTTAATTAAAATTTTATGTTCAAATACATAAGTATCTTAAGGTACTTAGAAATACAAGTCCATGCTTCAACAAACCTTGTTAGTGCACACTTGCCCATGTTTGGTAGAGCAAACGCAATCGTTGCACGCTACTTTCCATTTTCTTCCAGGTGTCCCAGAACACTGCTTCCTAATATCATTGCTCCAGGGACTGTAAGATACGTTTTTGTATTAATACAAGAAATGGGTTGAGGTTCCCCAAGATTTTCCCCATACTTAAAAAGACTTTTCCTTTTTATATTTTTAAAGATACTCTTAAACCATAACGTTCTAGTATAAACAGCTATTTTAAGATGATAATGCCCATGCTCAGTTGTGTATCTAAGCAAGTTTTACTACGTTATTCTCGCTTAGATTTAGTACGCTTACAAAGCTACAAGTGTAGCTCAAAACTCAGCAACTTAACAGCGCAAGTCGAAAAACTATTTGATCGGTAACTTTTAATTAAATCAAAAGGCATTAATTTCCATACCTTAGAATTATACAATAAATGTATACCGTATTTTAAATTATTGCTCATCTTTAGCTCAAAACGGTGTTGCTACCTTTTAAAATATATTTGTTTAAGACTTTTCAAAATTTAAGAACCATGATTTTAACCATTTCTAAGGTTCCACAAATACATAACAAAATCTTATACTTTGCAGCGACTATTACGATACCAAATATCGATCTGCAAACTTATTTTTACATAAATAAAATACATTTTTAAAATTCTGCAGCTCGTGTGGCAGTTTGTGCTGTTACATTCTGTTACATTCTATTTTTGTGCTAAACTGGGTTACTAAGAGAGCATGTCTAACATTTCAAGATTTATAACAATTAGGATAGCTATTTAGAAAATAAAAGCTCTGTAAGTTCTCTAAGACCCAAACGAAAAGTTTCATGAAATCAATACATTTGTATAGTAAACATTTGCTATATTCAGTTAATGCATACCACACCATCTTTGTACATGCCAATTGATTGTTGGAGAGGCACTGACATCTATTGCAATCATTTTCCTTATAAGCAACACTATCTTTAGGATTGCATGCTAAAAGCAAAATAGTGTTTGTTAGATTATGATGAACTGAAGTGAAAATTATGAATTATACAATTTATATAATATATGACTACACCAGATAATTCCGGTTACTCAGCTTAGATGTTCCAAGTTAAAACTTTAATTATTTTTAAGACACTAAATTTAACTTAACATATGATTATCGTACTTGAAAATCTTAAAACTCACTTTAGAAACAAACTTGTCACTATTTCCGGTTACATCGGAAGTGGACCTAATGTTTTTTCATAAATCTGATAAAACATTAAATACTCTATTCAGTCATGTACTAAAACTACTGAACAATAGACGGTTAAACAGCTGTAGAGCATTGCAGTACAAATTCAAATAAACTGGTATTACAAAATTAAATATTTAATAGAAAATTGTCTTTGTTTAAACTGTTCAGACAGTTTATTTCCTAAATTTGTCCAAAATCGTCATTTTCAAGCCATTTTTGGAGATTGACTTAGATCTATTTTTCAGATCACACTTTTAGCAGATTTAAGTTTGAAATTCATAGCCTACTTGAATTTTTACATCAACGTCATCTAGCGCCTAACTGTTTAATTTTTGGAGTAACATTTATACATGACTAAATAGTGAATTTAATGATCTACCAGAAAAAATACAAGATGTCACCTAATGAAAAAATGTTTGTATCACTTCCGCTGTAACCGGAAGTAGCAATATGTTGTTTATAAAGTAAGTACCATAAACACAGCTAAAATTGATTTAATTATCTTAAAAAAATAATTGGAATTTTAGTTTGGGACATCGAACCTGAACCACCTGGTATACAGTTGTATTACACATTATTACCAATTTTTAAAATTATCTTATGGCTGTTGTATGATTTAAAAGTGAAATTATTCTTACCAAACTCATCACCAGCAACAAACGCACAGACGAGAAGAGCCATAAACAATGTTGGGTATTTCATTCTTCAGCCGCTGAATTCTCTTTGTTTGATTAAGCTGTAAATGCAAGCTATAACAGTTTGCGAAGGCGTTTTATACTTACGAAAAACTATTGTTTAGCGTATATGTTAGTATACTTGTTATTATAAAATTTTTATCTGAATTAGTACAATAGAAACGTATAAAATCTGTTATTTATAGAATTATTTCTTCACTTTACAATATTTTATTTTCTAGCATAATATCAGCATTTTAGTGTATCATAAAAAAAACATTAAATGTATTCATTCTTTCAAGATTGTGATGTATTGAAACTTCCAGACAAGTTAATGTACAATTTTTAGTAACTTTTAAAATCAGAGAACGTTAAGCGAAAGGTTTTGCAAAGATTATATTTTAGAAAACCGCGTTAAGACAACTGAAAAAAGCTGAAGTCTTAACTTCCAATGGACTTTCCCGTACTAGGTATTAATACTTGCCGTATTTGCAAAAGTGTAATTTTTAATAATTATAACGTTGTACAGTTCCCCGAGTATTAGATTTCTAAGAAAACAAGCAGCGGAAATTTGAATTTGCGAACGCCTGTGCAATTGGTTTCCGTACCGTAACAGCACGCTTAGTAGCAGTGATTAAACTGCACGAAAGCAAAATAAGTGTCGTGCCCTAAAAATCCCACTTAGGATGTCGGACAAAAATTGCTATAATAGCTTTAATTGGGGAGTTAACAAAAACATACACCAAATGCAATCGCTTTTGGATTTTCGAAATTAATTTTACTTCATTGTAAACTAACCACGAAGGACTCTTAGGCAAGTTGAAGCTGATCTCGATCAGACAATTAATATTTGAGTAAATGGGCGTTGAATTCGAGATATTTAAAAATTTGTAACGGTCGCAATTTTGAAGCTAGAGAGTTCGGTATAAAAGTTTTCAATTTGCCTTAAGTTCGTCTCTCAGATCTTGAGCTCAAACTATCAAAGTTTGATTTGGGTAAAAAGCTCATTCAAATATAATTTTCGCGTTAATGTTACTATGGCTTAAATTTGTAAAACAAGAATAAGAGATAAATAAAACTTGCAATGCAAATAAAACCAAGAAATTTAATAAGTATTAGTATTAAAATTTATTGCTTAATTTAAGAAATACATACATTTACACAAAATGGAATAGGAAAAATAAAACTATCGAGTAATTTAAGAAATATATACATGCAAAAAGAAATAGGAAAAATTAAATTATTTAGTCATTTGGAAATTGTGTGCTAGGCCACATAAATAATTTAAAGGTTTCCTGTTTCCATAATCTAAGACAATTCTTCGAATACGTTCATCAGCATTGTATCCCGAATTGTTGCAGAATACCTATTTCTTTTCGGAAATTTTTTGCCTGTTAATAAAATAAAATTTCTGGCGTAAAAACAGCCGGGTAGAAATGGCCAGTGTAGAACCGGTCGATGTAGAACGGCGGCGATGAACTGGCGGCGAAGAACCGGCGTCGTAGAAACGTCCTAGATGTTTAATACTTTCTACCCACAACCGGTGTACCACAAGGAACGTTAGTGGGCCCATATTTGTTTTCATTGTTTATTAACGACCTGCCTCATGTAATTAAGCATTCTGAAGTTTTTTGTTTTTGATTTATTTTAAAACTTTCAGCAAAGTGCAAACACAAAACGATTGTCTCAACATTCAAAATGATGTAGACGAAGATGAAAAACTAGCGACCACATGTTATTTGTCCTATGGACAATTAACAAATGTTCTGACATTTACAATTGATATGTAGGTGGTTTCCTATTGGTTTTCACCTCTTACTTGACCTTTATCGGATTTCTGACAGAAGTAAATTAAATTAAGTGCCAGTGTTATGCAATTGGAATTTTTCTGTATGCTAACTGGTTAAATAAATAAATAAACTAAACAATGTAGCTACAAAGCCACTTACATCTGAAGAAAATTTAAACAATGATCTAGTTATTACTACAGAATGCAGCATTAGCGGCTAACCGCCATTTCCCATTTCCCACTGCAACGAATACAACGAACTTAGCTGGATATCCCGCGACATGGGATTTGAATACAACAAAAATCGTCACGGTACAACGACCTAAACTTCAACTGAAGAAATTCAATAATGATATCACAAACTGGTTACCATTTTGGGACAAATTTAAAACGTCTGCTCATGAGAATACGTCTTTAGTTGGAGCTGCGAAATTTAATTATTTACGGTCAGTCCTAGTAGGCAGGGCTGCAGCTTCTATTTCGAGATTTACAACTACAGAAACGTGCAATCAATATGCTTGCGAGACCTATTCACAACAAATAATGTAAAAACAAAACAAGGTATTGCCGCTGTGCGTCGATTATAACGGGTGTCTAGAAAGTCTTTCCGTCAGGGCGGCTATGGATTGTATAACGCCTTTTATTCAGTCATATCTAAGTAATTTATTTGACATAACTCAAAGTCAATTTAAATTAAAAGGTTTTTATTTTGAATTATTTACTTTCTGCATATTTCTTGTTATAAAATGTTTGCGCAAGAACAAAAAACCTTTATTGTGAAATCTTATTTTCGCAATGGTCAACAATCAGAAAACGGAAATTTCAATTATTCCATCAATGCGTGTAAACAAGAATTTCGACAAAGATATCCAAAGACATACGTTATACAATCCATAGCAGCCCAGGACTGAAAGACTTTCTGGACACCCGTTACAACAATAAGGCTGTTACGATGCGTTCATAAGGTGTATTGAGGTTTCATGGTAATCAGTATAGACTAGATTTATTTTAACGAAAATTTAACTTGCTTATTGTGGATAACCTGAATATTAGTGATAGCAAGTTCATGCAATGGGGTAGAATTAAAACTATCAAATTAATAAAATACGGCGGAACTATTAATTAAGTACATAAAAATACCCAAAATATGCTTACCCACGTTTAAGATTCCTTAAGTCAGAGATAAAGACTTCACCACTAAACGGTTTGAATTAGCAGCCATTAGGAGTGGCAGTTCAGAGCACATTCATGGTATAATCTTGGTAAATGGAACAGACTAATATTGGATGTAGAAAAATTTAAGATGGTGTATAAAGAAAGAATTAAACTGGTCATAGCTACTCAACAGTTAAGAGGAAGAGAGGAAAACAATGTAGAAAGAAGTTGAAAAGCGGAACACAAAAATTAGAAAATATGTCAAAAATGAAGCTAATGACAACATAGTAAAAACTATGAAACCGGCACTAGACGAAATTGCCAAGGGTGTGAGGACAAAACCTAAAGAGAAAAATCTATCCATTGAAATCCTTAATTTTATGGAAAAAAGAAGAGAATTGAGAGAAAAAAGTGAAGATACAATAGATTAATATAAAGAAGTGCAACGAGAAATAAGAAAAAAACAAGAGAAAACATACGAAATTACAAACATAGATTTAATACAGAGTTAAGATAGAGGGCAAATTATCTACACCGTTTAAGACAACAAAAGGTCTTCGACGAGGTTGTTGCATATCCCCGACATTATTTAAGATACACATTAAAGAAGCTTTAATAAAATGGAAACAAAAATGTTCGGGGATGGGAAATACCGTTAGAGCACACAACCGTTTATAGCCTACAGTTTGCAGCAGACGACCAAGCAGTAATAGCAGGAGACAAAGAAGATTTTGAATATATGCCCTGCAAACTAAAGGCAACGTACAGGGATTAGGGACTCACAATGAACATCCAGAAAACCAAATATCTGAACATTGGCAGTGATATCCAGAACTTACAACTAGACAACTCAGAAGAAATAGAAGCATGTGAGAACTAAAAATACTTAGAAGTATCATTCGACACAACCGGTACAGATGAGAAGGAAATTAGAACAAGAATAATACAGGCAAGAAAAGTAATAGGATGCTTAAACGGGATCCTGTGAAGTAAACATATAACAAAAAATCGAAAATACAACTTGTACAAACTAATAATCAAAAGTTTACTCTACGGATCAGAAACATGGAGGATGACAGAGAAAAACAAATAAATGTTAGAAGCAACCGAAATGGACGCGCTAAGGAGATCAGCGAGAATCTCACGAGCCGACAGAGAAAGGAATAAAGATATTCTACAAGAAATGGGACTACAGGACACGATTATAAAAGACATCAAAGAAAAACAACTTACTTGGTACGGACATGTACAGCGTATGCCAGACCATAGGTTACCCAAACAAGTAGTGACCTGGATACCACAACATAAAAGGAAAAGAGGTAGACCCAAAAGGACATGGAATGAAGGTATCCGGAAAAAAGGGAAAAGAGCGTCAATGGGAAGACAGAAAACAATAGCGTCTAGATATCGGACAACGTCGACGAACGATTTAAAGCCGAAGATATGATGATGATTTAATACAAAAAACCTCTGAAAAAAATTGTAACAGAAAAGTACTAAAATCTAAACTATCAATACGTACAAAACAAGAAACGAAGTTGAAACCGAGGGTGGTGTATGACGGATCAGAAGACATACCAGATATCACGATTTTGGAAATTAAAATTGCACTCAAACAAACAAAAAACAGACGAACACCAGGAGAGGATGGTGTAATTAATGAGATGATAAAAGAAGGTGGAGATATGTTATGGAAAGAGTTGGCAATTTTGCTTAATACGCGTCTTGACGAAGCTGATGTGCCTATAGACTGGCACAATGCAATAGTGGTTTTAATACCCAAGAAAAACGATATCACAAACTTAAACAACTGCAGACCAATAAGTCTGCTAAGTGATTAATACTAGCTGTTAATGAAAATTATAACTAACAGGCTTATCAGAAAGCTTAATGAATACCAACCTAGAAAACAAGCAAGTTTTAGAGCAGGATTCAATTCCATTGATCATCTTCAGAACATAAAAACGTTAATAAAAAAGAGCCACGAATATAGGATACCACTGATTTTGACCTTCGTCGATTACTAGAAAGTTTTTGAGCGTTGAAATGTGAGCAATAATATATGCAATGTGAGACAGCCGCGTAGATTTTAGATACTCCAGACTCCTTGAAAATACACATACATAAAAATGCAACTCTCGATAAAACTACACAAGAATACAAATAGAGTGAAAATAGAAAAAGGAGTAAGACAAGGGGAAATAATATCTTCCAATTTATTAACGTTGGCCCTGGAAAGCGTTTTTGAACGTTTACACTGAGAGGAAAAAGAAATAAAGATTGACAGGGAAAGATTGCATCATTTACAGTTTGCCGATGATATCGTCCTCATATCAACTGAAATAAAAAGTTTGTGCTTAGGCACACCCGACGCTACCGGTCACTATGAGACCGGCCGGCCACCGACTAATCTGGGAGGTGCGTAGTACTAAGGATTGCGAGTAGCCTAAGCTGGTAAAGGTAAGACTGCTTTGGCGTAAGCTTGCTCCGAAAAGTACTAACAGTGACTATAACTAGTACCACGGAGGGCAAGTCCGAGCCCGCGGGGGAGTAGCAACCCCGTCTTGGGTCACTGGGTAAGACTCATGAGGGCAGTGATAAGTCTACGCAGGCTAGGGCCGTCTTGGATCGGTTCGACGGTTGAGCTGCGTTTCAAGTCGGATACTGATCTGCAGAATTATTAAACATGTAGGACTTGGGGCTCGCAGCCTAATGTCATGACTGGTAGCTTGTTCTCGTTGAACCGTTGTTAAATTGGACAGGCGCGCTGATTGAGAGTAACTCAATCCGCTCCAAAAAGGGACGTGGCGGATTAAGGCTTACGCTAGGTGCCGCAACGCTAAACAAAAACGAAGTTGGCTGTAACGGCCTCTTCATTACGATTGTGTACTAGTGCCCTCTGCGGCTTGCGCTCGCTTTGAATGCCGATACAATGTTAAAACCAATCTCCTTTTGCAGATACGGTAAGCAACGATATGGGAAGAATTTCTTTTTGTTGCTGTACCTTCGTATTCTACGCAAAAGTGCTGCTCAGAAATGTATCGACTGTTTTTCTCTATCTCTTTAAATAACGGAACTACAGCAAAACCTTATAAATTTCTAAATATTATATTAAATTTTGGGCCAATAACCCTAAAACGAAAAAAGATATTGAGTCTGTTTCAAAAAAATGTTTCAACGTAGTTTACCGAGATACACCCAAGTTTGAATCGGGAACGCCCTACCAAAGAACAACTAACTTTATTAATATATGAAACTAAGACCATTTTACTAATTAAAGAACAATTCAATAATTAAAACTAGTATGCAAGACACAGAATTAAGAAAAACATGTGAATAGTTCCAAACGTACGTTTGTTCAATTCTTGATACAAGTTAGTTCATAAATTGAAAAAGCCGAAAATAATCTTGCAGCTTAATGAAAACAGTCACGCGCAAAATAAATCCCAGAGTTTATCTTGTTTCTCACCTAAACGTCAACAAAGTCTATACAGTAAATAACGCACGGAAACAGCACATTTCATTGCTAACTTTCAACTAATCCGCCTTCAACGGAACTGACTGCTAGGAACTAATTCTTATATGCTAATCTGACGTTACTCAGTTGCTCAACTGATGTGAATATACGAATGCACATACAGACAGCTCTTAAATGTTTGTGGTTAATTAGTTACTGCAAGAAATTTGCATGAAATGCAGCGTTTCTGATGTTACACTAGAGTAGACTTCTAGAGCAAAGGATTGCATACCCAAAACTACCTTGAGATACGTTCAAAACAAATTCATTAAGAAAGGTGCAGTCATTCGCGATATCATCAAATTTATTTACTGGGAAAATTTTATTGGGCATAAAGGCAGACCTATATGAAGACGTAAATGAGGAATGCGGAAAGTTAGAATCAGATATCTCTCTTTTCTCCCCTTGAATTTTCTTCGAGGCGCGTAATCGATTTGGCTTAGGCATGTAAACACGACACTCGTGACTAAAAGGAGAAAATAGGGGTTGTGTGAGGTTAGCAAATATTTGAAGTCAACAGCTCCTATTTCTTTGTTGCATTTAAATTGTTGTTTTACACGTGATGTTTTCCCAAATCTAAACCGTTATTATTCATCTCCCTTTTGTGTTTTGTCAATCGATTTCTTTTCTTGCAAGTGACAGATGGGATGAGCTGTTGAAATTGGGACGTTATGAGAGGAAATTTCAGCTATTGACAACTAAAATAAGCAGGATATGTTTAGTTTTCTCTGTATTTGAAGAAGCTGAAATAATAGAAAGAAATTGGAAGCACAATTATGGTATTAATTAGACCTTTGCTCAAGTAAATTAAATGTTTTTCTTTTGTAACATTACAAAATTGCTAGATCAACTTTTAATATGACGAAACTCTGATACATGGGAAACAATTTGAAAGAACATTTGTAGAACTAGCAGAGAAATAGTGAAATTTCCCTTGAGAATGACTGTGATTGACAACCGAATTGAAGAAGTTAGGAGGTCAGGTTTATGAACTCTATTGTGAGGATTTATGGGATTTCACAAATACAAATACATTTTTCTCTAGGTTTATAAAAATTAGCAAAATTTTCTGAGTTTGACGTAAAGTATACATTTAGTAATAATTTTTAAAGAGGGTTTAAAAATTGATAACATTACAGCTTTTGACTAAAATTCAGAAAAAAAAGCCTTTGTCAAGGACAAAAAATATATTAAATTTTGTATCTCATTTAAGTATCATTTGAAATTGGGTCTGTAACTTGAAAACATTAAAACAAAAGCAATTAATTTAAATACTAATAAAAGCCAACTAACATTTTCAGCATATTTTTATAATTTGCAAATTAAATGTCACCGTGGC
The DNA here is from genome assembly GCA_958336395.1 of Ctenicera cuprea. Taxonomy (NCBI): domain Eukaryota; kingdom Metazoa; phylum Arthropoda; class Insecta; order Coleoptera; family Elateridae; genus Ctenicera; species Ctenicera cuprea. The sequence continues at coordinate 18,518,739 of OY284495.1, read as the reverse complement.
CGAAAGCCACAGGTTGCCAATAAAAGCTTATTACCTTCCCATCTATTGGTTCTTTTTGGTTCATTTCTAACGGTTATTAATTTCTTTGTTTTCACCTTTAGTGGCATAGCAAGGGCAGTGCCGGTGCTCCAGGCGCCATGTCGAAAGTGGCACCCATTCCCGTTCACAATTATTAATTAAAATATTTTTCATGTGATTACTTAAAAAATGAATAAAAATTACAGGGAACATAGCCTACTAAAAAATATAATATTGTTTAGGAATATGAGTAATTTTTTTAGCCCAGGGTTTTCCACATGCCTGGAAGCGTTTAAGCAGAAGAGGAAAGTTTGTGAGGAGCTGAGATACCTTGAGGCGCTTAAGAAAAATAAACAGGTGCAGTCCCACCAATGCAACCGAGATACCTCAAGGTGCAAGCCAGCAGAGGAGAACGTGTAAGCACCTTAAAGGCGCTTGGGCAAGCTAAAATAAAAAAGTCCTGCTGCTGCAACGCAGAAGCCACAAGACGCAAACCACCAGGGGAAGCCCACAATCTTCCAAGATACCTCGAGCGCTTGGGCTCGGTAAAGGGGTAAAGTCTTGCTAATTCAGCCAAAGTTCTTCAATTCACAAGCCAACAGAGAAGAAACTGCTGCTTTATGCGAAATGCCTCAGGACGCAAGCCAGCTACTGAGGCCTCGTGATCTCTGAAGATACCTCGGTGCGCTTGGGAATAGTAAACGGGTAGAGTCTTGCTACTGCAACTAAGATACTTTAAACCACAAGCCAGCAGGGGAGACCTGTGAGCATCTGAGATACATTAAGGCGCTTGGGCAAGCTAAAATCAGATGTTTCAGCTGCGATTCCTTAAGAAGAAAATCAGCTAGTGAGGCTTAGTGACCTTCTAAGATACCTGGAGGGGCTTAGGCGAATTAAAGGGGTGGAAGCTTGCTAATGCAGCTGCGATACCTCAGTGCACAAGCCAGCAGAGGAGACCTGTGAGCAGCCGAGATACCTCAAAACGCTTGGGCAGGCCAAAAGGAGAAAGAAAGTGCTGTTGCTTCCGTCGAAATGCCTCAAGTCGCAACCCAAGTGCGAAAAGCTCCGAAGCTTAGAACATTCTTTGGGGCGCTTCGCCCATGGTAAAGGAATGGTTTCTCACTAATGCAGCCCAGTTACTTCAAATCAATCACAGGCCAGCAGAAAAAACTTGTGAGCAGTTGACATACCTCAAGGCACTTGGGAAAGCTAAAGCAGAAAACCATATTCAAGTAGCTCAGATACTCCAAAACGCAAGCCACCAGGCGAAAGCCTATAAGCTTTTAAGATAATTAGAGGCGCTTGGGCATGGTAAAGGGATGGAATCTTGCTAATGTAGACGAGATACCTCAAGGCACAAGCCAGCAGGCAAGGCCTGAGAGCAGCCGAGATATGTTTTAATGCGTTTAGTCAAGCTCAAACGGTCCTGTGGCTGCAGCTTAGATGCCTTAAGACGCTAGTCACCAGGGGAAAGCCCATAAACTTTTGAGATATCTCAATGCGTTTGGGTATGGTGAAGGGGTGAAGTTTTGCTAATGCCAGCAGGAAAGACTTATGAGCAGCCGAGATACCTCAAGGTGCTTGGGCAAGCTAAAAAGAAACAATACTGTTGCTTCAGCCGCGGTGCCTCAAAACGCAAGCTATATAGTGAGGGCGGGTGAGTTCTAAAATACCTCGAGGCGCTTGAGTATGGTAAAAAAGTGGGGTCTTGCTAATGCATATGAGATAGCTCAAGGCACAAGTCAATAGGAGCGAGCTGTAAGCTACCGAGATACCTCAAGGCGCTTGGGCAAGCTAAAGGGAACAATGTTGCTGCTTCAACCGCGATGCCTTGCAACGCAAGCTAGCTATGGTAAGCGTGTGAATTTCCTTAAAACCCTAAGATGCTTGGGTATGGTAACAGAATGGAGTCTTGCTGACGCGTTCAAGATACCTCAAGACACAAGCCAGCCAGAGAGACCTGTGAGCAGCCGAGATACCTCGAGGCGCTTTAGCAAGCTAAAGGAAAATCGTGCTTCTGCTACGATGCCTTTCAATTCAAGCTAGCTAACTTGCTTGTGAGGCATCGCGATGCCGCATGAGCTTCCAGAGACGCTTGGGCATGGGAAACAGTGCATTTTGTAATGTAACCGAGATACTTTAGGCACAAGCCATCAAGGGAGGCCGTTGAGCAGCCGTGATACTTTAAGGCGCTTGGGAAAGCTAAAGAAAAGGGAAAAGTGCTGCTACTTTAGACGAAATGCCTCAAGACGCGGGCCAGCAAGGGAAGGCTCGTGAGCTTCGAAGATACCTCCATCCGCTTTGACAAGGTAAGGCTGTAAAGTCTTGTTAATGTAGCCAAGATACACGGAAGCGCAAGCCAGCAGGGGACACCCATAGGCAAAACTGAACGTAAGTTACCATAATTTCCACAGCACGTGGTGTATGCACAGAAACATAAAACTCTATTTTTCAAATCACCATAATTTGTTACTTGGCAACGCCAATTTGACGTCTGTTTAGATCCAAAAAAACTGCAAGCTGCCCGACGTTTAAATACTGTAAAAGACGTAATTTTTTAGAACAGTCAACTTCAGCAAAGTAATGATTTGGTATAAGATAAACTGCGATTCCAATACGCGCTTTCAAAAATGTGTCACAAAGCATTATGCAATATTACTTGAAAATAAGAACTTTTTTAAGGTATGTGCAAGATAACACAATTATTGGACAAATAATCATTGAAACATTGCATTACAAAACTCAAACGAATTAAAAAGTGCTTACCTTAACTTCCTGATAAAACTATCAGGAATTAAACTTGACTTTATATTACTAGCTTGCAATATAATAACAAATGTACTCAAAACAAACAATACGTGGCCGCTGTGTCTATAGTAGGGTCGTTTATACTACTATTTTAAAAATTAAAATATACATTGTTGGATGAAAAATGTTACCCACTCCTTTTCTTTTATTTGTTAAATAGCCGTTTTATTCTCTTCAACATTAATTATTTAAAATTCTATTTTAGAAGGCGTTTAGGGAATACGCTAATATATAACTTCAACTAGCAGTAAATACGCCCATGCGTAGTAGGTACTATTTATTTTGATGTTTTTATGTTGCTGCCAAGGTATTTTGATGTGCGAGAAGCAGTTTTTTTTTGGAAAACTATCTAATATCATGCAAAAAAACTAAATCATTCAAGGAATCGATCTATAAACAATACAAAGTGGAGTGTAACCACTTGGATTTAAGTGGCCGTAAGTCGCAGGTTGCTAATAGTAAACATTTGAGTAAGTCACCTCAGCCAATAAAGGCTGAATAAAACCTCCAATAAATATTTAAATAGCTTATCTTGCGATGGTAGAATCGACTTTACATACATAAATGGGCATCCCATTAACAGTTTTTCAAAAGAAGTGCTTTCGAAAAAACCGAACTTCCATCTCTTTCAATAAATATCCTCAGACGGCTTTCCTTCCTAAAGCTATCTATCCTTTCTCTACTCGCATTACCTATTTTAAATCAGGGCCTTCAACAGACATTAGATTTGAGGTGTCATTGAAAACCCTTTACAACCCTTTATTCAAGAACAACCCTTCACCCGCTTTATCTCGACAAGCTTCTCTCACTTCGTCCAATCTCCAGACAGAACCTTTTTATGCGAGCTCTTGTGTTTCTTCTTTCAACCCGTTCGTGTTCTACGACACTTAAACTTGGATGCATCCGCAGTTGGAGTTTTCAAGAGTAAAGTCAACACACTGAACGTATGGTTTGCGATCAGTTGAATTTTTCTCGGATTTAGTTATTTCGTCTCTATCTCTTGCCCTACTGAAAGCTTTGTTCAAAATTATCAAGATTGTAAGTTGAATGAATTCTGTAGTAACAAGCAAACTATTCTCGCAGTCTGTGAAGTTTCTCTCTGTCCGATTCATCTCATAAAATATACCACCGCATAGTTCATTACACACACCCTCACCTGCCAAGTTCATACCCTTTACGTTGGCAAGCTTGTCTTTTAAGCAATTACTTCACATCCTTGCTACTGTGTCACCTATCACTTAACCACTTATTAATCATCCTTTCACGCTCCCTCATTATTATTAGATACTGCTATGGGAACAGGTTTATAAATCATTGTTTTGATGGAATTTGTTCTTGTAAAAAAACTTCAGAATAACATAAAACATAACCACTGTTTAGAATTTTTTCCAATCTCTACTGTTTTATTTGCATTCTAGATAAAGGGGACCTACATCTTTAAATCAATTGGGTTTAATTGGAAACATTACAGTTCTCAGTCACTATTGTGCTCAAGTTCATACCCTTTACGTTGGCAAGCTTGACTTTTAAGCAATGACTTCACATCCCTGCTACTTTTTCACCTACCACTTACCCACTTATTAATCATCCTTTCACGCTTCCTCATTATTATTAGATGCTGATATGGTAACAGGTTTATAAATCACTGTTTTGATGGAATTTGTTCTTGTAAAAAAATTCAGAATAACATAACCATTGTTTAGGGCTTTTTCCAATATCTACTGTTTTATTTGTATTCTAGATAAAGGGAACCTACATATTTAAATCGATTTTGTTTATTTGGAAATAGTATGGTTCTCAGCCACTATTCTGCTCGAAATAAAGGTTCAGAATCGAACTGGTGTTGTTTTCCTCAGTGCCACGCGTTCTGTGAATTGTGACCGAACTTATAGTCATACCGCATTTTATTGACAGAAATCAGCGAGGGAGCATGAAAGCGTTATAAATTCGAAACATGTAACAGAGAAACCTGCAGAATGATAACCCAAGATCTTTCCGCCAAGATCAAACAACAAAGGGTTAAACATTACCATATCTAACAAATGTAATACCTGGCGTTTCATTAATGACTAGATTTATGGGCGATTAATTCCGCCCATCACATAACAGCTGTACAGATAAAGCAACATGTGTCCGATAGGTGGAATGAAAACTACTATAGGGATCTTTGCACAATACGTGCTAGCTTTTATCGCGTAGCAGGTACCTACGTTTCGAGACTTTACGATGCCATACAGGGGGTTACTTGTAAAATTTATTTGCTTTTAACGCAGCAGTGAGAGTAGTAAAAATGCTGTAAGTTCCTTAACGAGCTTGTTTTTACAGAAATTGCTGTTGAACTTTATGTACTTGAATAGTGTTGTAAACCTGCACATAATAATATTATGAAAGCACGCCGGATTTTATGGAAACAAATTTAGGAGGAAATGTTTGGTTTTGATGGCAAAAAGATATTGCACGTGGCAATACTAAAAAATCGCTATGGTTAATAACTCCAGCATATGGATCTCATATAGCCCTACCAGCAATAAAATTTTATATTGAACAAATCCGGAACCCATTCAAAAATTGTGTTATTGGTGCGGAAATAGCTTTCATTTTGAAAAATCGGATTTTCATCAGTTCTAATTCTAAAATTTCCCCTATTTTCATAAACTTGGTTTTCTGCTCGAATAAATTCTTGAACTTCATAGTTAACGGAATAAATGAGGCAACGTTTCATCTCTCGTTTAATGTTTCGTAAAATAAATGTCGAATAATGCCGCTAACGATTATGTATACCAAAGTCTAGACTGTACCGGAGAATCCAGACCATTTTATTTGAAACTTTAGGTAATCTGGTTTGTCTAGAATTGGATGTAAAGGGAGGTCAACAACTTAGGCATCTGACCATAACATTTTATTTTCTGGTTACTTAATCTTCGCTCGGCGCTGTATTCATCCCCTTTCTTGCTACTCTGAATTCTTACGCATTCACAGCCAACACCTTCGTGTAAGGAAGTTCTATTAGTTTGATTGACTGCACGTTTTAAAGTCAAGGAAATTGCTTTGAAATAAAATTGATGAAAATTTGGGGTGGAAATGTCTTCATGACGTAATTTTAAAATATCGCAAGACTAATTTTGGTGAATAGAAAATAGGATCATCCGTAAGACAACTAAAATTGTAAATCTTAAAAATACAGACATTTAGAGATGTTTAGCTTATCTTACGCAAGTTACGCACCACGGGACCCTCCTTGCATTTATTGAAGTGTTTGAAGAAATTAAGAAAATTTTAAAATTATTGAAAATGTTTAGAAATTTTTCATTTTCGACTAGTCTATGACAATCAAGAATTTTTTTTTAACTTTTGAAATACTTTCAAAAACATGAAATTTTTTAAACAGGGAAAATTTTTGAAAATTTTGGAAATATTTGAAAGTTTTTCAAATTTACAAAACTTTGCAAGATTCTGAGTAACTTTTTATTTTTTTAATTTTGAATGTTTTTCTCATTAGCAATATATTTGGCAATTTTGAACAGTTTTGGCAATATTTAAAAATTTGACTATTTTAAAAAAAATTAACTTCTGAGAATAAGGCAGTATAAGAGGCAAATGGAGAATTTTAAAAAATGTTGATTATTTTAAAGTTTAAAAATGTTGATGATGTTTAAAATATTATTGCATTTATAGTAATTTTTGAAAAATTTTAAATACAGGCTGAGTCAAGCTATACGCCTTTTTTTATTAGGAATTTATTAAAAGTTTTTGGTATGCATATGTTTCGAAGGGTGCTCTACAACCTGGCACAGTCAGTTTTTTGATTGGACGTCAAATGTCAAAATTGCGATCTTCAACTGTTTATTTTTAAATGAAACGGTACGACTTTTTTTGGCTTAGACGATGCTGTATGATGTTTACAATATTATCCTTACTGAATTTTTTTCACAGTTTTTCAAGCCGTAAAATATGCATTAATTATGTTAGTCTAGTAGGCCGGGACCTGGAACGTACTTTGATGTATTTGCACAAAACGATTTAACGATTGTCAGAATACATAGTGAAATTATTATTTTAATAAACATAAAGAAACAGAAGCTCAGGTATTTAGATTACATTGAATAATAGTTACTTCAATATTAGGATAACATCGAAAGAAAAATATAAGATTATAAACTAAACGAAATTTAATTAAAAAAATAGAAACCACAGTGGTAACTAGAACAGAGTATTAGCGAGGGGGACATATTTTTACATAATAGTGACATAACACGTTTCATCCCCCTACCCCCCAGAGCCGCCCCCTTAAAAATTTTAAATGGCAAGTGGGGTTATGTGATACCTCATTTGAAAGGTCTTCGTATTGCCTACATTTTGGCGTTTTGTTTTTTAAAATCGGTCGATTCGTTTCTGAGATATTAAGGGAAAAGTTTTTGAGGGGGCCATTTAAAATCGGTTGTTTATACGCCTTAACCGCAAAGTATAGCCGAGCTCCGTCAACGAATAATTGAAGAATGTCGATCAATTCCAAGACATGTTTTCCAAAACGTCAGGGAACACGTTGAACAACGGTTATATTGTTGCTTAGCCAACAATGGACAGCATTTTGAGCAGGTATTGAGATAATAACATTCCAAATAATTTTTTATTTCCAATAATTATTTGTATTTTTAATACTGATACTTTATTTAAATAAAAATGTTATCAATAAGTATACACGGTCCTTTTTGTTTTAATAAACTCAAACACTTTTCCCTTAATATCTCAAAACCGAATCGACCGATTTTAAAAAACAAAACGTCAAAATGTAGGCAATACGAAGACCTTTCAAATGAGGTATCACATAACCCCCCTTGCCATTTAAAATTTTTAAGGGGGCGGCTCTGGGGGGTAGGGACATGAAACGTGTTATGGCACTATTATGTAAAAATATGTCCCCCTCGCTAATACTGTTGACGTGTCTCGGCGATTTTTTCAGAAAGCCTTGTGCACCGAGATATTGGGGGTGGGAAGTTTTCAAATGAACACCCTGTATAAAAATTTATTAATTCTTAATTTTCCATAAATATATTAGGCAAAAGACGTGAAATTCGATTTATACAATAACAAGACAAAAATGTGTTTCTTTTGTTAGGTAGATTCTCGAAAACAGTTTTTATAGACACAGTTTTAGCTTTAAGGGTTATCCTACTCAGCTAACTGCTAACACACCTTGTAATTCTGCTTGAATTAGAAATATAGTGACGTTTTTTTTATGTCACATTTTACACGATTCTAACTCAACAACGAAAACATCTTAAATTGTCGGCTTCTTTTTTCCCAATTTTCAATACGTCGCGTCGTGCTCATAACAGACAAGACCGATGAGGTTGAGGATAGCAGTTTTAATTTTTTTCAGTTTCCTGTGAAAAGCCGATTGTGCTTGGTTCTTGATTTTACTTGTCGGTGCGTTTGAGTGCAGATTATTATTTACAACATAAATTGTTATATTTTAAGATTTTTTTGTTTGACCCTAACATTGTCAGATGTTCTTAAAACGCATTTAAATTGATCGCGCCCAGTTTGGGAAAACTTTCGTTGCGGCGCTATTTCGTATAGCTTCCCTCCGCGTCGTTATCAAAATCGGAAACCGCCCCTGCTTAAAAGTATCATAAATCTAAGCGATGATGAGTCACTACCTGCATTCCATTACTTAAAGAGTATGCACGAACCCTATGACCTTATTCTGTAGTGTTTTAGAGAGAGAGAGCACCGAGACAAGGAAACTACTAAATGTACTATTTCAAGGATGTCCTAATTAGCTCTAATATTGTTTTTTGTTCACAATTAATATTGGAAATCTGTCAAGGAAATTGATTGTTACAAGAATTTGTAATTTTTAACAATTGTTAAAACTAAAACACGTTCTGTACTGATAAATCCAACACCATCAAGAAATCAACTGACATAGCCTAATATTATATGGTTTTTATCGATATTTAAATAAAATACTGACGATTGACGATCAAGTGCATTTTATAGGTTCCTTGTCTTGGATCGCTGTCACATGTCACATGTACTGCAAAATTGAGACCTGCATATCATAGCAACAAGCGGTTCATGCATCCTCTTTATGTTATACATATAACAAATATGAAAAATATACAGGGTGTTCCATTAAAAATAAAAAGCTGCTATCACTTCCGGTTAAACCGGAAGTCCAAATTAACACAGTTTTATGTCGTAATATGCATTTTTATGTGTGTGTTACCTAGAAAAAATTTGAAATTAATAATTTAAAAATTGAAAATGGCCGATTGTTACATGTTCTCGCGGACCCACGCGGTATATTACTTCGTGGTTTTAATAAATAATGCTTATTTATGTTGTTTGAAATCATTTCAAATTTTTAACTCGCATAAATGCTGATCTCGATAATATCAATTTAGTAATTGTACCCGATACTGTATTGTACTCTTACTTTTAATTGTTTTAGTCTATACTTTCAAATCAAATTGCATTCATAATCTCTTTTACTGAAAGAAAAATCTCCGGCCGGATATTTCATATTATCTGGCCAAACCGAATATTCGGTGAAATGGCCGGATAGGCCGGATAACGGATAAAAACCGAATATCCGTTGCATCCCTAAGTAATAGTGCACAAAGAAGGTCAACAAAAATTTCTACATGTTATAAATGTTTCAGTGAATTATAAAAAATATTCAAAAGGTCTTCCTTCCCGTTCTATGCACACAGTAAATCTTCGTTGTAAGCATCCCACGGAACGCAAAACCATATCAGCAGGTATCAGTGGAATACATGTTCGGATTCGTTCTTCCATATCTCGTGCTGTTGTAGGCTCTTCAATGTAAACTTTGGATTTTATATAACCCCACAAGGAAAATTCTGGGGGAGTTAAGTCGGGCGATTTTGGTGGCCATGCAATTGGACTTCTACGGCCAATCTATCGATTGCAATTGTTTCATCAAAAGCTCACTTATTTTACGCAAAAACATGGTGACGCGTGCATACGTACCGGCCTACAGGACTAACATAATGAATGCATGTTTTACGACTGAATCGTAAGAATTGTGAAAAAATTCAGTAAGGATCATATTGTAAACATACAGCATCGTCTAAGCCAAAAAAATCGTACTATTCCATTTAAAAATAAACAGTTGAAAATTGCTATTTTGACATTTGACGTACAATTAAAAAACTGACTGCGCCAGGTTGTAGAGCACCCTTCGAAACATATGCACAACAAAAATTTTTAATAAATTCCTAATAATAAACGCACTAAAAAAAAAGGCGTATAGCTTGACTCACCCTGTATATCAAAATCGAAAATATTGTAAATTTTTAAACTATTTGGAATTTTGTCAAATTTCTAAAAATGTTAAAAATATTTGATAAAATGATAATTTTCAAAAATATTAAAATTTTTTTTTGTGAATTTTGTATGTCATTCTCATTATTTGTCAATTTTCAAAAGTTTTGAAAAGGTTGAAAAATTTAACTATTTAAAATTTTATACACGCCACGAAGCAGTATAAGAAGAGAAAAAAATCTTTTTTTGGATTGTTTGAAAGTTTGAAAATGTAAATTATTATTTTTAAAATATCGCATTCATTAAAATGTTTGAAAAATTTTAAATATAGATATCGAAATTGAAAATATTGAAAATTTTTGAAACATTTCACATATATCAAGCAACTTTTTTGAAATTTTTAAAACATTTGGAAAAACACGAAAACTGAAAATTGTTAAAATTTTTTAAAATATAGAATAATTTAACAATTAATTTAAATTGAGAGATGTGAAAGGTTTTGAAAAATGTTGAAAATTTGGAAAACTACAAAATTATGAATTTTAAAAATTGTGGTAATATTAAAAAATATTGAAAATCTCTCAAATTTAAAATTTTTGACAATCAAGAAAATTTTAGAAATATTTTCAAAAAATTAAAAATAACATCAAAATATTTGAAATTTTGTAAAAATTATAGAAAGTTTTGAAAATTATAGAAAATTATGGAAACATTTTAAAATTTTGAATATAATGAAAATTTTTAATTTTTGAAAATTTATGTAAATTTGGAAATATTTAATTTTTCAATTTTTTTTTATTTGGCGATTATCCAACTGTTTCTTTAATGGAAAGTTGATCTTATTTCCATTTAACATGAGCATACGATTTTGAAGTAAGAATTCGTAAATTACTGCAAAAAAACACAACATCTATGGTGTAAAATCGATGATGGGGGTAACACTAAGGGGGGATAAGATGGCGCTTGTGCAGAATATAAAACTGAGCTTTTTTTTCAGCGCGTTTATATTAAAATATAATGCCCCCCACCCCCCTTAGTTTCCGAAGTAATAAAATTTGATATTGGCTAACAATGTTTATTGGCTGAAATATCAAAATCGATTTTACAACAAATAGTCGTTTTTCGGCAAATATTCAAATAAACTGTTCAGGTAAACGACAAAAAGGAAACCCCTATATGTCTTTTCATAATACGAGGTTGCTCCTATTGTTCCTAATACGAATCTCAACTTCCAGCGCGTCTATATTGAAAAGAGCACCCCTCCTCATTCCCCTTACTTTTTGAAGTAGTCATCTGATTTTATGATAGCTCAAATTTTGTAATTATAATGTTTATCCGCTGAAAGCTGAAAAATGATTTTCCAAAAAAACAGTAGTTTTTTGGAATTATTCCATTAAAATGTTGAGATAAACCACCAAAAGGGAACTCCCTAATTTCATTTAACATGTTTATTCTGAATTTTGAAGTCAAAATACTAAATTTTTGAAAAAAAAATTGGTTGTGGGAGTGACCGCGGCTGATAGGAATGTCGCGCTTGCATAGATCGGTTATTAAACTTGCCTAGAATACAAATCTAAGTTTCGTTTTTGAGCGCGTCTGTATTGAAGTTAAACACCTCTCCCCATCACTTCCTTTTATGGGCAGACCAATAACGCTACTTAGCATTTTCATCCCAGTATGATTACCAATCTTTTAAACCTAAATTAGGTATTCTGAGTTAAGCCGTGTAGGCTGTAAAGTGTATCAGGCACAAACACTCATAGACACCATGGCAAAACCTGGTTTGTCGGTATTCTCAGACCCTAAAACCTGCATATCCGTGAAATTCTCAAAATCCAAAATTTGCGAGAAAGGTAAAAATTTACGAAGATCGTTCGAAATGTACGTGGCCTAACACAGAGATGGCGCTAATTCGGCGGAATTTGCATTACAATTTTTCAGAACCATCCTTTCTTAGGTTAAATATGACAGTATAGAGTATCTGTCAATTAGTTTGTGTTTGACAGTGTGCCAAAGTGGCCGTCTCGAGTGATTTCGTAAATAATGAAAAAAACTGAGTTGCGGGCAGTGATAAAGTACTTTCATTTGAAAGGCTTAACACCAACCGAAATCAAAGCAGAGTTGGATTCGACATTTTTGAAGTCCGCTCCTTCGTTTTCAATGGTTAAAAACTGGGTTGCCGAGTTTAAGCGTGATCGTGTGAGCACAAAAGACAAACCGGCTACTACCCCGGATATGATTGAAAAAGTCCTCCGTATCGTATTGGATGGCCGTCGAATAAAAGTGCGCGAAATAGCAGACATAGTGGGTATCTCAAATGTCAGTGTGCACAGAATTTTAACTGAAGAATTGGAAATAAAAAAATATTCTGCGCGTTGGGTGCCGCGTTTGCTCACACCGGAGCATAAACTGAATTGTTTGATTGTTTTTCGCGACCTTTGACGTTTTTGCACGTTTTTGCCGCAATTCGGCACCGTTTCATAACCGTCGATGAAACCTGGGTCCACTATTACACTCCCGAAACCAAGGAACAGTCCAAACAATGGACACACAAAGGTTATCCGCCACCGAAAAAGGCAAAAACGGTTTTGTCAGCAGGAAAGGTTATGGCAACTGTATTTTGGGATTCTCGTGGAATTATCTTCGTCGACTACTTGGAAAAGGGAAAAACAATAAATGGCGAGTATTAAATGTCAATTTGTTGCAGCAATTGAGCGACAGAATCAAAGAGAAACGGTCTCATTAGGCGAAAAAGAAAGTGCTTTTCCATCAAGATAACGCACCTGTACACACGTCTGCAATCGCCATAATGAATTGGGATTCGAATTAGTGCCCCATTCGCCCTATTCGCCAGATTGGACTCCCAGCGATTTTTATCTATTTCCAAACCTAAAAAAATGGCTCGGCGGTAAAAGATTTTCATCCAATTCCGAGGTAATCGCTGCTGTAAATAGATATTTTAAGGACTTGGGTTCATCGACCTACAAAGACGGCATTGCTGCTTTGGAGCATCGTTGGAATAAGCAGGTTGAGCGAGCAGGACACTATATTAAAAAATAAAATGATTTTTGGCATAAAAAACTTGCGTTTTCTTTCTTAGTACATTTTCAACGATCCTCGTAAGATAACACTCGCACTGAACCATAAGTTGTTCCTCTTTAACGTCTCTACCTACTATGTGCAGGTATTATAGTATTATTAATTATTGTCCATCCAGCTGTTTATTTCCCACCACAAATTTAATTCGAAGTAAACCAACATCCGATTAACACTGTAAAATCTAAAGTAAATTATTGGGAAAGTGATTAATCCGTTTTAATCAACTTCTATATTTGGTTTAAATACGACGACTCCCAATTACCGTTGAAACGTAAGCTCTGGTGTTACAATCAAAACGCTCTCATTAATCTTATTCAAAATTCATGTACACGGTAGCCCAGAGTTGCCTTAACAGACCCGGATAATTATGTTTTTACGGGTTTAATCCTCTTCCCTAATTATTTGAGGAAAAGATTAAAAAATCGATTCCACGCTATTTCAGTATGCTGGCTTCTTTTTATTACAGAAAGAACCGTTTTTCTTTTTAATGCAACGGTAAGGAATAAAAAAAATAAAATTTGTAAGACAAAAGCGAGAAAATTTATTGTCTTGGTCTCATTCTATAAGCTATGGCTAATTAAACCTGTGCGCGTTTGTTTAATTGTTTATTAAAAGCTTTATTCACTAACCGGTTACTGAATATTTACACAAAGCAAATTCAACCTAATCGTTGCACAATAACCAATGCATTTATTATTATATATTTTCTGTAAACCATGTGGTGCTCCACCAAATGTCACAAAATAATTTTGCTGTGTGTATGTTGTATTATTACTAAGAGCTAGCAGAGTTCACCAACCACCGCCGCAAAAATATCACCAAATAGCTTCTACATAAAAATATTTATGAGAAGAAGTTTCATCGGTCGTAAAGTACATAGCGAATTTTAGAGCTTGTGGTAAGCCTAGTAGTGCAGATATAACGGTAGTTTACTAGAATTGCACGATTCAGTTGTAAACGTGCATTCAGGCTTTAGCGAATTTAAAGAACGTTTCCTGAGGTCTCTTACACTATTATTGTTTCCTTTAAAGGGCGTAAATAGGTTCAAAAAAGAATTCCTCATTTAATTTAAAGCTAGTACTCTTATGATTGGACATCTACAATAAATCCGTAACTGTCTCACCATAACAAGACGATTAAATCTTGCATCTTGAAAAGATTTATCACAATAACATAACGGCGGGTCTTCTGCATGTCGATGCAGTTTATTGAGTGCTGTCGCTGCTGTTGGTATAATTTGCTTATTTATGGCTTACTTTGTTTCTAGCGAAAAGGAAATCTGTATGATTTGTCGCGCTAAGAACAAACAAATATGAACATACTAGCCGAATTCTACAATTCGTTGATACAAATTGGGAGGTCAACTAAGTTCCGCTTATAATTAAAAAGTGTTTACTACAAAACTGTTTACTACTAATTCTTAGCGACGACGCAGTTAGTAGCATTTGCCTTACAACTTAAGACATCTTAGATATCTATTATGCTTGCGGACTAATATTTACCTTAAATACTCGTAGGGTGATTAGATACATAAAGCTGTATGTAAATGTAATCTATTATTATGTCATTACATCTGTGATTTAGATAAGGGCGAGTTTAACTTTGTAACCATATAACAATGTCTATGAACATTTTTTAGTGCGTATTTGATTAGTTTCTGAAACATTTTGAAAATCTTTGTTGAGGCACTTACCTGGAAATCAGAACAAGTGATAAGATTCACTATTTTTTTCCCTCATGGTCATGATAGCATGTTTTTCCTGGAGATTGTACGCAAGGTTCTCTTTCTCCAAATTGTTTTACGCGGCTGTTTTCCGCGTTTTTTTTTAGTTTTTTCTTCTGGGGCTGTTTTTACGTAAATAATGAAGTTATTTAAAATGTAGAAAAATGGAAATAAGAGAAATATAAACACTTCTTAATTTATCTCAAAACAATTTTACTTTAAATTGCTAAGAACATACCTTAAATTAATAATAAAGGGTAATCAATTTTTACCTAACTTTATGTGAGACCGTTTCTTTAAATTTAGCTATATTTTGTTTTAGTATACCTAATGTAACTATCCAGAAAGTACTACATGTTTGTTACCAACCAACAAAGTTACTAAATCTCATTTTCATATAGGATACCTCCTTCGTTTCTATGTTTTTTTTTAAGTAATATTAAACGTAACTCTCGATTACCAAACAACAATGCGTTTGAATTAAGGTGACCGCACTTCGAGAGGTGATTGCTTAAATCATTTTAAGACAAACTGTTCGCATGAACGTATGTCTTAAGCTGCATCCTTACGGAATTACAGCCTTTTGATAACAGACCAATATAATCACATATTGTACCAATGACGATTTACAAATTTTCATGTTTATGTTTAAATTTATCAACCAGGGACGCAGATGTGAGTTATACCCCTTAACGTATTTTCTACACAAGTTTTTTAAACTTTGATAATTTTTCACTTGGAAATCTTATTCTCTATAAAAAAGTACAAAAAAAGTACTTTTGTTGAAAGGCGCTAAATTCACTGGCTTTTAAGATAATTCAGTGTTTGTGAGAAATGTATTTGCTATGAAGGTCTTAATGTATGCTCAAAAATTAGAACCATTTTGCAGAAATTTTAACGGCAAGTTTTTTACACCAAAGCAGTAATAGTTAGTTTTCGTCGACCTTGCTAGAAAGTAGACTTTTCGACCCTCATTTTGGAGTTGAAAGTTGACAATTGCCTCTTAAGGGAAGGAAAAGTTACTTTTCCCCCACCGGGAGGAAAAGTTAAAGTTAAATACAAGTCTTGGTAACGTTCTGTATATTTTACTAGGATACGTCTTGTATACCATGATTACCATGATTAACAAAGGCATCTTACTTGCAAAAGTCACATTTTACACAACTTTCAAATTAAATAATTGTATTTAGATTAATTTTAAAATGAATGTTTTTGGTAAATTTCTCACGGTGACGAAAAAATCATATGTGGAACTCGGGAATAACGTGTTTTTCCCTTGTGTGCTTTATTTTACTTGCCTTCGGCTCGAGGAGTAAACGGCACCAGCGGCAAAAAAATATTACTTTCTTCCCTTGTTACACAAATAATTATTCTGTAACAAGGGAAGAAAGTGATACTTTTTCTCGTGTGCCGCACACAAGGAAAAAAGAAAGTTTATTCCGGAGTTTCTAATATGATTTTTTTGTCAACCATGAGAAATTTATCAAAAAACATTCATTTAAACATTAAATTACATTAAAATATTTAATTTGAGTTGTGTAAAAATTATCTGTTGCCAGTAAGATGCTTTTGTTATTAACAGTAACCAAAACCTATCCATGGTATACAAGACGTATCTAAGAAAAATAAACAAGCGTATCCAAGATTCACATTTAAAACCGCGAGAAAAATAACTTTTTCGTTCTTTGGAGCGAAAATATATTTTGCTTCTGCTAAGCAGCAATTCGAAATTTTCGACCACAAAATGGGGCTCGAAAAGCCTACTTTCTAACAAGGTCGACGACAAATAAATTTCCTGTAACCATATGCGCTGAAAGGCTCTCTTACAAAGTTACAGCCTTTAAAAAAGGCAACAGTCTGAACTGTTAGATTTAGCGAATTTCGATAACAATTATTTTTTTAAGTCAAAAATTGAATAATGTCAATTGTGTAAAAAATATGTTAGGAGATAGGTCAAGCAACCTTCCTGCCAATCACGCCACTGGTCGATCAATTTGAACGTAAACAAGTGAAATTATAAATCACTAGTGTTTCTCCGCCGAAATTCGACGGCAGACTCGGCTTTGACCGACCCGGCGAAATGCTAAGTCACGCGATGCATTAGTTCCTATAATGAGACGCGGCGCGGCATTAGTGCAGATGTCGCCTCAAGTGAAGCGCGTCTAGCAGACTTTCATATATATTATAAATTAAAATAATTATTATTAAAAAATCGAGGTAGAATAAAAATATAAAAATGTTTCATGTTCCATCTGAGGATAGAGACCTTTCATTGAAAAAAAAATGGTCCAAATTGGTGAAGCGGTAGCCGCTGGAGGAACCGGAGAAAAATAGCCTTTGAGCTTTTATATATGTATGGATTACTGATATAATTTTTATACAAAATTTGAAACAAGTATAACAATTGATGACGGAGATAATAAATAAATTATCAATAACAATATTCGGGAGTCTGTAACTCCATGAGGAAATATTTAAGATGTATGCTCATACGAACTTGTTTTCTTAAAATGGCTTAAGAAATCGCCTTTTCAAGTTAGTTTGT
The DNA here is from genome assembly GCA_958336395.1 of Ctenicera cuprea. NCBI lineage: Eukaryota > Metazoa > Arthropoda > Insecta > Coleoptera > Elateridae > Ctenicera > Ctenicera cuprea. Next base: position 18,501,253 of record OY284495.1, on the reverse strand, counting down.
GTAATTTTGCAACACCCTGTATATACAGTACAGTTTTCTAAGCTGTGGTCCTATCCTGCTCAGTACTCACATACAGGGTATTTACATGGGAAATTATACTTTTCTAGATTTTATGTCCCCAGGATATTGTATTTTGTTATTAGCAATTATTAGTGCCGTTCAATCAAATAATAATATTTTTTAAGTGTAAAATTAATGAAATATATTAATAAATTCAAGACATGTCTTAATGCGAGAGTAAGCAGTCATGCTTTCTAATGTCTCCCTGACAAACTTGTTAAATTATTTTTATAAATTATTTAATTATTGAACTGTTTTCATCTTCTCGTTTTAATGTTTATTTATGCTATAATAATGAAATTGGTATAAATTTAATTATTTCATTACCTGCAGTACTAATATTACAATTTACTGTACTAATTATGTTTATTTTACTATTTGATTGTAGAAATGCTGTGAAAATTAAACCTTTTTTAGAAAAGATTGCTCTACCAGGGATTAGAACCTGGGACTTTTATTTGAAGGCACTAGCCTTAATCGAGTCTCTAATAAGACATAGTAAACATTATTTTATTTATACTCAATAAATATGAGCTTCAACGAAGTAAAGCTATAAACTTATAACTAAAACGAATTAATTATTTATAAAAACAGAAGAGTTAATTATTTTTAAAGTATGAGAAAGTCTAGGCTAAGTGCTTCTCGTATTTCTCACCGAGTTAATGTAAACATTCTTTCTTTGCTTACTTCATAACATAATATATTATTAATAAATAATTGTTTTATTCTTTGTTAACATTTTTTAATAATACAACAATCTTTTTACGAACTATTTTCTTGTCAATTTGCCAATGTTGTCTCTGGGTAATTGTCTTAGAACCTTTCTATATTATCAACACCACTTTGCTGCTCTGTCTCTCTTACCCCCCCCCCCCCCCCATCTTCTTTAACTTTGCACCTTCTTACAACTTCTACTTTCTTCCACTTGTCATTCTTTGTTTTTCTCCTACTCCTTTTTTCTGTTCTTCAAATTAAAATTAATTAAGTAAACCGTATCTCTTTTCTTTCCCACTTTTTCGCTTTTATTTCTCTATCTTTCTGTATTTGTTCTGTCTTGCCCAATCCTCTTTTCTTCCTCTCACCATTAAACTCCCTTCAAACCAATTTCTTTACCCCCTCTTCATGATGTGATAAAATTCGTCAAATATTAAAAACAGTTAAGATGGCTACTAAATGAAGTTCTACTATTTAACAACAATAAGTAATAACATTGACCATTAAAGCATTTAAAAAAAAAACGATGATGACATTTACTTATACAACATTTTTTGTTTCAGGTTGAATTTAAAGGTTTGAGTGGACCAATAGAATTCAAAGAAGGTCGACGCATTCAATTTAAACTCGATCTATTAAAATTGAAACAACATGCGTTGGTGAAGGTCGGTGAGTGGAACCCAGGGGCAGGGGTCAACATCACCGACCATGCCGCCTTCTTTGATCCAGGAACGATGAATGTTACCCTTGTTGTTACCACCATTCTTGTAAGTATTATATATCTTGGGAAAATTGCTGCATGCGTTCTTTTCTGCAAGAAAAACACTTTTAATTTTTTTTATGTATGAAAGCAAAAAAAACTTAAACTTACTTTTATTAAAAGATTTATTAAACTTGCGTAAAACTGTTTAATATATTTCAAATTGAACATATGGAAAAACGAATTGTTAATTTTAATGCTTTGCATGTGCATGTTCTTAGGATAATTTTTTTTATTTAGGAAACACCCTACGTAATGATGCACCACGAAAAAACTTACAGTGGTAATAATCGTTTTTACGGCTTTTGCATCGACGTATTGGATGCAATTGCGAGAGAAGTGGGTTTTGTATATCTTATCGAATTAGTGCCCGATAGAAAGTACGGAGCCCAAAATCCCAAAACAGGAAAATGGAATGGCATGGTTTCTCAGTTAATGCAGCACGTATGATTAGTTTTTTAAATTTTATTAAACGGCTTGAAACCCTTAAATTGACACTGTGCTTCTGCTTGAAACGTTTTGATTTAAAATCAATAAAAATACGTTGCACCCTCGTATTAGTTGCACAGCACCTTAGAAAAGCTTTTATTGTCCCGCTAGGAACAACCCTACGTTATGCTGAAACCCCAATCCAACCTTTCGGGCAACTCCCGTTACGAGGGCTTCTGCATAGACCTGTTGAAAGAAATTGCTTCCATGGTGGGATTCGATTACCGCATCGAACTGGTCCCTGATGGCAAATACGGTGTCATCGACTTGGATACTGGGGAGTGGAACGGAATTGTGCGACAACTCATGGATAAAGTAAGCCCTTGTATTTTCCTTTATTTCTTTCCTCTTGTTCTTGTTGCTAATTAAATTTACACGTTAGATCAAGGTTATGTGATAAGAAATACAAATAAGTTGCTGATTGCGAGAAAAATGTTGCGATTAATTATGAGTATTATGGTTGAACACGTGATGACGTTATTAAATAATAATTTTTATTAATTGGCTATTAAGGCAAATAATTAAGAAAGTTGCAAAATGTTTTTTACGGTAGCTTCTAACCTTCTTGACATGTTTTAAATTGGATTATATTTATTGAAGCTTGACTAAGTAGTAAAGGTTCTAATAATAACTAGCGGAACCCGTACACTAAACCCACGTTTTTCTCTATACTTTATTCACAAAAAAAATAATAAATACGCTGTGTCGAGATGTTAGATATGTACTGCGTTCTGCGATATTTTAAAAATTATTTAAGCAATTTATCATTTGAAAGCAAGTGAATGTTGCTTTTGTTGCATTAAACGTTGTCACACTTTTATATTTGTTACCGTTGTAAAACATTATTTTGATTTTTGGTACTGCGTTTTATTAACCCAAAAAACTGTATAAGCGCGACACTGGATTGTTTTATGTCAGGATTTATTATTCCGATGTTTCTGTGCGTGTTTATATGACATCACTTTAATTTATGACATCACCCTAACCTGCATAATACAAATTCTTTCAAGTTATGAATTCTTAAATATTATATTAGTAAATATTAGCATTCTAAACAGGCCTAAATTAATAAAAGACCATGTAAATTTGTAATGCAGTTGCATTGGGGGGGCGTGATAGTATTACCTAGTTTTAATAAACAAAAAAATTTCAACCTAAACATGCTCAATTTATTTAAATTTTATTACAAACTAAACCGAAGATATTGTTACGTATCTAAAAACACACTCAAACCGTGTTGCTTAGCGCCAGTGTTCGATTGCTTATGTTGAGACAATATAAGATATGATTAGAACATTTTAACATATATTTATTTTATCTTATTGTTTACAAAATTAACTAATTACTACTATATTTGAATACAATGAGGTGTTTTCTATTGAGATAAAATAATAAAACACGAACAACAACCACAAGCTGACAGAAGAGGACTGTGTTTTATTATTTTCTATGGTGATAGTTATGTGAAATATAATATTTTCCTGCTTTAACTAAAAAATAATCAATCTCAAAAAAAAAATTAACACGTTTCTTCTTCTTCTTCTTCTTCATTAGCCCTTTGTTGTCCATCCTTGAACATAGACCTCTCCCATCTGACGCCATTGGTCCCTGTTTTGGGCACTTCTCATCCAGCATAAACCCGCCGTCTTCTTCAGGTCGTCTGTCCATCGCATCCGTGGTCTTCCGCGTGTTCTCTTCCCTAACCAAGGTCTCCATTGTTGTAGTATGGTATTCCATCGTCCGTCTTGCTGTCTAGCAACGTGACCAGCGTAGCTCCACTTCAAGCGTGCTATATGTTCTCCTACGTCTATTACTTTCGTTCTTTCTCTTACCCAGATGTTTGATTTCCTGTCTTTTAGTCTTACGTCCAGCATATTTCTTGCTATTGCCCTTTGAGTTTTAACGATTTTGTCCACGTTATTTTTTGTAGGTGTCCATGTCTGTGAACCATGCGTCATAACTGGCAATATGCACTGGTTAAAAACTTTGGTTTTTAAGTATTGAAGAATCTCTTTTTGTTTTTCCATATGTATTTTAATTTTTCATATGCCGCCCATGTCAGACGGGTTCTCCTTATAATTTCTGCCTGTTGATTTTCTTTATTAGCTTTTATTTGTTGTCCCAGATATACATATTCATTTACTTTATCTAACGTTTGTCCTTTAATTGTTATATTTCTTTCGTCCTCTGTGTTGGTCATGATTTTTGTTTTGTCAATATTCATTTTTAGGCCGATTTTTCAGAAATTTCTGCTAATTCTACTAGCATTGTTTGTAATTCTTCATATTTATTTGAGATCAGGATAATATCATCAGCGAATCTTAGCTGGTTCAATTTTTTGCCATTTACGTTGATGCCTACTTCTTCCCATGTCAACGATCTAAAGACGTCCTCTAGTGCAAGAGTAAATAGTTTCGGCGAAATAACATCGCCTTGTCTAACTCCTCTTCTAATTGGTATCGCATTTGTGTCTTCTTCTAGTTGAATTACTATCTGTGCGTGCTCATAAATGTTATGTATTAACTTTCTATAGCGATAATCAATTCTGCTGTTATTTAATGCTTGTTCTACAGCCCACATCTCTACAGTATAGCTTTTTCTATTAATGTTCTGACAGTTAAGAGGTGGTCTGAGGTGCTGAAGCCTTTGCGAAATACTGCCTGTTCTATTGCTTGGTAATTATCTAGTTTCGTGGTCAAACGTATTGTAATGATTTTAATGAATAGTTTATACAGTTGGGATAGCAATGAGATGGGACGGTAATTCTTTAGATTCCTCTTATCCCATTTTTTATATAATAGAATTGTTACGCTTTCATTACAATCTTTCGGGATTTCTCCCTGGTGTAAGCAGTCATTAAATAACTGTTTAAGAACCTTTAGTAAGACTCTTTTTTCTCTTTTATCATTTCTGTTAATATATGGTCTATGCCAGGGGCCTTGTTGTTTTTCATGTCTTTTAGGGCATTTGTTATTTCATATTCCTCTATATCTGCCATATATATTTATATATTTTAAATTCTGAACGAGTTATTTGACGTTTCACTTTTCAAATTGCATTAGACCACTTGGATTCTCTTATCTTTTCCTACCTGTAAGTGTAATCGGGAAAATAATTGACCTTGCAATTCAGCTGACGATTGGTCGTATAGGAAATTCGTATTTATCTACTACATTTTATAAACAATAACTATGATTAATACTAACCACTTATTTATTCATTGACCACAGTATAAATCAGGTTACTTCTAGCTGGTTCGCTATTAATAAAAGTAATTATAAAACTAAACAAATTTTAATCTACTAACAATTTTGTGGTACGAACTAAATTTCCTGCCGGAAATCTCGTAAAATGTACGACCTTCTTGGAATGGTTATCACGGTGTTTTTTTGACGTTTCCTGATTTTTGCTGGCGTCGTGTGCCTCCGAATTATAATTTTTTATGAACCAAGTAAGATGTTTACTTTTTTCATTATTTAAGGTAATTAGCGTAATTAAGAGAAAAAGAGGTCACAATGAGTTGAAACTCTTCAACGCCGTAATAATCGCTTTAGGTTGGTAGTTAAAAATAGTATGCTTTTTTTAACCAGATATATATGAGAATTGGTGCACTGTTGCAAGTAATATTTAAGCAAAACTAAGCAAATAAAGCACAGAAAACGTAAGTCAAAAACAAGAATCTTTTTGGTCTTTTGTTCCAACCACAAAAAATTCAATTTTTTTTAATATTTAAAAATACTCCGTAAAAAGGGACTTGAATTTAATAAGATTTCTATTCTTAACATTTCATAAAGTATAATAGCGACCAATTTCCCTTCATCTCCACTAATTGTATACCATTCTTGTGCGAATTCGTTGCTTTAGAATTTTATTCTTAACAAGGAATTAACTTGACTTCTGTACAACATTTTTTTGTAGTCCAGCAATTAAATAATTTGAGTTCCGTCTTTTCATTTTTTACTGAAAGCGAACCTTTGAAAATTTAGTCGCGTTCGCGTTTTAAAGCTCTTTGTGAAAGTCGAAGACGAAAGAATGCTTTGACTTCAGGAATATCTAATTAATATGCTAAGACGTTTCCAAATGGCTGCAATGTCAGAACGGCCTTAATATAATTCAAGCCAAAAACAATACGGAAGTTTGTGGGTCGTATGATAAGGCAAATTTATTGGCAGGGGCGGAAGTTTAAGATCGTTTCCGGTTTACGAGTTATTCGGGCAAGTTTACTGTTTTCGTGAAACAAAACACCGCAGTTCTTCCTGTGCAAGGTTTCCGATGAATTACGTGCAAATGTGAACTCTATCAAATTTATCGATTGTTTTTTACTTCCTCGCATATACGTATAGAGGAAGTTCGGTATTGCAAAGAGCTGGGTCTATTTATCGATTCTCTATTACCAAAATCGTACATAAAAGTAGGGTACTACTTTTCCCCTTTTACGCACTGTGTACTTTCCAATCGTGAACTTTGCTCATAATAACGCACCTGAACTGTGAGACCAAGTTTAAATAAAATATTAGTTGTTGCACTAACAATAATCCTACATCATGGTGTAGTCGATTTGGAGTGACCTTGAGATGACCATGAAAACATCATCAGTAGAGGGGCTACAGGTGTCCGACTCCAAAACTCCCATAAGAAATGTACAGGGCAAAAAGTTGCTACTTTACATCCGGTCTGGGGGTCCCGCTCCCTGGGAGGTTGTTATCTCGACCTTGTGTCAGGTGATAAGGAGTAACCGTCCACGTGTGGGCATCTAACCTAAGGTGTACATCCGGGCTGATAAGAGATGCTAGTCCCTGTGCTGATAAGGAGGACCGTTAAACCGCAACCCCTGAAAAAACCGTTGGTTCAAAAATGCGCGGCCTAAAAAATGTGATAAGGAGATTGACGGTGACGCGCGCCCCACCCCCCACCCCGAAGGGAGCGGCCCCCGAAGACGCCTTGGCCTTGTGTTTGAAAATGCATGCATTCTTATATGAAAATGTGATTTTTAGCTGTAATTTCACTAATTTTACATGGGTTCTTATATAATTATATTGATAAAGAAGTTGAAGATATGAAGTTGAGATAAGAGAAAGAAGGGTAGATAATAATTTTGTGTGAATAAAATAAAATTTAAAAAAAATTGTGCCACTGATTGTACTTTCCCAATGTAAATGAAATAAATTACAACAGGAAGGCAGATAAAATCCCGCTAGTACACACAGTACCAAAATCCATGTATTTTGAAATTGTTTTAAATGGAAACACTGGTGCTATTTATATTACAATATTTTATTATTCTTTAAGTGTACAATAATTATTTTTTATGTAAAGTAATGTATTGTCTTATGCGTGATCTATGCTCATCATGCAGAACTCTAGAGATAACATCTTCAAGTGTTGAAATTCTTCTTTGAAATCGAAATCTGTCTATAGCGGCATTCATCCACGTACTTTTTCGGGCTTCTCGATAGGCATACTCCCACGCGATCAGGTGATGTACTGTATTTTTGGTTTCGTTAAACGTCACGATGTTTTTATTCCTCATCATCTTCGTATTGTGGATGATGGCCGTACCGAAGCCGGGGACCCATACAGGGCTTGAATGGCCCCTATATCATCAGCACTTAAATTAAGCTTGGAGGCATCGTAATAATCGTACATTATAGAACTTCTACGGGCGGAATGGTGTATTCCTAGTGCATGACCTATTTCATGAATTAAGGTTCCCAACAGACTGATTTGGCCAGACGGCGCCTTATCCTCACCGTAATACCATGATTCAGCCTCATCTAGGTGTATTTCAACAACGTAATCGTGTTGACCTGGCTGGGGTGGAAATTCGGAATGCCCAAGAACTCCACCGGGTCCATCAAATTCCCGACCGCACAGGGATTTTGATGTATCCCTGCTATGATTGGCCCGTTTAAATGATATCGATATGTTGGGATGGAAATAATCATAACTAAACTTCAAAGGCGCATACTGCTTCCATTCTGCGAACGCTTTAGTGGCAATGTTTATTATGCTCGTACGGCTGCTAACTATACGCCATTTTATCTCGCTACTAGGCCATTTATTACTACTTATCCTAAACTCGGAATCCAGGACTCCGCACCGAGGTGTACCCAACAAAGTCAAAGTGGCTTCGTTGAACGACCCGTCGACAGGTAAATCATGGGATTGTTGAAATGTAGCTACGGCATCGGAAACCACAGTGTCATCCATAAGGTTATTGGACTTATCTTGTAAATAACCAGAGTCACGTAATATTTGAACTTCCTGAGCGTAATCTTCATACAGCAATGCATTTGCGTGGGCCAAACCGCATACAATGATAAGAGTTAGGAATTTAAAATGAGCCATTATAGCGCGTTCACGTAACGATGTGTACAGCGCGATGACTGTTAGTAAACTGAAAAAAAGTAATGGTACATCTTTGCTTTATTACAAGTAAAAAAAACTACCAAACTTAATAATATATAACAGCATCTGTTTTATTATCTTTTTGTAATTCTCGATACAATAATTTGCAGTTATTAATAGCACAATGACATAAGCTTAAGCTATGATAAAAACATTCGGGTGCGCTGGGATGAAGCTTGAATTGATAGTCTTCCACGGTTTGGACTTTGTCGCCCAAAAACTTCTTCAGGTACGCCTCCTTTTCCAATCCCTTACAGAATACCGTGTGAGCCCGCCTCGTGTCGTGTTGCAAAATTGTTGGAAGATCCTTGAGGTCTACGTAGCCGTGATTCCAATTTAAACCGTGATGGTTGCTTTGTATCCAATACGCCTGCCTTCTCTGTTCCATATTAAGTACGGAGAACGGAAACGGAGGTTTAAACAGGTAATGTGACAAACAGGTGCCATCCCACACGGCAAGTTCCTTGGCAGTAAACTCGGGGGTGTTGAAAGCTTGAACGTCGGCTACCACGTACATTTTTCTTAAATTTTTCTAACTAGACCGGTGAATGGCTCGTACTGCAGCAATACGTCGTGAAGAATGAGACAATAAGCGGCAGTCCCGTTATTAAACGCTTCAGAGGCTTCCAATTCCAATTTTAGATCGATCACTATATTCTGAACGCTTTCGTTTTGTTTTGTACAGTCGATTACGAATACGGGTTTACCCTTGAATTCTTTGTAATCGAACAAGGATGCCACTTCCGACTTGTCATAGTATTGAGCTCTAAAATTCAGGTACTCCTCGTATGCGTCGGTGTACTTGTTCTTGGAGAAATCGTAATTTTGTTGCTCGTATGGATACCGCCTGTTATTGATGTTAGCCTTCAAGTTAGTAATATTGACGTGATCCAGATCTGAAGCAATCGATTCTTTATGGTTCTTTTTGTTGTTTTGAAATGCAACGAGAATCCATTGAGGTCTTTGGAAACCGCTGCTGCTTTTGACCGGCCACACTATGGACGTGGTTTGAGGTAGGTTAGGATAGACGTAAAGATCTCGAGCGTGGAACGAAACGGATATTGGAGTGTTTTTGTTTATTTTGTCATACAACTCCAACTTTCCGGCATCGCTGGGAACAATGTACGGCACTTTCCAGCTCATTTTAGTTATTTTAACCGTTACACCTGCTTCTCCCTGGTAACAATCTACGTCCGACTTTGCACGAGTCAAAATTAATTCTTGACGCATGTTAACGATGGGGCGCCTGTATCCCTCGGCGAAACCGAGCACATGGCGCAGGGGAATGGAGGTGCAAAATGTAGTCGCGTTGGGGCATATTTGTAATTCTTTGTTTGATGGGCTCCATCCCGCATGAGAAAGCGCTTTACTTTCTTCCTGGGTGTACGAAACGTATCCCTTGATGGCGCTGCTGAGGCCCGGCGCTCTGCAGCTCTCAATGGTCTGGTCGCCCAACACGAAACGTATTTCCTCGAAAAGGAACAGAGGGGCATTGTTGGTCAACACGTGACCTTTAGCCGGATCGTCGGAGGTCATTGTGCCTTCGATGTAGATGGAACTGTCGTAAGTAGCGGTGAGCACATCAGCCTTCTGGATGATGAGATTGATATCGTCAGAGTTATCATAGGCGTTGGTCGCGTAAGGATGATAGGTACGCTTATCAGCTTCAACGATCAGATCCTCGTAGCGAGCGTTCTCGAACACGTTTTTTAAAGCTTCTTCCATATTTACAGAGCACACGGTAACCCAACGACTTTAAGAAATTAACGTCTTGACTGGTAAGCTGTCCCGACGCGTGCGTATTAGCATCCACTTGTAAACTGCCGCCTACTACTGATGCATGTGACTTTTTATAGAAAATGTGTAGACCCATATCGTTTCAACTCTAGACGTATTGTGAATTGTTCCTGGCCAAAATTCACCTCTTCTCCGTTCTGGTCCAGCAATCTCAAGGTGATGTTGTCTATCTTACGAACGTTAAGGGGTAAATACAATATGGTGGCAGGCACGTTGACCAGTCTAAAACCCGGCTCCACCGAGATGTCGAACTCGAAAATTGAATGAGATAACGAGCTGTTGCGGTAGGCTCCCGAGGTAATGTTACACTCCACGTGAATGTTGGTAGCCTTGATTATTCTAACGTCCAAGTCAGACTCGTGAATTTTGCCGGGATGTAGTATTCTAGGTGAGAAACCTAGCATACGTCCGATAGAATCGGCCTTTGTAAAGTCAATGTCGTAATGGCTTTTAATTTCAGCCTTTAAAGTATTGTTGTTGGGTCTTAAAATGAAAGCCAATGCCCCGTGGGCGTTGATTTGAGACTGAAGGTAATTGTTTAACTCTTTTATTTCGTAGGCACCATCCGGTATGGTAACGACTTTATCCCTGCCGTAATATAACTTGTTGTTGCCCTCGTAAATATTTTTAATGGAATTGCATCCGTAGAATCCTGCTAGCCCGAGTCCGTATTCGTAATCGGGATGCAGATCGATGGGTGGGAAATAATCGACACTGATTTTGTTGCCCGTGCCCGTCAAGGTGAATGTCTGAGACATGATTAAAGACGAACTATACCGACACTGTTATTTATTACACTGAGTAAAACGAAATACACTCTAGGTCCTTAGGCTAATATTATTTATTCATATATCTTATTTAAAAAATTTAAACAGAGATGTCCGCAAATTACGGTGTTGTATTGTTGCTCCCGTTCATAATTATATCTGATCTTGCAACCTCGAAAATACTTGAGCACTTCGAGCGAGGTCCAAGGTCACCAAAGCTGTCGAAATATACGACGTAAGGTCCTCGCTTCTTGTAAGCGACCCAATGAGACCCCGGGCCTTTGGCATTATCCAAATTTATAATTCCACTCTCGTTAATGTGCGGTTTGTGAGGCAGACTGTCGCGCATAAACACACCTCTAAAATATGGGATATCTTTCGCAAATTTTCTCAAGTCTACATCGGTCAATGACCTTCGAGGTAGTTTTATCAGTTTTTTGAATACGGTTTCAGATATAGTGCACGACCGGATTTGTGAGGTCGTAGATAAAGAGCGTTTCCTTTTTTGCCGAGCGCTATCGCTTCCATGACCTGATGATGACGCTCGTTTTCGCCCAGCTGTTTTCTCGCGTCCTTGGCCTCGTTTACCGCCTTTGCTATGCCCGAAGCACCACCAGCAAGCGCTCCAACGGCCGATAAGCCCGCAAAAAGTGGCACGAGAAAGGGTAGGAACCCGCCTTCTTTGGGTAAAGGTATAACCCGGGGAACCATAACGTTTTTCTTGCCTCCCACGCTTTTAACTGCCTGTTTAGCCGCCAAGAGTCCAACCTTTATCATATCTTTCAGCAAGGATGCTCCGGATTTTTTTACGGCTTTCTGAACTTTAGACAGCAAACCAGTTTTAAAGGTGACTTTCTTCTTTGGTTTTTTACAACTGGCACCCGTTTTGGGTTTTGATTTTTTACAACCGAATCCCATTTTGGTTTTTAACTTCATTGCTGTAGTTACCCCCCACGCAGCCGCCTTCTCTCCAATATCGGACTCTCTAGACTTGAATCTTTCCCACGCCCTCTCGGTCAGCACTTTGTCTGCTTGATGTCTCCTATCCAGATCCTTGTACTTGTTGTAGGCTATGTCGTGTTCCTTGCACGCCGCATCCAAGGGATTTATCCCGGTATCTCCTCTTGCGAGTCTGAGCTGTAGATGAGTCCCAGGACCACAGTACTGGTATCCACCTGGAATATGAAGCTCCACAGGTAAGTTGTTTATCAAGGAGTTGACCACACCCCGACCCCGACGTCGACGAACGATAGGCATTTAATGGGAGCCGCATACGTTGAGGGGTATATATATAGGTGGCGCCACGGCTCGACCATCAAAAAATGGAATTTATTAAACAGCCTCACACGTTAAGAGTTGCGGATCACGACTTTATCGAACCGCAAGCTCCTCATAAACATGGACCGCTTTTACCGAATTCTGTGCGATGTTTAATATGCGGGCCTTCAGGTGCTGGAAAAACAGAATGTCTGTTAAGTTTAATCGAGTCTGAAAACGGTTTAAAATTTCAAAATGTTTTCATTTACTGCAAGTCGCTGAACCAGCCCAAGTACCGGTACCTGGAACGCTTACTGAAACCAATTGCAGGAATGGGGTATTACCCATACAGCGATAAGGAAGAGATAATATCACCCAAGGATGTTCCTCAACATTCGTTAATGATATTCGACGACATTGCATGTGATAAACAGGACGTTATGCGTGATTATTTTAGCATGGGCAGACATAGCGGTGTGGACTCGTTCTATCTCTGTCAGACGTACTCTAAAATACCCAAACAGCTGATACGCGATAACGCTAACATGATTGTTCTTTATAAACAAGATGTATTAAATTTAGAACATGTGTACAAAGACCACGTGGGTACAGATATGTCTTTCGATCAATTTCGAAAAATGTGCTCCGAGTGTTGGAAGGAAAAATATGGATTCCTCACGATAGTTAAAGATGACACGACAGGCAGATACCGCCGAGGCTTTGATTGCTATATAAAGATGCACACCTAATGTATCTGGTGCATACCGCAACAGAACTGCTAAGAGACAGGTCTGGAACAGGTACTGAACAGGAATAAACAGGTCTGGAACAGGTACTGAACAGGTATAAACAGGTCTGGAACAGGTACTGAACAGGTATAAACAGGTCTGGAACAGGTACTGAACAGGTATAAACAGGTCTGGAACAGGTATAAACAGGTCTGGAACAGGTATAAACAGGTCTGGAACAGGTATAAACAGGTCTGGAACAGGTGCTGAACAGGTATAACAGGTCTGTAGCAGATATAACAGGCCAGTTAATATGAATGTCAAAGAGAAACTCGTGAAGCAAAAGCTTGTACGAGCTAGGGCATCTATCAAGCGTAAATATGAGGCGATTCGTCGTGGAGATTTCGATACTCTCAAGTTTATCGAAAAGACCTATAAACCTATAGTGGAGCCTTTGCAAAAATTAGCAAAGAAATCCGAAAGCAAGCCTGAACTAGAGCCTAAGACAGAACCTAAGACCGAGTCTAAGATTGAACCTAAAACAGAGTCTAAGCCTGAACGTCATATTAAAACAGTCAAACAGCCTGATTTCCTAGATACCATTGATATCGGCGAAATAGACCCCGAGCATGAGGATGACGTGTTTGAACCGACTCCCAATGCTTCCCAGATGCTGGAAGAACCTTCTGGAAATGATTTTCTCGAACAGTATGATCCGTTACCCAGAAAATATGTTGATATATTAATTCGAGACACAGAGAACCAAATCGATACAACATACGGTGTGCATTATGATGTGGATACTGATAAATGGCAAATAGGGGATTCTACAGTGGGCATAGGCGATCCAACTAATCCTAAGAATCCAGGACCAAATCTGAATATCAAAGGAAAAGAATACCTGGGGACTGAAGGACTTTATGAACTTTTAATTATGAAAGAACCTCATACCTATACAAAAGCAGATCTGGAGCAGTACTCTGATATACTGCATAGAACTAACGCTTATAGGCGATTTTACAGCTCTAGGGGGCAGATTCAGGGAAGTCGAAGTTACAAATATCAGAACATAATAAAGCCTCTTTTGACGAGTCCTAAACGATCTAGATATGGAACTTGGAGTGGCACCAGCTTGAAGCATGTCACAGGTAAAGCTAAAGAATACGTTTATTGGAACACCCCGCATGAACTGGTGGAGCGCTTAATGTTACTACATTCATCAAAGATGGCCGGTCATACCGGCCATGTGAATGAAATTTTGAGTATCATTGAAGAATTGCGCGAAGAAGGTATAATAGCTTAGGAATTCTGGGTTCGATGCCCAGTAACATCATGAGTGTGGACAAGTTTGGACGGCATCATTGGACCCTGCGCGGGGGTAAGAAGGGAGATCCCGGTATAGGTTTTAAACTAACAGCTGTCGGCGATTATAACATTGAAAATCGTAAACTGGTTAACGTTGCTGTACCCATTAATGAAACGGATGCTGCTACCAAAAAATATGTGGATGAGAGTGTGGAACCTAAATTTACGGCATGCAATAACAAAATAACCAAAATCGTAGAGGCCATTCCTGGAACGATCGAATCTAAAATAAGCACGTATGCGAATGAAAATTGCATGCATTTGAATGAGACAGTTAGCACAGAGAGGCAATATGATGCTAAAAATAGACGTATCATACGAGTCAAGGATCCTGTACAGATAACAGATGCGGTTAATAAAAGATATGTGGATGCACTAGAGAACCGGATAGAGGGTACTTTAAGATCGATGGATAGTGTCCTCCAGGACATACAAAATTTCAAGCATAAGATGGAAAATCTCAATCTCGAACAGGCAGTCAAAGCAATCAGTGTCAATATAAATACACCTTCTCAAAATGGAACAGGTAGTCAATGAGCTACACAAACCGGCTAGAAAAAATTTCCCTAGACGTCGTACTATCATAAAGGGATTCGATGACCTATGGCAGGCTGATTTGGCTGAATTTACTCAGTATGCTAAAGAGAACCAAGGTCACAAGTATATTTTATTCGTGATCGATTGTTTTTCCAAGTATTTGTGGACTCGTCCGCTCAAATCCAAAGGCGGTGTTGAGGTAACGAAGGCAATGGCCACCATTTTCGAAGAGGGTCGCACCCCCAAACACCTTTGTACAGACATGGGAACAGAATTTTACAATAGGGGGTTTACCTCTTTAATGAAGGGCCACGGAGTAAACCACTATTCAACTTATAGTGTCAAAAAAGCGTCAATGGCAGAGCGAGTTATACGCACGCTCAAAACATCGCTATACAAGGCGTTCAGTTTGCGCGGGAAATTCAAATGGATCGATATACTGAATGACGTCACACGGGACTACAATAACAAAAAACATAGTACTATAGGAATGAAGCCTGCTGACGTCACAGCTTCCACTTCGTTGCCTTGCTTCGATAACCTGAAAATAATGGGCAAACGAAAATTCTCCTTGGGAGACTTTGTTCGCATTTCAAAGTACAAGTCCCTGTTTGCTAAAGGTTACACCCCCAACTGGTCTACAGAAATATTCAAGGTGTTCAAAATAAAGGTTGGTAACCCAGTAACCTACCTTATCGAGGATTCCAAAGGACAGCCCATAACAGGTCAATTTTACGCTGAAGAACTACAGAAGACTCTGAATCCCGATATTTACCTGGTTGAAAAGGTGTTGCGTAGAAAAGGCGATCAACTGTACGTTCGTTGGTTGGGCATGGATAAGTCTCATGACCAATGGATTCGAAAAAATGCTGTTTTCAAATAATAATAAAATGTATGCAGTTATACAATAAAAGACAAATATTATAACATTGATTTTTTTATTTATATAATAAAACATGTAAATATATTTATACAAAGCTTATCAGTGATTCATAAGGGTATAATGACCCCAAGGTAACGTATCAGTAGTTTGCGGTAACAATCGCCGCTTGTTATCTCGAGGGCTTAAAGCTATTTTAGTTTGCCTTACACTATATACAGTATGTCCTATAGATCTAATAGTATTTTGTTCTCTTAATATTTCACCACCCTGTAAACACTTGACATAGTCGTCAAAAGTTAATGTCTGTTTAACTACGTAACCCTTCACACCTTTCGCTTTTTTACCTGCGTCTATACCGTTCACACGTTCACTATACATTTTAGCACGTAAACCCACAAATTCAGTCAGGATTTCCCCATCGTGTTCATCTTTCATCAGTCCCGGTATTTTCTTATTCACAAGGGGGATTCCATAGGAATTTCCAGGCTGATATCCACTAGTGTCAAAGCGGTCAATGTCCGCTTTCATATCTTCATAGATGTCTCGACATCCTATGTGATAAATAAGACTGTCGGTGTCGGTATAAAGCACTTTACATGCATCACCGTATTTTGGAAGCATGTAATCATAATGAAACTCGTATAACTTTGTTTTAGATATGTCTAGCACGCTCATACCAACGTAAATAGGTTTACACATTTTCACTTCCGTTTTATTTAGTTCGATAATAACCAGATCTTCGTTTAATATAAGTCGGCTGTGGAAATATGGTGATGCAATCCGTACTTTGGCTGAATACCTGCCGTCCCACTTGCTTACGAGTTTTATAATCTTGCGCTTGCGCATGTCTTCCATTGTTTTTCCAAACGCAGCATTATTCATAAGTTTGTAAAAATTCTTTTCGAACTCGTTCCTAGCGCTCTGACGCATACGTGTATTAAGGTCGATATAGGATTTCATCCAGGGTGACTGTTTAAATTTTAAAATTCTGTGGAATTTCGAAATTTTGAGACCGTTCTCGAGTGCTTGCTTGAGAGCCCTGTAATGGATGACGTAACGCTCTTTATGATACAGTGTTGTTAGCAGTTTCTTTTCTGTGCCTCCGGGCGGCACCATTCTTTGAGGACAGAACGGCAGGTCTTTGTGTCTGTCGTGCAAGGAGGCCGGGTATTCAAGGTCGACCTCCAACATGTACCCCACAGGTGAATCATCAGGCACTTGTGTGACGTCCAGTAGCGGATTGTGGCACCATTCGAATCCTCCATAAGGCAGATATTCGGACATCGCCCATCCATACAGATTGTTTACGTCATAGTACATCAGGTACGTGGATGGCTTTGAAGGGTCATAGTCGGGCATGTATTTGTTGTTGGCCTTGGCATACCTGTTGCTGCACTGGCTAACCCCACCTCTAATACCACGCTCCACAAAGAGAAGCATATCAATATCGGTTAGCAGCTCTAATTCAACACCTGTATGTTTCAGCATGGCGTCCCACGTTAGGGCTGGAGCACTTACGTAATGCGCTGCGTCTAAGGAATATGAGGTGTAACAGGTGTTTCTGAAGTTCTCAAACACATCGGCAAGCAGTAACACATCGGTTTTCAAGTACAAGTCCGAGTACTCGCCTAGGGTCTTGCAATCAAACGCCCTCCATACCTCTTGCGCATGCTTATAATCCTTTTCTAATTGTTCTTGTCGTTCTTTAAGTACTTCTTGTTGTTTTTCATATTCCAATTCTGTTAAATCTGCCTGGGTTAGTTTATTTTCAAAATTTTTCATAGATGGAAGATGTGTCTCTTCAAGTGTTTCCCATGACGTCACGTAATCGTATGGGAATACGCCCTTGCGCGTTAAAAGTTTTAACTTGGGTTCGCTCAAGTCCTCAAATTCTTTTCGAACAATTTTCAGCTCGCCCAAGTATGACGCCAGCTGTTCCAAACTGCTGGCCATGAATCGGCAAGAGTCAATAAATCTTAAATTAATTTCACTGTTTTTAACAGATTTCGTGAACGAAATATACTTTTCTTTATTTACTGGTAACAGGGAAGTACTTCCCTCGATTTCTTCTGCCAGGCCTCGAATTAAGAAATGAGAGTCGTACCCGCTTAAATTATGAAACACAACCGGAATAACTTTACTGTCTTTAAAATTGAGATTACAAGACTCGTGGGCCGCGCCCCGGAAATCGGATGTTAAATGGTCGTGATCACGCACGGGAATGTCCTCGACGGTAAACGGTTTCTTGCATATGTGACAATGGGTGGCAGCTTGAAAATCCCGCTCTTGTTGAGGAGACAGGTTCATAGGTTGCGGAGCCCAATAAACAGGTTCAACGTCCTCGACTATCTGTTTCAGTTCATTCATGAACCATTTCACGCACTCAGGACCCCGGTTGCTTCGATAAAACGATAAGGAGTCATCATAGTGACATTTAAAATAATATCCAACACTGCACGCCTCGTGCTCTTGGTACAGTTGGGTTTTTGTCCCTTTACACTTATTTAGAGGTTTGAGAATGCTTTCAATGTCGGCATAAACTATAAATGGGACTGGTATTTGATTTTTAAAATTGACAAACTTCACGATGCTGTCGTCTTTTCCAGGCATTAGAACTTTACACTCGGTTATTTCACCACAGTCTACTTCATGCTTGACCAGCTTTTCCGCACTCTGAAAATAGTGCAAGCACCTGTCACAGATATGCTTCTTGACATTATAACGGTTTATTTGGCTGCGGGCTAGTCTGCTAAGATTTTTCACCCATACATAATGGTATTTGATGTCCTCCGCATCATCTTTATAATTATCTTGAACCATCAGCAGGTTCACGTGTCTATCCTGCTTCTTTCGGGTTAGATGCACAGGCACCACTTTATACCCCCGTTTTTTCACAAGAGGTTCAAGGATGAACACGTTGATCGAAATGGTGTTTTGTTTCTCGAATTTTTGAACTTTCCCCAGGACCATCGGGAATTCTAACCCGTCCAAGTTTAATACAGTTGAAGGATGTGGATAATTTTCAGGTCGTTCGGGGTGGTCTCTTGGGGGATAAAGAGCTGACACTACCGCCCACGCAAAACACATCTGATCATCATTCTGCACATTGACACACGCTTCCTTACGCTGGATTTGTGGTGGTAAAGGAATGTACGAAGACCCTCGTATCGGCTCATATCGGTTTATATTAACTGCAAGATTGATGATGGCTGAAAGCGCCCATCCTGATTCCCGCTCCTGGAAATCTTCAAGTTTGATGATCAGATGGTCCTGCACATGCTCACTCCACCACTCATGTATATTTGTGTCATGAAAGATACATTCGTTTTTAGTTGGAAAATGTTTCAGTTCATATATCACGGCATTATTGGCGGAATTTTTAGTAAATTCACCGCAAAAATCTACGTTGACTTTCAGCATGGGGTTTTGTGTTAAAGCATGCTTAATTCTGATGTTGAACATGTAGAATGCGTCTTCCAGGAAAGTTAGCGGGTCAACGTGGCGTAAGTTTATGATGACTCCGGTCCTCAGGCGGCCCTTGAACGCGGAATCCACCTCCGCCCACCTGATCCGGTCGCTCCGTTTTTCTTTTGGAGCCCTATACCCGGCCCCTTGCCTCTGTAGGACTTTCATCTGGATTTGGAAGCCTGTGCACAATTATTTTTTATTAAGCTTTGAAATGCGAACAAAAAAAAAAAATACATACCTTTAATTTTTCCAATATTGGCCTCAATGTTTTTCTTCCTGCCCATATTCATCTCGCCTTTCTTCAGAGCCTTATTCAGAATGCGTACATTTTGCCCGCACTTTTTAGCCCATCTTTCCAACTCAGCTGGATTGTTGGCACAAGACAACAATGCATCTTTCACTATGTTAACCATATTGTTGGATGTCTCAACAATGGAAGCCATTTTTCTTGGGTTTATTAACTTTTCACTTAGAACACTTAGAACACACAACTGACAACTGATTACGATTTTAAAAATTTCCCCCTTTTTATATGTTTTTGGGCCTCTTATCTTTTTGGAAATAAACACCTTTTGCGGTTTAACGGTCATTTTGTAAAAGCTACTGAAAGTTTGCGGTCCAACGGATTTTTGGAAAAATTATTTCTTTATTGATTTTACTCCTTATCAGTGATTGCGGTTTTGTAAAATAAAAACCTATTAATAATGGATATTCTGTTATTACGTCCTATCAATGTTTTGCGGTTACGTCTAATTATCATCGCGCTCAGATAAAGAATTAGGTATTTATTTCAAGTTATGATACTACTAGCGCCCTCTGTTAACTAATAAAATGACTGTATTATTGCTAAAGTAGATTACTGTAATCTTGTATGATAATGAGGTAAGTATATTAAACGTTTTTCTCAATTATATCCTATTCTATTAGTGTTCAAAATACCTAGGTATTTTACAACAGATGAACAATCTCTTGTCTAAATTAATATCCCTACGAAGAAAAATTATTTCTTTATTCATTAAATATCATTTTAAGCCTTATCAGTGAGTGCGGTTACGACGCCTTATCATTCAACTTGTTTCCTCTATGAATTAACTAAATTATTCTATATAATATTATTTGTTTTAGATATTATCTGTAATGAAACTCGCCAAAAATTATGCTAATTGGAATGATCTCTGGTGTCTAGAATTTTACATAATTAAACATTTTGTGTTATCATGTTAGTTCAGTAAACCGCAACAGATAACGTATATGTATTGGTTTTATTTTCCTTATTATTTCCATCAATTAAAACCACAGTTTCCTTATCAATATAATTATATTTTTTTCAAGTCTTACACTGTTTTATAAATACAATGCATACAACAATTTACCACCTATTCCTTTATTTTAAACATTAGTACAACAAACTTTGATTCATATCGTTAAGTAATTTTTCTGAGTGTATATAATACATTTCCAACATACAGCACCGGTTATGCCCGTTAACAGCCTTATCTAATATATCTTTCAAATCAGTTTTGATGCCTGTTACAATCATTGTGTTATAATATTCAGTAAAGCCTTGAGTTTGCAATAAATTGAGTCTGGCAATTATAAGATCGGCCATTTTTAACAGCTGATTATAGCTTTTATAACCTAATATGACGTTGTATGAAGATTTGGAGATCATGATGGCCTTCGCATACGACATGTAGGTAAGACTGTACTCTCCAATAGTTTGCGCTTGTTGGGATTCCCAATCGGGGCTCATAGATACCAAGACTGCAAAATCTTCGGATGAAAACACCACTCCACACCCCAGAGCGTCTTCTATCTTGACCGTAGGTGTAAAATTCAGGGCCGGACTTAATCCAATTCTAACTTGTTTGGTCTTTGATTTATTCAGCCATAATTGCGTTTCAGACAACATACGCTGTTCACGTTCCAGAGCATCTTCGTACGATTTCAATGCCTTGTCAATGCTGGGGCACTCCCTCTCAGGGTATGAATTAGGACGGTACTCAATATCTTTAATTAAATACAATTTAAAAAATATATAATTTAAAGCATCCTCAAAAAATTTCTTACCTGCTTGGCGAAACATTGTTAGATATCGTAAGTTGACTGAGTTTTATTATAATATAACTAAGCGTTATGTCGTATTTCAGTTTTTCCTGATCTTTTTGGAACTTTTTTAACACTAACAATAGTAGTTCTTTTTTACTTTTATTATGAAGTACTTTCTTAAATACACGAATGTTTTTTATATGCTGGTCTAGATTAACCATTGAAGATGCTCCTCCCACACCTTAATTTAATACAGGTTACACGTACCGACGACAGAACATCATTTCCGGTTGTCTCTAAGATCATCTAAATTTAGGTAAATTTGTGCTATTTTGCCATAAGAACCCATGTAAAATTAGGGAAATTACAGCTAAAAATCACCTTTTCATATAAGAATGCATGCATTTTCAAACACAAGGCCAAGGCGTCTTCGGGGGCCGCTCCCTTCGGGGTGGGGGGTGGGGCGCGCGTCACCGTCAATCTCCTTATCACATTTTTTAGGCCGCGCATTTTTGAACCAACGGTTTTTTCAGGGGTTGCGGTTTAACGGTCCTCCTTATCAGCACAGGGACTAGCATCTCTTATCAGCCCGGATGTACACCTTAGGTTAGATGCCCACACGTGGACGGTTACTCCTTATCACCTGACACAAGGTCGAGATAACAACCTCCCAGGGAGCGGGACCCCCAGACCGGATGTAAAGTAGCAACTTTTTGCCCTGTACATTTCTTATGGGAGTTTTGGAGTCGGACACCTGTAGCCCCTCTACTATCATCACTTACAAATGCAATTCTAATGAAACGGCAGCGTAGAGTGAGATTGAAATAACCTTGAAAGTTACGTATCTTACCGAGATTTTCAAATAAAGAAAATTGTTATGTTTGTGACGTAATTTTTACACAAACTTAGTGGATCACCACTAAAATTACAGAAGAAAATAATACATGAGCGAAAAGGGACGTAATTATTGGTAGCAGTTTCTAAACTGCAATTTTTTTGCGCCAACAGGTGAACAGCTGACTTCAAGTTTAGACCAGATTTTGAATGTTAAATTCAGTATTAAACGAGAGTTCATAATAGTACATACAACGTTGTTAACGGAACGGAATACAATGTTTTTTAACTAATTACAAGTGTATAGTAAGTATATACATTGAATAAACAATAAATCTTGGAAGCTGGAAGTTGTTTCTAGTGCGTCTGGAATTTCCTGCGGCATCGGTAACTTCAGGCACGGGCAAATGTCGAAATTCAGGTTGTTTAAGATTAATTCAAGTGACATGCTCAAATAGAAAATATGAATATTATGCTTATTGCAAGTTTGTGGACCTTGGGGAATTGTAATCATAATAACGGCAATCGGGGTAAGTAAAACTATATAAAAAAATTTTAAAGAAGCAAAATAGGTTGGGAATTTCAGTCATCGTAAGATAATGTTATGGCGTCAACACTTACAAATGCGCTAGTTAACAGGTTTTACATGATTATGTGGTCAAGAGTTGTGTACCCCAATTTAATATTTTTGAATTATAAAATGTGATATTTTTAAAAAGCTAATCTTTCGTCAAATTTTATAAAACGATAAATCAAGTGTTGACCACAAATCGGGGTATGTTTTTCGTGAAATTATTGGACATAACAAACCCTTTTTTACCTTTCAAGAGTATCGTAAGCGTTAAACTTCTAAGTGAGTATTAAGGTTAATTTAAATTTTTGCTATTTTCCCGCGTTTCGATTTGAGGCATTTTAACCGGTTTCCTCTTCCAGAGAGGTCTCTTAGGTACCTTAGAATTTGTGTTAACAATTATTTTTGAAGAGCAGTGATTTCTCTAAAGTTCAATCTAAAGATGACCTCCGATTTTTGATTTCTGAGTATTATATTCTGGATTCTGGATTTGGAATTGGGAGTGTGAGTTACCTCACGCGCACTCAGGCTACAAATCTCCCAAGCCATTCAACCTTTTGGATGTACTTGAGGACATCCGCAATTGGAGTGTTGCTGATTTCGGCCATGTTAGGCCAGAAGTCCGCCAGCATGGATCCTCTGGTTGTTGCGAGAGCTGGGCAGTGACAAAGCACATGTGCTGCCGACTCGTCGTCCTCGTTGCATGCACGACAGTTTTGGCTGTCCGCCAGTCCCATCCTGTGCATGTGTTGGTTTAGGGTGCAGTGTCCAGATAAGATACCCACAACTAGTCGTAAGTTCTTTCGGGACAGTTGCACACAGTATTTGGCTGTTTTTGGCGAGGGTGCCGCAATAGCAGCCCTTGCTTGACGACAGCTTTGAGTGTTCACCCATCTTCGTGTGAAGCTTTTTAAGGTTTCTTGGAATAGCATAAAGCTTAATGTCTTAAGGGATATGGGAATTACGGGTTCTGGCCCCCAGAGAGGTTGTCCGGAGGCCAGTCTCGCAATCTCATCAGCCTTTTCGTTGGCGTAGGTTCCGTCACGACCTTTCACCCATACAAGGGAGACGGCATTATCTTTTGAGATATTGTCGAGAGCTTCACAACACCGCAGTACCACTTTTGAGGTGATTTTCCAACTGCCTAGGGCTAGTAAAGCGGCTCTGCTACCGCTGTAGATACCAATACGTTGGTTCTTGATTTGTCGTTCAAGAATTTCGTTTGCACCGTGCATTATTCCCACTACCTCCGCTTGGAAGACAGTGGCAATTTTGCCTAGTGGTATACTCTGGCGTAGGTTTACGTCATCGGAGAAAATTCCGGCACCCATTCCATGCTTTGTTTTAGATCCATCGGTGAAGATGGATATGTTCATATGCTGGCTTAGTCCAGCATTCGCGTAGACACTAAAATGTCTATTAAAGACATATTGTAAAAGAAGGTAGTCCACCATAGCATCCAGAAGAGGAGTCTTGACGATTGCCTCATCCAGAATGCGGGTGTGTCTGCCTCCCTTGCCTGCTGTGTGCCACAGCCCCTTGTGGCGCAGCCTCAAAGCAGCCCTCACCTCTAAGGCGGCCGTGGGGGTTGAGCGTATAGCACCTGTAGAACTGAGACAAGCGAGATGTTGCACGTGTCCCAGTTTGGTTGCCGCCGTAGCCTGTCTGACCCTGGGCCACCAGACAAGTGCTCCGTAGCATAGCAGAAGTTATGAATATTATATTAAACGAACCGTGATTTCTCTAATAATCAACATTGCAATAAATTCACCACGGGCTATCTATGAAGGTTACTTTAGGGATCAATAAAATTTAAGGTGTTTGGCGGGTTTTCGGGGAAATATTACGAACAAACTATGATGGCTAGCTTGATTATTTGCAGGCTAAAAATATTAAACTACGTTTAAATGGCGTTAGAAAAAAACTGGACCCTTATTTTTCCTGTGCAAACCTTTATCAGAATAACAAAAGAAGTTAATAAATATTAAGGCAAAATACGGTAGTTCAGAGACCAGAAAACTATCATTACCTACAATGCGAGCGATCACTTTCAGTGACCGTAAAATAACTATGCAATATGACAATTTAGAGACTTGGCTTAAATCATTTATGATAATGTTTTGCTGCGATCTTGGGGTTTCCTTCGTGTTATTTTTGACACTGCCCTTGACACTATTTACTATTTTTCATTATTTTGGTCACTTTTTAAAACTTTTAAATAGGTTTGAAATTTTAAACATTTTCAAAATTGTATAATCAAAAATTTCCATTTTTTAAATTTTGCATGTAGAAATTTAAAAAAATTTTAAAAAGGTTAGTTTAGAATCAACAATTTTATTAACCATTTTCAAAATTGTAAATATTTTGATTTAAATTTCTAAATTTTCAAAATTGTAAAATTATTATTTTTATATTTTAAATTTCGAAAATATTTGAAATATTCAAAACAATTAACTTTTGGAAACATTTTTAACATTTTCAATGCCTACAAAATTTTCAAATTGGGTTAAGCTATTTCTACGTAAGTTTCAAGTTCAAGTTTCAGCACTTACGAATCTATACGTTAGACAGCACAATCTGCCGACTTGACACCATCCGATTAATAGTTGTTCGGTTATCTCAAAGAATCTGTTTATAGGGAATTTCCTACTAATATCGTAAACATGAAAGACAGGTTCCGTCAGGCTAGCAAGAGCAGTCTTGAAACGTCGTTCCATAGAGGTACCATTCAAAAATTTACAATACGTTAAAAGCAACCCGTGGCAGAAACTTGCGCCTTACTACCGGTGTAAACGGTCTTGGTGTCCTAAGTCGGCTGGGCCCACCAATGTCAATTAAATATGACAGGTTAACATTAAATGTGACAGCTTAAAATTAAATGTTGAAACGTTTATTTAAATCTGTAAAGATTTGTTTATATCGGTAAAGATTTATTTAAATATATAAATCTGCGAATATTTATTAAATATTGAAAGATTTAAAACAAATATGTGCAGATTTGGCTAAAAACACAAAGGTTTACTAATTATTTGAAATTTAAATTAAATGTTTTAGGATTTATTTAAATTTCTAATGCTTTATTAAATATTGGAATATTTAAACCAAATGTTTAAAAATTTATTTAAATCTAGAATCGTTTATTAAAATAAAAAGCATTTAGCTAAATGTGTGTATATATAATAAATATCGGGACAAAAAGCCTTAAATACCGTGAAATGCACAGCAAATTTTCACTTTACACGTGGCGCCCCATACTACTCCTACTTCTGTTTTTCTTATCTCCTTCCTCTCTTGTCCCATATTTTCCCTCTTTACATCTCACTTTTTTTCACTCGTATTTCCTGTTTTTCTCCCCTGTCATTTTTCATATTATTTTACTCTCTCCTTCATCCTCCCACTTGTCTCTTTTTCTCTGCCTCTCAAACAATACATTTTCTCTTACCCCACTCTCTGATTCTCTCTTCTATTTACTTCTGCCTCTTCATTCTCTTTCCTGTCTCTTTTTCTGTCCTCTTTCTCTCCATACATCTTTAAGACATTAGTATAATCAAGCGTAATCAATAAATACAATTTTTGTTTACCGCATGAATAATATTGTTGTTTGTTGAATTTTTTTAATTTTACTGTCAAATTTTTTAATTTAGGTACCTAATAAATTTTTTCTGACCACATTAATTTATTTTAATGTGTGAAATTTCATAAAATAATTTTGCGATTTGGAAAAAACAATTATTTTGCTGTCGTGATATTTTCTTTTATTTCCAAAAATTTTTTAAATCTATACATATTTTAGCGATGTCTTAAAAGTATATTTTGTCAACATAAGAACTAATTCGTTCACACGAGATAGCGCGATAGCGTTAGAATTATCAAAGCCAGTAGCTGACTGCGGATTATATTCGGACAGGACATGAACTCTAGGTATTATTATGTATTATTATTATTATCACAAGCCGTCGGGCGTGGTACAGAAATCCACTGTACAGAAGCTCATTGGTTTATTGCACCCCGCACGTGTTTCCTACCCTATGAAGTTAGTCTCACTAATAAAGCTTAGAATGCTGTTGACGGGAACAATAGCTAACCTCTGGTCCTACTTAATATTTTTTAAATAATATTTCTTGAATGTTCTTGTTCTTTTGAGAAAGAGAGGGTACTAACATTTATTTTTTGTCCTTACGTGGTACATCGTTGGAAAGCTAATTTAATAGACTTTAAAGAACAGTGCTAATTTTTTTGGTACAATAGCTTATGTGCGGTTGGGAAAACGTTTATGTAAAGGCCGTTTTTTGATATATATAACCGCCATTTTGAAACGGTTTTAGCTATCGATATTTGTTTTTTGTTCAATGGTTAAGTTTAAAAAGACCTGAGTTGACCTACCTTCGTATTTATAAATCTCGAGAAACCTTCCTAGCCCCCCCCCCCCCCTTCCAAAACTATCCTTTTCGTAGCCTCAACAAATTTATAAATATTTTAATGAATACCTCGGGTACGTTTTATATAACAAATTTTTCATCCAGTTCATGTAGGTTTAATGGTTTAGCCGTGAAAGATGGTGCGTGGATGGTCTGTTACACGTTGTAGTAGCAATTGTAGCGAAAACGACAGAAAAAGTAGGAACTTGCCGAAAATGTCATGCAAGAGCGGGGCACGAAAGCATGCGTGCCAAGGCAACCTCCTGGCGCGTCTTATCATAGAACCGGGACTGCACTACTATAAAGTTTACAAATTTCGTTGCAGCTGAGATTTTAACAAGGCACATATGAGAAACTTTGTTTTATTACCTACAGTTATGTTACCACTAGTAGGTCTTTTAATTATCAACCTAGAGCTATAAGAATGCTATCACAAAAAATTCTTTATTTTTTTTGCGGCCTACGTAAACGTGTGCAGCCCAATTCGCTATCATCTGCGTACCGACGCTAGAACTCTAGAAGCTTGAACAGTTGGTTCCCGGGAATAATGGTTGCGTATCCGTTACATTACTTCAGTTATAGTGCGTGACTCACGATAGCACGTTGCACCTGCCGGCAAACAAGTTTCACTTAAAAATCGCTATTTTCAATAGTTAAGAAAATAGTAAAAGGATGCCACTTAAATGACGCACCGTATACGCTTGTATCACTTCAACTTGCTTGTGTTTAGGAATGTAATATGACTTAATTAAATAAAGCGTTGAATTGCTAATAAATTAGCAAGTCGTTAAAGTTAGATCCGTCACAAAAGTTTAACGATTTATCCTGTATTGCTTTTCAACACATTCAATTTCCTCTCTCTATAAAACGGCTTTATATTACCTTAAAAACCTTCTTTTATTTGTTTGCTTAAAATTTGCATTTTCGTTTAACATACAATTTTTTTTAGAGAAGCTAAATAGTAAAGTTTTTAAATTACCACTAAACTCTTCCAAATGGCTTGTCATTCATAAAGATACCCAGCTGCAATTTAATTTTTAATTTTCAAGGATTAAACTGCCAACACTTCTAAACACGCAATTAAATTATTTACATTCAGCTTTTCAGTTTTCTGTTACCTTGATGGTTTATATCGACTCGACATTTCATCATAAGTTTGTAACGATATCTGAGGACTGTTTGTGCATGTCGTGGCTTTTAATGCTTTTACTCTTGTCAACCGCTTTTAATTCTAATCCATCTTCAAGCTGCGGAACTGCAATCCATCACGTTCGGTTGATGGTCTACACAAACCATTCATATTCATGACCTGGTTTGTTATCTTAGGAACTTTTCCAGACGTCGATTGTAGGAATGGTACAATAGTTATCCAATTTTACTTAATCTAGAGATTTAAGGCTACACAAACGGATTTGTATCAGCTTACAACCGAACTTGGAAGGAGCAATATGAGAGTCTTATTTTTACAGCTTCCGCGTCGTTGACCATCGGGAACGAATTTGCATATTTTATTTATGTGTTTCTTAGGAGATGAGTTTTCCTTTAATTCTACTATCAACGCAAATAGACATTTTATGTAAGGGTTTTATTTATATTGAAATTTCTGGGTCAATTTTGTGTAATTGCATTTAAAATTTACTGATATTCAATGAAAATTCTAATATAAATTGATAGCTCAATTTGGTTTTTTACTCGCCGCCATATATAATATGGTTAGAAGTAAAGTATTGCAGTTATTAGAATTTAGAGCAAATGCGATCTATCGTTGAAGTTGTTTTCGCTTTGGGGTTACTCGACCATGTACGAGTTAAGCATAAAAGAAAGGTACTTTTATGGTAAACATTTTTTATCTAAACACTGTGGCTTATAATTATATTTTATGCCCTTGGGAGATCGATAAAGCGTCTATTTATGTGTGTGTCTGTATGAAATTTACAGCCCAGCGCTTTAACTAAAAAAAACAATTAAGGTTTAATACATTGGTAATTGCACATGGAAAAAACCGCGGCAAACAGAGGTTTAGTTTGCCCAAAAATGAACGGGCTTGGAAGATACGTGCGTTCAACTTCAATATAGACGCGGAAAACAAATCTTAAATTTGTTTTCTACCCATTCGATCTGCGGAAGCGCAATCTTTCTACCACCTCCAGTTCTCTTACCATGGATGTTTCCTCTGGGAGGTTACCTTTTGGTTGTCTGAACAGTTAAAAAAACTTCCAAAATTGATTTTGAGCTTTCAGCGTTGTTTTTACATACTAAATGGCAATTAATCATAAATCCAAGTAACTGCTAAAAGAATAAAGAGAATGGGATGCTCTTATATTAAACGCTATCAAAACAAATTTTAGATTCGTATTCTACGCATATCAAATAGCCAATCTGCGCAAACGCGTTCTTCCTACCACGGACCACCCCATCTTTAATGTTTTATTTTTTTTACAAATTTACGTATTCAGACTTCAAAATTGGTATGAACATGTTAGATGAGAATTGAAAAACCTTCTATCGAGAAAGAAACATACAAGAGGTTTCTTTTCGTTTGTTTACCCGAACAGTTTAATTGATAATTGCCAAAAAAAACTCATTTATTTCCAAAATCGATTTTGACGATCTGATCTCTAGGATTGGAAGGTGAGATAACTCACCCACACTTCAACCACAGCAGGCGGGCCCATTGTGCTAACTCCACATAAGCTCTTCAATACGTGAATCACCTAAGCCACCCAATTCGTTAAATGCACTTGAGGACGTCTGCGATTGGGGTGTTGTTGGTGACCGCTTTGTCGGGCCAAGAGTCTCCTAGTATGTAACCTCTAATTTTGCGAGGACAGGCGTGGCATGGCGTTGCATGGTGCGTGGATTGCTGTATCGTTCTCCAATTTACATTTACAGCATTTGTGTATCCTTGGGGAGGATGCTGAAAAAGCATCTCTTAACTGGCGACAGCTTTAAATATCAGTAGCCTACCTTATCCCAAAGCTGTTTAAGATTTCTTAACGTAGCATAGCGCTGAAGATATCGTTGGGGAGATGAGGGGTTACAGGTTTCGGAGCCTAAGGAAGTTGTGCGTAGCCAATCTTGCGACCTCATCAGCTTCCGCATTACCACGATTACTATCATGGCCCTTCACCATAACAAGTTAAACAAAATTGTCTCTTAAGATATGTTGGAGAGCTTCGGAACGCTGAAGTACTACTTCTAAATTAATTCTACATTTAATCAAGGCCAATAAGGCAACTCTACTTTCGCTGACAACATCAGTACGTTAGTTCTTGATTTGTCGTTCAAAAACAGCGTTTGCACTATGCAAAACGGTGGTGAGTTTGCATAGCGGTGTACTTTAGCGAAATTTTAGATTGCCAAAGAAAACTCCGCTGCCGGTTTCTCATGCCTTGTCTTCGATGCTTCAGTAAAGATGGATATATGTGAACAGTGGGTTGCCTCAGCATTCACATATACACTGAAAAGTCGATTAAGGGTATACTTAGAAAAAGGCAGTCAACGATCGCCCAAGAAATGATATTATGAATCGTCAGCTTCGTCGAGGATGCGGGTGTGCCTGCCACCCACACCTTTTGTATACAATAGCCCCCTAAGGCGTATCCTCAAGGCAGTCCTTACAGATGATTTCTCTACTATTAGATCAAATGGGGGAATGCATAAGATCGCTTCTAGGACCGTCGTGGGGTTGAACGAACGAGCCCAGTAACACTAAGACAGGCAAGACGCTGCACATATCCCAGGTTGGTTGTCGTTATAGCCTGTCTGATTGTGGTCACCGGATAAGTGCTGTGTAGCATAGCTAAGCCTAATAACGGTTGTACACAGCTACAGTGCAACTCTGAGTAATAGTCCCCCAGGATCTTTTAAAGGGCTTTTCTGCGCTTAGCCTGTAAGTGCTTTCCCCAATTTATTTGTTTGTCAAAAAAGCCTCCCAGGTATTTAACGTTGTCTGATAGATTGAGGAATGTACAAAATAAAAAAAGGTATTTGTAAAGGTTTAACTTTCTTTTTTCTTTTAAATAGTACCATTTCTGTTTTCGACGGGTCGATACATACAGAACTTTTCATTCCAGTTTTGTATTATTTAAATGCATTAAGGAGCAGCACATGTTCTTAAATTTTCTTGTCATGAAGATGTTAATTCATCCGCATAGCCAATAGTGTAAATGCCAGGATCGTTGCGGAAGTGCAAAAGGCTGTCTACCATTGTGTTCTACTGCAGTTAGGACAGAACGGCACCTTGGGGGGGCAGCCCTTCGTTACAACACCTCTTATAAAGTTGTCACTTATATTAATTTGTACTGCCTGTATTGCTATCGTATGCTACCGTATCTTATTTGCTGCCGTATTTTATCTGCTACCGCATTGCCACTTATTTCTACCGTACCGTTTCTGTATTTTGCGTACTTCGAATCGCTTCCGTATTTTGCTTTGCTTGGCTTTTAGTGGAATATTTACTTTTGTAAATAGTTCTTATATTAATTTTTTGCTTTATTAATTAATATATGGTTTATTGCTACAGTTGTTTATTTATTAACACTACCTGAGCACAAATGGTTTCGGTAAGTAAAACTATTGAGACCCCGGAGACCGTCATCTTCACTGCAGTTACCCAGGTCTTTGCCTAGGTACTAGGTTATATGGAGCCGTGACGACTGACATGGGGAAAAGCATCCTTTAAAAGTTTGGTCACACTGGGAAAAAGTATTCCTCAAAATGCAGTCAATCTGGGGAAGAAGCTTCCCCAATAGTGCAATTCTAGTAGAGAAAAGCCCTCGCTCAGTCAAGTCTGTTTGGAGAATAAACTCTATTATAAAATCTAACGCCCAAGCAACAAACCGAGATTGTATACGCACAAGCCAATGTGCAATCCTACCCGCAACACCGGCCACGTAACAAAGGAGCGTCACAATATTAAATAAAATACTTTATAACTTCAACAATAATTATATTTATTTATTTTAACTTTATACCTATTTCGACATTACTTTTGTAAACATGTCAAAATACTTGTAAAATTAAAATAAATATTTATTGTTAAAGTTATAAAATAATTTACCTAATATTAGAAAAAGTCACGCCGCGCCGGTTAGATTTCAGGGTCAGGTCATCTTAGGTATCAAGTTTACAGAACTCGGAAATTTGCGTTCAGTTAAACATAAACCTAATGATAACCCAGCCCCGGCATCGAACCCACGTCGCTTTGCTCAAAACTATGTATTCAACTAACTAAGGTATGGCCGCATATTATTTCATATATTTTACACTTGAACCTTTATTTTCATTATTATTCACATAGTGTAGAATACATTAAATGTCAGTTTAGAGTAGTCTCTTCTTCATTTCATCCAAGATAGCAACATCTCTGACCATCAGGACAGAGTCCTGTCGCAGGAACTAGGCTACACTCCGACCATTGGCAGGTAGTTCCAATTAGAGGCAAACCCCAGGCGCTTCTGCACGCTACAGCACAAATATAAATTCTTTAGATGAAATGTGTAACAAAAAACGTATGCATGCTTTTCCATACTATATATTCATTCCTTTGGTGTAAACAGTCGATTATCACAATGTAACGTATAAAACACTTAAATGCAAGTCTTGTTTAAAAGATGCAAAATATTCGTAAAATTACGTTTAATAAAATACAGTCCTGAAATCGCACTATACTTTAATTTTTTTGAAAGTAAGCATGTTTGTGTTTGTACATTTGACGTTGCGTAGGTCTGCTATCTATCTAGTTTGTGAGCTGCATACACCGATGTAGAATAAACCGACAATGTTTTCTACCAAACCAACGAAGATATAATTTATTGAATATAGGTACATAAACTACTTTATTACTTCAACAATATTTATTTGTTTTAATATTATACGTATTTCAACATGTTTACGTATAAGGTTAAAATAAATAAATATTGTTGAAGTAATAAAGTATTTTATTTCCCTATATTCAATAAATATGGACTTCAACAAAGTAAAGCTAGAATTTATAAATAAAAATAAAATTATCTACTTACTTGCTGCAACTGAAGTTGCCACAAAAACACTGAGAACAAGAGCAATAGCAATTAGAACCTTCATCATTGTGAATTTTTGAAATGTGCATGTTTTCCATCACTATTTATACCTGTAAATATAACGACTCGCCATTTATAGCATAATTCTGAAAATTTTATATTTTTTAAAACAATGACCTACATAAACGATACGAATAATTAATTTCTTAATACTGATTGATTTTATTGTTCAATTAATTTGTAGGTAATAAAGCTTTCTTTAAGAAGTACCTGAAAATAGGCAACCCAAATTGTAGTTTTAATTATTTTACACAAGTCAACCGCAATTTTGAATAAAAGACGATCTAGACGTACATACATTCAAATAACGTCAATTTTAACACAATTCTATATTTTTGTGAATTATTCTTAAAACGTTAGTGTATGCTACCACAGTTAAAACTGTATTTGGAGCGGTGCGCAGGAATTTACTTTGTAGATGTGCTTCGTGTGTAGAAGCTGGGGGTGACATTTTGAACATTTACTATAATTTTGTTAATTTTTGAATTAGTTATTGTAAATTTTTCAAATAGTTGACTTTTGCTTTGTAATTTTGTTTTTTTCTATTGCTTAGTTTTGAAACATTTTGTTAATTAATTTATTTTAAATGTAATTTGAATTTGAAAAGTAGGAAAGAGGGCTTTATTTATCCTGTGTTAATTTCCGTCGGTATAGAAACAAATAGTAGGTAGTAAATTGAGTTGCCTACATTTAGTCGCTTCTTAAAGAATCTTTGAGAAGCTCTATCCCTGAAAGGAAACACTTTTGACCAAACATTTGTTATCAAAAGTTGTGTTTTGCAAGCCCTAGAAGTTTGTCCCTACAATTCATTAACACCCTGTATATTCGTTATAAGCTATGGGTATTTTTTGCGACATATGTTTTATATACTCCGTTCTCTTCTGCTTATCCAGCATTTTTACTTTATTTCAAAACCATGGTATACTACTAGTTAATAATTGTTTATTTATATTACCCTTTTTTTCTGCCACGGCTTCCATTGGAGCTTTTTTTATATTTTTCATTATATTCTCTCAGCTTTGATATCTTCTTGGGTAATAAATTCTGTTTATTGTTATTTTTCTCCAAGCCTTCTCTGGTACCATTCTTAAACTGAGTCGTCTTAGTTTGTTTTGATCTAGAGCTCTTCTTCTTGTTCTTTTAATGCTTAGTCTTATTTTGCCCATAATGAAGTTGTAATCGCTTCCAATATCAGCGGGATTTAGACATCTTATATCATTTACATGTACTGGGTCAATTTTTCTATTTGTCAGTATATAGTTCAACGTTGATTACTGTGCTCTAGTATTTTGCTAGGTAAGTTTGTGCTGCATAATTTATTATGTGATCAAAAAAGGTGTTATTTATTCCTGGCTAGTTCTCCGCTTAAAATTGTATCATCCTTCGACCGCTGTTTTATTCCCGCTATTACAGCGTTTCCAATTGTGACATTAAAATCCCTAGCTATCACTACGTATTTTGATGGTGGTGTCGAATTAACAGACTTTTGAAGGTCATTCGAAAACTTCTGTTTTTCTCCAACTGGTTTACTGTGCTCTGGTTCGTAAACAGATACTATATTTGTTATTTTGTTTTCGGCACTGATATATGAACAACTTCTATTCGTTCGTCAGTATTCGCACGCCTTCTTTTCCTCTTTCTTGCTGTTGTACTCCGATTGTATATTAAGATGTAATTGTTATAATTTTATAAATCTCTGTTTTTTATTTTTTTTTTGTTCTACTATTGTACATGTATCTATTTTCATTTTTGTAGTTACATTATGACTTCCCGATTCCTCCCGTTCCAGGGTCTTATGTTTCATGTGCCGATTTGTTGTTCTTCTTCTTTAAATTTTTCCATTTTGGTTTCGTGTTCTCGCCGTGTCCGTCGCCATGGTATCAGTCTTATTCCGAGGCAATTGTGTAGTGTCATAAGCGAGGTGCAAAGTCAGAAATGCGTTAATTTATTTTTATCTGTCAAGTAATCGGTTGTGGTGTCTCGTAATAATTAATACTAATAACTACGAGAAACGCAATGATGATAGAAAAAGCAAGTCAAATTACAAATTTTGACACTTGTCAAACTTTGACGTTATCAAGACAGAAGTAATTTAGAATCGCATCACTCTTGAATAATTATTGTTTTAAAATGCTGCCATATGTATTTTTTACAATAATAAGTTAACGAAGAAATGTTTAAAACACGCTTTTGAGACTGAAAAACAACATCTATGAAAAAATATTTATTACAATTCTTATTTTTTCTAATTTGCAGCTATTTCTGTCAACAGATAATAAATTAAAACACTTATTAAAAAACTTAATTTTCAAACTTTGAAGATCCCGTGCATACCCAGGAAGCATGGTACAATATTTTGGTATTAAGATTTTCGACTCAGAATTTTATGACCAACGTCGCCACGTGTAGTTCTTTCGCCAATTTATACACACCCTGTATAGTACTGTAAAATACCACTGATGTATTATTCGCAGAATATGAAAAAAAATCAATTTTTTTATTTAAATTAATTTTTTGCAGTTAAATAAATTTTTAAACCTATTTAAATTAAAATTCAACAATTTAGGTGATTTTTTGTACATTATAAGAGAACTTTTTATCGATTTAAATGCCTATATTTTGAAAATGTACCTACAATTAAAGTTATTTCATAAACTACTAACGTAATATTTTTTTACAGACGTATGCAGTTTTAAACTTAGTTAACCCTGCTATTTCTGAAAATTAGTAGGAGCCAAAACAATAATACAACTACCGCCACTTTTATATAGTTATCAACAGTTTATCGTTAAATACAACAATCACAACATTGTTGCTTCCATAGCAATGTGACTTTTCAGCTCCAACTGACACATTTTGACAGCAATCTCAAAATCACAAAACTTAGTATAATGGAATGTAAATAGTACAATATAATAAGTTATTCGCTTCTCTAACAAAACCACATTCTAAAGTTGTGGCAATTTATTACCACATAAAAGTGCATGCTGACATATAATTTGCAACAATATAAATATATAAAACAGGTAATATAAAAACAGACTGTAGCCAGTTTTCTGTGTGCAGAAAATCTCTAAAACTAAATTTGAAACAGGCTTCTTAGGAGTATTCACTATAAAGACAAAATGTAAGGCAACCACGGCAAAACCACCAAAGAGAACTTCAGAACTTTCATGTAAAGACATTACTGTAGCCCGGTTTCAAGACCGTGTTTAGTTTTAGTTATACCCAAAGCGACTGCTATGTGGTAGTAGCACTAGCATCAATAATACGAAACCTTTTATACATTTTAGAAATAATAATATTTGAATATCGGAGGACCCCACAAATTCACAGTTAATGTTTAAATGTTTAAATATTGCCGTTTTATTCCATCCTATATCTTTTTGAAAATGTTATAAAATTCTCTAAAATTCTAATACATTGTAAATAACTTTCAATATTCAAAATTTTTATGCATTTGGTACACTAAAAACTAAAACATTTGAAAATTTTCATTTAAAAACGTAAAAACAATACAACTTTTCTTTCAACTGTCGTTATGAAGAGAGTTTCTTGGGGCGGGTAGAGACACTTTCTCGTAATTCGGGTGTCTTAGATGTGAACTTATTAAAGAATGCCTCTGGGTTGTTCTTGATTGCATGATGATAAGGGAACGCATAATTATCTTCCTTTAACGAAAGCTTTTTAAAATGTCAAGGGTATAATATAAATTTTTTTAGGAAGATTTTTGATAATTTCACGTTTTACTGTATACAAACATAAGAATTGTACTATTTCTGATAAATTGACACTTAAATAATAAAAAAAAATTATACTTACTTGGGAATGATTGTGGCATGTTTTTTTATTGTGACACTGCCAATAAACGGACAAAATATTATCATACTAACAGACTTCATTCTAAGAAAAGTTCTTATTGCTAACGTCTGAGTTGGGGAACATCATTTATGCAAATTTTTGGATATTCTGCAAATTTTTTGGTAATCTCAAGTAAAGTATCTTATAAATAGGAAACAGAAAGCCAGCATTTTATAGAAGGTAAAACTTTCTATATAAATAATACTCTTATTAATAATTGTACAAAGTGTTTTATTTAACTTACGTTCTATTTTTTTTTTATTTACAATTAGTGATGGGGCTTAAACAATTATACATTATGTGTTGTGTTAATACCTATGCAATTATTAATGATGATAAACGTAAATTAGACATACTTTTGAAATTCTCTTCTATTGGATATTTTGCAGACAATTACCAAGATCAAGTCACCAAGTTCTATTGTTATAACAACACTAACTGTTTACTTTTTCATATAACCTTTGACAATGGCATGAAGGTTTAAATAAATAAATATTGTTGAAGTAATTAAGTATTTTATATACCTATAATCAATATTAATACATTGCTTATACTAGTCAGAAATTTACTTTGACGCTTATTTTACTCCCTAAACCGCTTATATGCGCTTATTTTAGCTTTTATGCAGCTAGTTAGTGCTTTTTTTTTCTAAAGAATTTAACATTTGCAATTTTTCGTTGAAAAAATCTAATGTTTAAACATTATTTCATCTACTATTTTTCGGCTTAAACGACTCAGCGAATAATTTATCGAATGTTTATGCCACATTCTACATATCCCCTGCTACACCAAACAACCATCCCTCAAAGAAACAAATAGTGTGCTAGGGAATCACCAAGTTCTGTGTTCTGTCGAAAGCTACAGGCAATTTAATTTAAAATTATAAAACGCTTAAAGTGAATGATAAATCCGTACCGACAACTTGGCGTAAAGATTTCCCTGAACTGGTTATTGATAATAACAAAATATTTTGCAGAAACTGCATGAAAACCGTAAGTTACGCCTTTGAAATATTTTATATTTTTAAAAGCTGATTTAAACAATTTCTATTGTTGTCCTATAATATGCTTCAGTTAAATTTTTAATAAAAACATGGTTTAAACGACAAGGAAATTTATTTCAATGTATATTTTTATTTGTTGTTAGTTAGGTTTTCTAGTTTTTATTTTGTAATAAAATATTTATAACAATATCTTATTCTTATGCAAAACAAATTAAAATTATGGGGTATTTTTATTTTGCCCATTTTTCATGCTTTGTTCTGATTTATCAAGCTTATTATAAGCGCTTATGTTTAAACAAAAATTCGTATAAATCCGCGCTTTGGTTATAAGTTTCGTCTTCTCACAAATAAAGGCCGAAAATGTAATTTTTGTTTTTTGCGGAAAATATAGCTTTGGGATTACTAAACATCAGAGAACGGAGAACAAGAACGTGTCAGCTGTAAAATGATGGAAGAGTGGAAAGATTAATCGCTCTAAATGTTGTTATATTAAAAAACAAATCTATTTGATATAGAACACAATAAAAATTCTAAAAATTTATGAGCTTGCGAACGATACGGAAAGACCTCAATTCAAACTCCAGTAATGGAAGTAGTAGTAGTTACGCCAAATGCTATTGTTCATATTTACTTTGGAAGAAGAACAAATTACTAACGCAATTTAAAAAAGCGGTCGGAAACCAACACAGGACTTTCTTCAATAAAATGTTTGAAAATTTAAAAGACGTTTTAAATTTTAAATCGATTTTCCAAAAAAATATTCGTTTTTTTTAGCAATTATTCAATTAAATTGATCAGGTAAACGCCTAAAAGGAAACACGTTATAGGTTTTTTCTGAATGGGAGGTATTTAAATTGTCCACACCGTTTTGAAGACAAAATCCCAAAATTTTTGAAAATACAATAAGTCTGCGGTGTGGGTGATTGGGAGGTGGTACGCAAACCGCGCTTGCGCAGATCGGCTAATCGACATGCGTAGATTACAAATCTGAGCTGCTTTTGCAAGCGCGTCTATATTTAAGTAGAGCACCGCTTTTCACTACCCTTATTTTTGTGCAAAGGTTAGTCGGTTTTATGATGTATGGTCTTTGTAATTGCAATTAACGTTTATCCGCTAAAAACCGAAAATTGACTTATCAAAAGGAATAGCTAACAAAGAAACCAGAAAATAAAAATCACAAATAAGGAACATTAAAAATGTCTGATTAAGGACCAACGGAATGATTGTAAAAAACTTGTTTACGTCATACTAAAATTAAAAACATATAACAAACAAATTCCATTTTCATTGTTATTTTTAATTTTGATAGTAATATCAAAGAGATTTCAGAACTACATGAACAGTGAAAGAAATTTTACAGCTACACTATTATAGTACTATAACAAATATTTTCAATAAAAAAAATTAGTAGCGCAGCGTAACCTCCAATTTTAAGTGGTTATAGTGTTTAAAGAGGTAAAATAAGTAAGTGATTTTTAAATATTCCGTCTAAAAAATTACACATTTGTAGAATTTGTATAACTATAAATGCGAGACAGCGCGGGTATTTTGTAACGTTTTGTGCGTTGATTGGTTAAAGCGACTATGCGACAACCGTAATAACTTTAATAACAGTGGGTTGGGCTATGCAAACAAAACCGCACGCGAAGTTATTCATATTTAACTCGAATAAAATTTACAAACTGCATTGCAGCTGACATTTCTAGAGGGTATGTATTTGGAAATATTGTTTTATTACCTACAATTAATAGATCAATTGAACTAACCTTAAGTGATGTTCAATTTTAATTATATGAAGCATTCCGCCCAAGTTGATCACCCTCGGATAATGCATTACCATTAACATGCGAAAAAAAAACATTTTAGGTAAGACTAACCGAACTTAACCGACCTTAGCATACACAATCACCATTAATAGAGATAAAGGAGAGAGTCGTGGTGAGGGGCCATTACAGGCAATCTTGTTTTCTTTAACGTGGTGGCACCTAGCGTGAGCCCTAATTCGCTACGTCTCTCTTCGCGCCGGATTTAGTTACGCTCAATCAGAGCACCTGCCCAAGTTAACAATGGCTCAACCAAAACAAGCTTCTACTGACATCAGGCTGCGAGCTCTAAGTCCCCACTGGTCGGGGGAGATTACCTAGATCTCTACTGATGCTGCAGATCAGTGCCGGAGCTGAAAGTCAGCTCACCCATTGAACCGCACCAAGACGGTGCTACCCACTAAGAGACAAATAAAATAAAGTATAGCATTCACAAATGCCATCAATGTTTTGCACATAATCTTTATTTTTTCTGTTTTCAGATTGATTAATTTGTAAGATATGACAAGAATTGGCTTAAATTCTTTATTTAAAGCTTTATCTCGTGAGTACACTGCTGCGAATTTTTTTACACTTGTATATTTTTTACTGAATTTATCACAAACAAACACTTTATTACAGCTGACCAATATTGACACAATTATTTTAGGCACTATTTGAACATCGCTGTGTCGTCCCCCGGGAAGGCTGGTTTATACTGTGAAAATATAAATTACCTTATTTCTTCTGACCCACTCTAATACGACATAAAAATAAGCGGTATTCTGTTTTAAAAACAGCGGTGCCAGTTTGAGACGTGCATATTTGAACTTTTGCCATTGCACAATCTTTAAGAAAAACATTACTTTCTATATCTCCAAGGAAGGGCTTTGCCCACGTTTCGGCACTGATTCCACCTCACAAAATTAATCTAAGAGCACTTAGAGAACAGTTCCTCTACCATCCGTTTATTAACTGTATACATACCATCTATATATACTTTTATAAAAAAACATGTCAATGCATTGTTTTACTGCAATCTGTAGGCAACCAACTATACACTAAATTTCAAAGCTTCGGGAAAGTACGAGATTTAGATAGACTGGTTGGCAATGTAATGTATAAACACGACTAGTTTATTTGCACCAATTGCATTTTTTCAATTTTTCTACTGAAAGGAAATGTGTGAGATTTTTTATAATTTTAAAATCTATTAAACAATTTTGACACAAAAACGTAAATTCATTGTCAACGCCTTTCTCCTTTCGCCTGTATTTGATCTGTTCCTCGACCTTTCCATCCGTCTCTCTCTCTCTCTCAAATTCGCAATAAAAGTGTTTCCATCTAACCTTATTAATATATCCGACTGAATCCTGGGTCCAATTTCATACCCCAAATCCTACCAGATTTCATTACATCTAATTGTTTAATATCATGAACCACCACGTAACCCCGTTATTGTATAACTTGATATGATAATTTATTGTTTGTTCCGACGACCTCCAACAGAGCGAATACCTGAAGCTTGATATTCAACCTAGTAAATTATGCATAACCTGACAATTATTATCAGACCACTCCGAAACAATGTCAAGCTAAAAGAAAAATTTAGCTAGTACATTTAAAATCAGAACTTTTATACTGTGAATAAAACATAAAATCATCTTCAACTGCCAGTTGTGTAAGACGTATATTTTCTTTCTGTTTAAATATTTTTATAGGTAATGGAATTCTTTGTTAGAATAAATATTTAATACAAAAAAAACACCTTATTCCAGTGTATTTTTTCAGTATATCATTTCATGTGGCTGTAAAAACGGTTGCATATTCACCTGAAAATTGTTTTTTAATTATTAAAACTGTTAAATTGTATAAAATTAGTATCACATTTCACCACTCTCTAGATGGAGTACATACCACTACCACTAATGTTTTTCGCTTAGGCCACACCCAACCTTTTTGGTTTGGTTCGTGTTGTTCCTTGTAAATTCAAACCAAGAATAAAACTTGGCTCATGCTTATTTTGAGTTTGTGATCCCATAGAAACTAATGTTTTGTACAACATAAGCTTGCTTGTTCAAAGGAAGCAGGGAACCAAGGACTATTGAAAAAACATCTACATTGGTCAATTCCTAATGTGAGGAGGGAGGTATAGGGTTTTTCAGACCCTGAACCTGAGTATTAACCCCCTCTTCAGTCCTTCAGTAAGAAAAAGAAATTTGAATTAGGGAATTGTCTGTGGGTAGCGCTGTATTCACCATGTAGCTTAAGATACCACGGAAAATCCTGAACCATGACAGTCAGCCTGAGGTATCGCATTCCTGATCTCCCGAATGAGAAGTAAAAGTAGCCGTTGGTGTGTTTCAAAGGAAGCGCTTTTGCAAAGAGAAGCATCAAATGTCAGACGTGCTGACTTTTAGAAAAAGGGCGTGGCTTGTTTAAAGCCAACAACAGCGATATCTTATGTTTGCGACAAACAATTTATTTAGTCCAACTTCGTTATCATTATCACTGGGTCATGAATTCCTGAATTAATTTTTTTAGCATCCATTTGGTGGGTCCCAAATGGAATGCATGGAAAGCAAAAGAAATAGTTTTTGATCCAACAACCACAAATCCATTTATTCTGAGCGTAAATTTCACGATTACATTTTCTTACATCTTGCTTTCTTTTTCTACTTTTCTGGAATTTAATAATCATGTCATACAATAAACGTCCATTCCGATTAATTTGCAATTTTTGTTTGTATGAACATTTAGCAATGTTACAAAACCTCTTTTCAATATCTATTTATAGGTTAAAAACACTGTGCCGGCACCGTGAATTATATTCACCAATCTATATACTAAATCCGTATCCCTTCTACCTGTCTCACCGTTTACTGCCGCAAAATTCGAGCTTTGTTTTAAAACTAATAAACGGGATAATTTGTTTTATTGAAATTACTTAAAAAAGAGGCTGTTACGCAGCTCCTATGGAATTGCCACCACTGCGGGTAGAAGCGGTAACACCTAAGCCAAGTTGGTCGGTGGGTAATTGTGCAAGTGTATTTAATCTTACTATGCTAATTGTGCGAAACTACTGCAAAGCTGCAACTGGTCATTGTTTGAGCTGCTTGCGGTTAGACTGCCTTGATTTGTCAACGCCAGATTTGCAAATCTAACATTCCCATCAAAGTTTTCGAATAGCGGTCTATTAAGTAGAGCAGTGACCTGATTTATTAATTTTTGATGGAAACCTCACCGGAAGTAAAAGCTTTAGTGAGCTTTTAAAAAACAGTTTTTCCGGATTAGTTTTTTTTGTTATAAATATATTGGTATTGTATTACTATTTCTGTTTTGATTTTCGGAGCAAAAGTCGAAGGTACGATGTTCATGAATTTTGACAGTAGTTTTGTATTGTCTAAATCCATGATACACGATTAGGACTGTTGTTTTGCAAAAATTCAGGGAGGTTGAAAATGTTACAAGAACAATCACAGAAGCACTAAAGGAAGGATAAGAGCAAAAAAGAAACAAAATAGTTGTGCAGAAAGAAAAATGAAGGAAAAACGCTGAACCGAAGAATAGAAGAAATAAAAAAAATTATTACGAACAAAATAATAAGTAAATTCTACAAAGTTGTCAAACGAAAAACAACACGCGTAAGCTAGATGTACTGGATGCAAAAGCAAAAACAGAATATTATTATTAGGAAAAAAGAAGATTGTAAAAAGATAGCAGGAACATGTTCAAGCGAGAGGAAATCGTTTTTTGTATTAAGCTTATTTTTTCACATTGATTTCAATTCTTGGTTGTCAGAGTGTTCTTGAAGTTTTTCTAAATGTTTCGTGTAATCATACTAAATATTTGTTGGGTTAATAGAAAATATTCCTTACCTATAGGAGTCGAGAAATTTATGGTGTTATAGGTTTCTGGCAAAAATCTTGTCTCGCAGACCTTTGTGGGATTTTTGCAATTTGACATCTTATGGTAATCTTTAATATCTATATATTAAACGCGTTAAGTGTCTAATGTTTAGACTATAAAAAATGATCTTATTGGAAAGATTTATCATCATAAGACGCCGGCGGGTCTTTACATGTTGCCTCGGGTTATTGATTGTTTTCAATAAAAGTTTACATGGATGCTGCTATAATTTGGTTATTTATGGCTAGTTTACATACAGCAAGTCGGAAATGTGTATATTTATTGCGATGACAACAAACAAATGTATAGCAGAGGAAGTAAACCGCTCAGCGGCTACAAATTGGGATCTGGATGAGGTTCCCCTT
This sequence comes from Ctenicera cuprea, assembly GCA_958336395.1. NCBI lineage: Eukaryota > Metazoa > Arthropoda > Insecta > Coleoptera > Elateridae > Ctenicera > Ctenicera cuprea. Next base: position 18,457,125 of record OY284495.1, on the reverse strand, counting down.
ACTGTTACAAAGTGTTTACTACAAAACTATTTACTACAAATTCTAGATAATCTATAGCAACTACGCTTTTACTGACGACTCATTCATTATCATGTTGAGGCAGCTTAGATATTTATTATATTTGCGGGTTCTGTTATGTACGTTAATATCACGTAGGGTGATTGGGCCATAAAGCTCGCCGATATCGGGGAATTTATGTTAATTGAATCTTTTATTTCTGATTTATATGATAAGAGCGAGTTTATTTTAAAATAACATGCAAAAAAACATCTACCAACATTTCCTAATGCGAGATTACGTGGCTATAGTTATCACTTTTATTACTGCTCGAATTGCTTAAGATATCAGAATTGAAAAGCACAATTTCGAAAATTCATTTAAAATGAATCGGAGCGCATATACAATTCAAAAATCAAAATTGTTCCAAAAATACGTAACCATATCATTATAAATTCCCAACAATCATAATAATCACCACATGACGGCAGAATCAGTTGGAAGGTTGTAGTAAAAATCATCTGGCTTACAAACAGCAAATGGCTATTATAATTGAATGCATTTTTTACGGTATGAATTTAATGTTTATCAACTAGAAACTTTTTGTGTGACAATTTTGTCTGTCTGTTTGAAAACGTAATACTAGGAGGGTCTTTGCTAACATGTTGAAGGACGGAGACAAGGTTTATGTGTAGTAATTAGGGATCGTTAAAGAAAATAAAAACAAACCGCGAATTCAAGTTTCTGTAACTACAGGAAGATGACGAGTTCGCGAAATAATTTATAAAACTTGCTGAGCCCGTGGACTACGCCCTACATTTGCCTTCTAATAAATGGTAGAAAATTTATTTCAAAAGATATAATGATATATTAAAATATTTAGCAGATATCGTAACCCGCAAACATAATAAATAACCTGTGTCAAGATGTTAGGCATATTACTAAATGTGGGTTTACTCACACTTGAGAAATGGGAAATGGATCTTAATAATTGAATATAGTATAATAATAGACTGTGTAGAGGTGTCAGGTATGTTACCGAAAGCGCGATAACTAAGAGTTGTGACGGAGGGAAAGGGATCCGGATTTAATATATGGAATAATAAATAACCTGTGTCGGGACATGTTATTAAATGCGCGGTCATCAGCAGTTGTGACGGGGGAGAAGGGATCTGGATAATAATATATAGAATAATAATTAACTTGTGTAAAGATGTAAGGCATATTACTAAATGTATGGTCAGTAAAGTTTGAGGCGGGAGGAGGGGATCCGGATTTAATATATAGATATAGATGTGGACCAGAACTTTGATCCGCAGTTGGCAACGCTGCCTACTTCATTCGAATATTTATTATCAAACCACAATAAACAATAAAGCGGGGGGCATAGCCCACAGGTTTTACTAGTCTATAATTAAAACTATTATTATATCCGATTAAAGTTTAATTTATTGTTCGTACCCGCAGGGCAGCGATATCGAAAGTAATTTTGACAATTATACTTGTTTGTTGAAAAAAGGGCTATTTTTTCTGATATTTTCAGCTCTGCTTTTCTATATTCCACACCTTATGTACCTAAGTACCTGCTTTATGATATTCTTTTTGTGGGACATAGAAATATCGTCATTTTTACATAAAGTGTGGGAAACCTTGTACATAGTATAATATACCTTAGGCTAGTTGGCTATGTTTGATGACCGTTGTAGCCCTTTGAACTCCATTACAGGGAAGTAAATTGGAAGCTCAGCTTCAAAGGAATTATTGTAAATTACTTTATCTTCGTTCTGGAAGGTAACACTTGGGTCTTTGAAAAGTTAAGAAAATTCCTGAAAGGTCAGATAGATATTTTCTCTACGTTTCATGTAAATTATTGAATTCTGTGTATATTTGTTAGTTACCTGTAGTCGACCTTGATTATTTGTATTAGTTTTGGATGATCATTGTTTGTTTGCACGACTACATATTGATGTAAAGTTTGCATTAATTTCAAAAATTGTTGAATTAAGATGATTTTCAATGCATCTAAAAATTATTTTCTAAAAATTTAGCTAATTATTCCAAATTGTAATTAGTATTTATTTTGCATATTTGGAATTTTCTCCGCACAGTTTAGATTAGCAAGGGTGTTGCTTTGTTTCTAAGGTAATTACCACGTTGTGGCCAATTTTGTTCTTTTTTGTGCTTTTACAAATAGTGGTAAATTTTTTACGACAGATCTTGCTATAGTCAGTTTAATTGTTTTTATCTACGACTGATTGGATAGGGACTTATTATGTCATTCATTTACGTTAGGTAATGAAGTTCATTATCTGACTAGCGAGATAATAGATTTATTACCTAACTCATTTTATTTACACAAACAAAACTGAAGCTCTGTTTATAAGAAAACTGGCTGGTTGCCATAGTATTGAACAAATGAAATCTATCTCATTCTTTTGGTTTTAAAACAAAAGTATTTTAAAAGTGATGACAATTGCAAACAAACTAATGAGGCATGTCAAATATCATTTTAAGCTAAATAAATCAGTTTTTAATAAATTTCGAGCAGTCGTAAATAAAAAAATTGTTCGTCACACGTGGGATAATGCATTATTATGGCACTCGTTTAATTACACTACTCGGTCTACGGCCTCATCGTGCAACTTTTAAACTCGTGTTATAATTACGTCTTTATCACACTAGTACGCCTTGCTAGTGTTTTCCTATTTAAAGGAAAACATGATTAATTATGTAGCTTTCTTATTTAATTACATTTTTGTGTGCATATATTTTGTGATACAATCTAACATATTTATTTATTGCGGTGAATTATCAACATTTTATTTTTTTTGTTTTGCACTAATACAGTTCTGTGTTTTAATGTCGATAGTTATAAATATATTGTTTTCAGCACATTTATTTACCGATAATTTATAACATACATTGGATTTGGCTACAGTGTATTTGTATACTATTTTTTATTATCTAAAATTATTTAAATTATTGTATATACAAGAAGAAGATGAAGAGATAGAACCAGGATGTGAAATAAAGCAGGAAGAAATAAAGCAAGCCATAAGAAAGCTAAAGACAGGAAAAGTAGCCGAAGCGACAAAATATGCCCTGAACTAATAAAGTATGGAGGACCGAAACTAGTCAAGCATCTAACAAAAATATGTTAAATGGCTTGTAATACTCTCTAAGTAAACCAAAGGAATAGGAGAGAAATATTGTAATCCCAATACATAAAACAGGAAACACAATGGACTGTGCATATTACCGAGAAATCTGTCTCTCTCAAGTAGTACAAAAAAACTACTCGAGAGCGATAGAAAGAAGAATCAGCGAAAAAATTTAATACCAACTACAGGAAGAGCAAACATTATATAAAAAAGAAGACAAGCTCAAAATCACATGTTTGCGCTAAAACTAGCTATTGGAAAGACCCTAAATAGAGGAAGGACACTGTTTCTAACAAATAGCACAATAAGAGAAAAGTTAGAAGTACAACCACTAATAGAAACCATAGAGAAAAGACAGTCTAAATGGTATGGTCACGTAATAAAAATAAATACAAAACGAATAACAATAAATGTTTTAAAAGCAAAACCTCGGGGAATAGATGCAGAAAAGACCGAGAATGCAATGGGAAGGGGATACAGGGAAATGGCAAAGAATAGAGGATACAAATATCAGAGAGCTCAGAAGAATTCCCGAAGATGGAGGAAGTTACCGAAAGTGGGTCGAAGGTTGTTCGCCTTAGAGCAAGGAGTTTAACCGAAAAAGAAGAAGAAGATTGATTATTGCTGATTTAACTAACTTTTTAGAGCTATTAGCTGTTAACGGTGTTTGATTTTGGTGTGGTTTCCTATAAGTTTACCTTCATTTAGATCTGGTAAAGCTGTAGGAATCGGGCCATTGCAAGTTTATCTTAAGGATCTCGGCGCAATTTTATAAATGATTTTTTTTTGCATTTTACAATCTAATATTATCACCGAGACACAACTTCTTTTGCAGCCGAGTGGTCCTTGTTATTGGGTTATTAGGACCATCAATCAAAATTTACGTAACCAAAAACTGCAAGCCCATCCAGGATGCTGGCGGCACACGAAGAATGGGAATGAACTTTGAATATGAAACAAGGGACGGAACCGATATATTAAAACTAATAAAAACCCAAAAGTTGAAATGGATAGGGCACGTTACTCTAATGGAGAAAATAACAGCGGCAAAATAGCTACCCGAGAAGCAGCGGAAAACGCAAGAACAAGGGAAAGACCGATTGAACAGATGAATAGATGAAGACCACGAAGATCTTAGAATCTTGCAGATAGAGAAGCGGTATACCAAAGCAGAAGACCGAACATCATGAAACCTTATTGTAGAGCAAGTCAAGACCCACAAAAGGTTATAACGCTGTAGGAAGAAGAAGGAGAAGAACGAAGTACCGTTGATACTCGCCAGTAGAGGTTTTAAAGGGTTTACTTAATATTTACATTTCTACCTACTAAAGTGATTCGAGTTACATATTTATTTTAGTTTTCTAGAATTTTTGAGTAAAAAAGTATGGCCAAACTTTGCAAAACTAAAACCAAAAAGTATGACAATACTCGATACATTTTTAAAAATGTATGGCGATACCACTAATACTAATTAATGTTGTTTCTTAGCAATTTGGTGATCAGTGCTTTTAATTACCTCAGCTTATGACAACGTCTTTCCTAGGAACTGAGACCTAGAACCTAGGAACTTAATTTATATGTTCAAAGTCATGCGACACATTTATACTGCATTTATGAAATTATTATTTCTAATCAGACTTGATTACAATCCCAAAATACGAGGATCGTTCGAAATGTACGTGGCCTAACACAGAGAAGGCGCTAATTTGGCGGAAGTTGCAGTACCATTTTCCAGAACCATCTTTTCTTAGGTTAAACATAAGAGTATAGAAAATCTGTCAATTAGTTTGTGTTTGATAGTGCGCCAAAGTGACCGTCTCGAGTGATTTCGTAAATAATGGACAAAACTAAGTTGCGAGCAGTGATAAAGTACTTTTGATTCAAAGGCTTGACACCAACCTAAATAAAAGCAGAGTTGGATTTGACATTTTTGAAGTCCGCTCGTTCATTTTCAATGGCTAAATACTGGGTTGCCGAGTTTAAGCGTGGTCGTGTGAGCACAAAGGACGAACTTCGCAGTGGACGCCCAAAAACGGCTACTACCCCGGATATGATTGAAAAGGTCCTCCGTATCGTATTGGATGACCGTCGAGTAAAAGTGCGGGAGATAGCAGACATAGTGAGCGTTTCAAATGACATTGTGCACGGAATTTTACCTGAAGAATTGGAAATGAAAAAATACTCCGCGCGTTGGGTGCCGCGTTTGCTCACACTGGAGCAAAAACTGAATGGTTTGATTGTTTCTCGCGATCTTTTGGCACGTTTTCGCCGCAATCTGCAGGACTATTTGCGCCGTTTCATAATCGTCGATGAAACCTGGGTCCACCATTACACTCCCGAAACCAAGGAACAGTCCAAACAATGGACACACAAAGGTTCTCCGCCACCAAAAAAGGCAAAAACGGTTTTGTTAGCAAGAAAGGTTATGGCAACTGTATTTTGGGATTCTCATGGAATTATCTTCGTCGACTACTTAGGAATAGGAAAAACAATAAATGTCGAGTATTATGCCAATTTGTTGCAGCAATTGAGTGACAAAATCAAAGAGAAACGGCTTCATTTGGCGAAAAATAAAGTGCTTTTCTATCAAAATAACGCACCTGTACACACGTCTGCTAACGTCATGGCCAAATATCATGAATTGGGATTCGAATTAGTGCCTCATTCGCCCTATTCGCCAGATTTGGCTCCCAGCGAGTTTGATCTATTTCCAAACATCAACAAATGGCTCGCTGGTAAAAGATTTTCATCCAATTCCGAGTTAATCACTGCTGTAAATAGCTATTTTGAGGACTTGGGTTCATTGATCTACAAAGACGGCAATGCTGCTTTGGAGCATCGTTGTAGCAAATGCGTTGAGCAATAAAGTGATTTTTTGCCCAAAAAACTTGCGTTTTCTTTATTAGGCCACGTACATTTCGAACGATCCTCGTATCTCAAAATATAAACAACTGATATGAATGCTATTAAGCAAAATTCTCTATATTGAAACGGCGGCACTACAACACCGATTACATAATATGAATTATTCACAAACAATCTGTAATTTGAAAGGGTTCGGCTTTGAATTCCTGTTGTTGTCCTTTAGAGCTTTAAGACCCTTGTTTTCGCACTATCTTAAGTGATAAAACTTTGTTGCCTTGGAAATAAAATGCCTTCATTAAATAACAGTTCCAGATCTGTTTGTGGAATTGCTGAATAGAGTTCTGTAATTGTAAAGTAAGGAAAATGTCTACTATCTCATGGCACAAACGATAACTATTTCTCAAAGCACATTTTGATAAGGGCGTTTTAGCTTTTATGGTTCCTTCCTTAAAGAACTGATAAGAAACGTCCATTTTCCTTTATAGTTTGAAGTTGTTACATTTAGTTGATGTATAGTTGTGCGACTGGTTTTGATATCACATACGAATTGTTTTATCATTGTCCTACTATCTTTCAATTTCTATTACGTTGAATTGACTAAATACGCAGAAACAATACAATTTATTGTGGATTATACAGAGTGCCCATTTTAAAACTCCGAGCCTAAATTTTTTTAAATAGGCAACACACAATACAAGTCACTGCCGACTATTATTTTAAAACAAAATATTTCTATAATTAAGATCAGGGCAATCATGTTTGCATTAACTTGACAGTTTACTCATCAAATTCGTTAAGCCACATTACTTCAACGGTGCAAAACAAAGATTATCGATCACTAATCTTTGGTGCAAAATATATTCCAACGCTGACAAAGTGGACATGCTTCTAATTCGGAGTGAATGTCGAAAAAATGCGAGTGCTGCCAGTACTTTGTATGCGCAACGCTTTCCAGGTAGACGAATTCCAACAGACAAAACATTTAGAATGCTTCTTCTGAATTTGTAAGAGTATGGGCAATTTTCAAAACCAAAAGTAAGGGCACGGCAAGTTACGGTTGAACATAATAAAGTAGCTGTAATTGAAATGGTTACGGATAATCCCCATACAAGTCAAAGAGCGATTGCAAATGCCTTAAACATTAGGAAAGGTTCTGTTTTCAATATTCTTAACAACAAATTTCACCTCTATCATGTTTATACCATACACCATCTTGAAGATAGAGATTATGAGCATCGTGTTCAGTATTGTCAATTTCTTAGACGGCAATTAAACGGCAATGCGGAATTTTTAAGTATGGTATTATTTTGTGATGACACGAGGTTTTCAAACAACGGCATGGTTAATCGATATAACTGCCACTATTACGCCCAAGACAATCCCCGCTGGATCAGGATAACTCATTTTCAAAGAATTTTTTCTCTTAACGTGTGGTGCGGTATTATTGGCGATTTTGTAATAGGTCCACATTTCTTTAATGGAAATTTAGATGGTGAAATGTATCTAAGTTCTTAATTAATGAACTACCGGCTCTCCTCCAAACAGTTGCTCAAAACGTACGGAATAGCATGTGGTTTTTAAATCATGGTGCACCTCCGCATTTTCATAGGGATGTGAGAAATTATCTTAACCAACGTTTTGAGGGACGCGTAATTGGACGAGGTGCATTGCATCCTTGGCCTGTCCGCAGTCCCGATTTGACTCCGCTAGACTTCTTTTTGTGGGGCAAAGTAAAAAATGATGTCTATGAAGTGCCCATTCGAAATGAAGAACATCTACGCGAAAGGATAATTCAATGTTGTCGCTCTATCACACTGGAAATGTTAGCTCGTGTTAGAGGTTCGATGCGTAGAAGAATTATACTCTGCGAAAACGAAGGGGGAAGGCAATTTGAACACCTGCTTTGTTAGTTTTTGTACTATGTTCCTATTAAATTATTGTAGTTATTGTTGTCAAATATTAAATTTGAGTTATTAAAGTAACCTTAAATTTGTACTTAATCATTAGTAGATACATGTACTGTAAAACAACTCTGATCTCAATTTAAAAAAAATGGTAGAAGTGCATAGTGATCTGGAGGTTGCATAGTGATCTGGAGGTTGCATTGTGTGTTGCCTATTTAAAAAAATTTAGGCTCGGAGTTTTAAAATGGGCACTCTGTATTTGCAAAACACAGGAAGTTTTTTAAATCAAATGTTTATCCTAATCGATGAAGAACTTAGTAAACAAAAAGGCAATCCCAAAAGGGATTATGTAGCTGTACATCACGTTTTGTATTAAAATTTTTATACATACATCTTGTTTGTCCAATTACACCTTTCTAGTTATAAATTCAAGTCGAACACGGCTAAGCCGAAACCACGGGGGCATTTTAGAGTTTCGAAGCGGTCGTGCTGAAAAATTTGTCTGTTCTGATCAATAGGTTTGAATTTGCAGTCGTAGCACGATCACGGCACGTTTGAATCTCCTCTCGTGGTAAAATTACTTCCCTGTAAAATTAAAGTTACGTATTACTTAATTAGTATTGATTGCCTTTAGGACATAAGTTCAGTTTCAGCTCCTCTCGCAATCGCGTCCGTGTTCATTATTGCTGTTGAATGGGGCGAACTAAAGTAAATTAATGGTTGCGCTTAGAGCGGTGAGAAGCTTAAAGAGCTAAGCTTTGTGAGTTTACACAACGGTGTTATTGTACTCTATGAATTACGTGCAATTATGATTTGCCTTTACCTACATTATTCCAAGGCGCTGGTGGCTTTAAAGACGATCCTTGTATTGTACAAATTTAACTACTGTACTTCTAAATCATGAATTATGTATTTGGGGCAAAAGTTTCGTTTTACCTTCCTATCTAAAACGTAGGTACTGTATTTGCCAAAAAGAACGACCTCGTGATTAATTGAATCAAATAATGGAGAAAAAGAATGTTGGAGATAAAAGAAAGCGAGGCGTTTGCGAGGACATTGCTGCGATAACTAGTTAGTTTTTTGCTTATAATGACGTGATGCAAATAACAAGAAGGTACATTCTTACAAAGTTAATTATCACCAGCATGAAATTTAATTGGGTATGTAATTATTCTTTTTTTTTTCTAAGAAAATTCCTCTATAAACATATTTTTTGTTTTCTGTCGGTTTTTTTTAGAAATAAATCAACCCAAAATAAATAAAAGGTCTTACGGTCGGTCAGAATGGTATGATTTAGCTCTGCTTTCTATTAAAACTTCTCATATAGCATGATCGATGATTTTAGTATTTAGGAATTCAGTACGTCCACTAAACATTATTCTGTGCAATTAAATTATAAACTTTCAGGTACATACTCATTCTTCGTAATTAAATAATTCCAAATATAAACGCTTTTTAATAGTAGTAGAAATTACATTATTTAAAAATAGCAAGGAACTTTTAAATTAAGAGAACAAAACTCAAATTTAAATACGTATATTGATAAAAATATGTACAATTGATTAAATAATATGTCATGACCAATGCCGTCTGTCTATAAAATAACCCCTCCCCCCCCCAAACTAACTTTTGAACGACTTTATCATTCACAATGGCGGCTAGGCACCATTTTGAATTTTTTTTTAAATAGAAAGGGGGGTCGAGTGACACCTCATTTGAAAGGTCTTTTAGTTCGGTGTCGGATCCTAGAGTTTCAAAGAAAAATATTTAGCCATAACAAAATGTCGGATTTTAACCAAATGGCCTCACTCAATTCAAAATTGTTTTAATTTATTTATCCATTAGTTCAAATTTTCATTTGCAGGACACAATGTTCCCAGAAATATCTCAGGTGGCTGGAAATAATAATGAAAACGTTATGTTCCAAGAAGACGGTGCGCCGCCGCCTTATTATTATAGGCCTGTTTCTGAATTTCTATTATTTTATAGACACAGTGTATACTTTATTTATGAGAGGGTTGCTATAGGCTTTTGGCCTTTTGGCCATGACCGTCTTCGGTGGGATTTCCTGTCGTTTCTGGTCCTGTTGTTGGAGTGGTGCAGCGTCTTGTTTTTTTGATCTGGGGGTTCCTGTTGGTCTGGCTGGGCGATGTTTTTTAGATGTCCGGTTGGTAGGTTTTGCTTTTATATCTAGAATTAGTTTAAAAGTTGTGTAGTATTGGCTGTTGGCGCATTGATAGGTTGTTGTCCTCCGCGAGGTCGTGGAGGTTGTTTGGTAGATCTGGAAAAAATAAGCATAGAAGTAGCATAGTAGCAGAGTGTTTGAGTTTGAGTTTGGTTTTTCTAGGGATTCGTTTTATTAGTATTTGGTTTTGGGTGAGGAGATTGTGTGAGGTTTTGGAAAGTGTCTTGGACTATCGGATTCTTGCCGTTGAGAGTGCTGGTTATGTAGGATTTTTTGAATTCTTGGAGACGGTGGTCGATAGAGATGGTTTGGGTGTCTTCGTAGACGAGAATACTGAGATAGAATCTGTGGAGTTTAAAGATTCGTCAAAAGATTTGTCGTTCGCAAGAGCAAAATTGGCCGAAATGGTGGGTTTTGAGGGTGGCGTAGATGGGTGCTCGGTAGTCAATTACCGGTCAGACGAAGGTGTTGTAGGTGTGAAGGAGTGTACGGGAGTCGCAACCTCGGAAGCGTCCTTGGATGCGATGGAGAAGATTGGTGCGGTTCCGGACTTTTTAAGAATTTCTTGGTGGTGGTACTAGGGAGCAGGTATGCGAGAAAGTGAACTTAAGGTATTTTACTTGGTTGGGGAGAAGGATTTTCTGATTGTTGATGGGGTGAGGATCGAGGAGTGGGTTCCTGGTCGAGTTTAGATCTTGGAATAGAATTTATTGGGACTTGTCTCCGTTTAGTTTTATCCGCCACTTGCAGATCCAGGTGTAGATTCTGTTAAGCGCTGTTTGTATTTGTCGGAAGGCTAACTCAATTGTTCTCTGTGAAGTCCATATGGCTGTGTCGTCGGCGAATAGTCTGGTCTTTGTTTTGGGCGGATTTGTAATTGGGAAATTGTAAGTGTATATGGTGTAGATTAGGAGGGACACAAGACATGGCGATTGGGAAAAAAGTGACTTGTGTACTGTCACTTTGCTGGTACGGTTGTTTAGGAAGAAATCTATTAGTCTGATGAAAGAGGGGTTCAGGTCCAGGGATATTAATTTGTAGATGAGACCGTCGTGCCAAACCTTATCGTGTGAAGTTCAACGATGAGGTTGATGCATATTTAACACAATTGGGGTAAGTGAATTATCATGAAATAAAGTTTAAAAACTCAACATATGAATGTTAAATACGTTCCGAGAGGAAGTAATACCGATATCTTTTAACTCTATGCCATTTGCCTAAATTCCTATGTACATATAACGTTGTGGGCTGTTGATCTTAACTATAATATTCTTGTTTTATTCTAAATGATGCGACGCTTCCAGGAGTTCAGCGCTTGTCAAACTTGTATAATACAAGAAATATGTTCCACTTTTATCAAACTTACGTAATTGTTCTTGATGCACAGAGCCGGAAGGAAGATTGGTAAAACCTGGTAGATTAACAAGTCTTTTTAATTTTCTCACGGGTTTGTATAAATATTCGAACTTTTAATAGATATCCCGAGAACTTTAAGTATGTGGTAAAATTTATTGTTACGGAGTTTAAACTTTTATTCCGTTTTTTTTTGTCAATTACAGCTTCTAGAGCTCCCACTTATTACTATATTGGCATTCACTTCAACTGTTTACGTAATAAAATCTACTTTTAAGTGAAAGACATTATTTTTCAACTCCAGAGGCAGTCCATTACCTAATTTAAATAAAATCTTAAATTAGTAGTACAGAAAAAGATAAAAATTAAACATTCAGTTTATTTCTGTTCTTCCTAATTTCACAAAATGCTTTGTTTGTTTCAACTTCTATTGCTTGCTGCAACTATTGAAAATTCTTTACGTTTTTATCTGTTTTGCTTCCCGAGAGGTGCATAACGGGGAGGGGGTGAAGAAACCAATTGACTAAACTAGGCAATTTTTCCCTAACATATCACATTTTACTTGAATTTTGGTTTTTTAATTTTATATACAGCTATTTCCTTTCATGGGGAGTTAAAAGTGACTATGCATATTATGGCCGACCCCCTTCTAGAAAAACATCCTATGGACATCAATGGCAATCTTCGCCTAAAACAAGAAGCAATACCTTCCTATAGTATCACTGCGCAGTAGCAACAGCAGCAGCATTGTAAAGACAGCTTAAATAAAAATGTTGAGAAACCCTCTTGAAAAAAAAAACAATTCTTGCATTTTAAAAGTTTTATTACCTGCTGTTTTGATAATTTTTAGGTTTTCTCTTCTACTTTTGCATCAAAACATTTTATTGTTCGAGAATCATTTAAAATCCTCAATTTATGGGAATTTGTCAACTTGATTGTAGAAATAGTTAGTTCGCCACTTAAATTCAGAAGGCTTGAAAGAAAGCTTAATGTTCTCCATAAAAGACATTTAGCGCACGAACAAAAATCTAACAAAACAAACATGTTTCTCCCTCTTTGGATTCGTATTTTTTTATTAAATCTTGCGTTCCTCGCAAATTTTCGTTGTACCTTTTGTGAATACTGGAATAAAGAATTAAATTTATTAAAATATATAGTATCAGCTGTTTTTGTTCTTTTAGTGAAATTTATTTACGTACTTGGTACGTATTTTGCATGGTAAACATTTTGTTTTTGTATTTCTTGATACATTTTTACGATTATATATTTTAATTTTTTAAAGTTTGCCATATCACGTTTTTAAATGAAAATAATAAAAGGTCTTGTTACCCAATACTAGTTAAAAACAGCTCTTGGTACATTTTGTTTGAAACATTTCTAAATACCGACGTAGGTAATTACAACTTCCTTTGATGTCGCTCAACAAATTTCTGAAGGACATTTCCTCACAGTAATTTTCCTAGATAAAAGAGCTTCGGAAATAATTAATTATTAAAATTGTACAAAACTCTAGAGAGTTGAAATGTCATCAATAATAAAATCAAGAAAACTGAAACGCCTGTTTAAAAAAAAATTAAAAGTTAAAGATTTTAATAAATAATACTTTGTTATTACAAAAACTAAGTGGTAAATGTTTTTTTGCTTTTTCTTTAAGTTTCAAAGCATTTTAAATAAAATGGTACATAACTTGAATGAAAATTTAAACAATATTTCCAAAAAATATGCGTATTTATTTATTTTTATTCTTAGGTAAACCCCCATATATTTCTTCGTTAAATTTATATTTCTTAATACCTTCTTAAAACATGAGACTTTATGTAAGTACATAATTATAAGGCTCCTTTAATATATTTTACCCACTGAAAAATATTTACAAACAACAGGGTTCGGTTTAATTGCAAACTTCAAAGAAGTCAATTTAAAAACTAACAGTTATGTAAATATATCTATATTTTGACATTTTTGAAATCTTGAGGCAATTCTGAGTACACTTGCACGGTTTTTGTTATAATTTAAGATTTGTTTTTAATTTTCTTCTTTTTTTTTCATGACACTTAGTTTATGTTGCGGTCACTACTGTTGCTATGATTTGGTTATTTATAGCTGACATCTATTCTGGTGGATCGGAAAAAATGACCGGTAAACTTCTTTCATTGAGGTTATTTGTCGCGCTGACATGAGAATCTTACACACCAAATTTTATATAATTTCCGTCAATAACAGACAGTTACTATAATAAAAGTTTTGCACACAGAACATTATTACAATTTTATTAGAAAAAGCATTTGTCTATCGTGAAACACTTATAACGGGAAAAGATAATTAATTTTTTCTATGAAATAATGTCTGTCTGTTTGTTTCTAATACTAGAACTAAGCCGGTCCTTACAGTATACAAAACAACTTAAACATATTTACTTAGAACGTTATGAGCACGTCTGACAGCTGAAAGAGTGATGATCATGTTTACAAATTCAAGCATTCAGTGACCCAAATATTGGGAGCTCCACTTGAAATAACAAACGCTAACATTTACAATTACAATATTAAAGCGATCGCAAATAAATTTATAAAACTAGTTGAAACCGTGGACTACGCCCCAGCAGCGGTAGCAAATTTATTGAAAGAGATATAATAAAATAAAATGTGTCGAGATGTAAAGCATGATACTGAATGCGCGGTCACTAAAAGTTGTGCAGGGGGAAGGAATCCGGATTTAATATAGAATATTGACATATTTAACACAATAATCAAAAAAGACGGGTGGCGTAGTCCACGGGTTCCATTACTGTATATTCATCGCTAATATAGGGTGGAGTGCTACCAATATTGCAAATTATACTTTTTTTTTTTCTATATTTGGTTGACTGCGCAATAGCCTGGGTCTGATATTGGCAGTTGGCCGTTGGTGACTTTGAATTTCCAGTTTCAGCTTCACAGCAGCACTTTTGAGCTTTTTTAGTAGCTACATTCTAAGTCGCATAGGTAATTCTCCTATCTCACACTTAATCAAGAAATAATAAAATATTTTAAAATAATAATAATAATAATAATAATAATAATAATAATAGTCTTTTATTCTCTATCCAAATAGAAAAAAAAAAGGATACAGAACACACAAGGCGAGGTTCAGCATAGCTGATCTTACACCTAACCTTGAAAAATAATGTGTTTATACAATGGCAAAATCAAACAAAAAATAATTACAGTAAAAATAAAATATATCTAAATAAGTTTAGTAGGAAAACAGATAAGCTTAAATTTAATAGATTTAATGGAAGCACCAGATATAAAATTGCTATAAGAAGGAGAATGGTTAGTGCTTCAACTCTGCAAGGATAACAAAAGATTCCTATAATATATTTTAAAAGATATGTAACTCATAGATCTGCATTGAGGCTTTAATTTATTTAAAACATTGGCAATTTGATAACTGAATGAAGATTTAAATTTTTCGGTGTTGTGTTTAGGAATGGTTATGAAATTGATTGGACGAACATTAATACTGTGAGTATTAATTCTAAATTTAATTTTATTGTACAGGTATTTTGGGCATTTATTAAGAATTATTTTATGAAACATAGAAGTAGTGTGCATTAACCGTCTGTTGTAAGTATTCAGCCAACCTGTATCCACTAGCTTATGTGATATCGAATCATATTTTCGAACGCCGTAAATATATCGTAGACAAGCCCTTTGCACCTGCTGCAGTCTCTTTTTATCAACAACAGTAAGACAAGGTCCATAAATTACATCACCAAAATTGAGATGAGAAAGCACCAGAGCATCACATAATAAAATTTTAATTTTGGTTGTTAAAATGTGTCTATAAGGATATAAAATTCTTAAATTTCCATAAGATTTCTTTAAAATTTGCACTACTTGTTCAGAGAATCGTAAATCACAATCGATTGTTAGACCTAGATTTTTTACAACATTTGTAAGTGCGACCGGTTCATTATTTACCGAGATATTAATGTATGTAGTTTTCAGACAAAATAATGCATTTTAATAAGAAAAAATTCTAACCGAATGCAATCCTTCTCAAAAATTACGTGACCTGTTTTTAAATCACACTTGGCAAAAATTACATGTGACATATCTCGGTCAACTCTTTGAGCCAGCTCAAAGGCACAAGAAACGATCAGTTTTCATTTGGTATATCTGTCGTGTGCAGTTCAAATCTGATGAGAGGACGGCATGTGTTCGGCTGTGAACTAATCACGTAGAAGAACATTTAATTGAAGCAGGTTTTGCCCTTCATTAATTGATAGTACTTGGTGGACCTCATTAGAGTGGATCCAGTCGACCAATTCAGTAAAGATTCAATCATCTCTGAAGTTTAATTAAGTCCTACGTTTTTCACTTCTAAAACAGGATTTATGTTACAGATCAGATCCTTAAAAACTTTTAATTGGTTTCATTATTTAATAGGTAAAAAGAAGGATCATTACGCGAGTTACTTGAAACTGTAAATTAGATTATTGTTTGCGAAAGCTTCTTTAACAGTGGCAATCTTTTAGGAAACCTTAAGAAAATTACGGAAAACGCTGTGGGGTAAGATCACACACGTAGTAATTATTAATAGTAAAAATAATTAATACTAGCTAAACCCGTGGACTACGCCCTACGGTTGTTTGTAACTTAAAGAAAAATTTTGTTATTATAGGAATTATATCACAGTATGTTATAATTATCTACACTCGCCTCACGAATGCCTTCAAAATTAATAACTGTGTCATATACGCAAGGGTTACATAAATACTAAACGTACCGATATGTTTAAACTCCGAGCCTCCGTTCACAAATACAAAAATATAATTAAGATGAAAAGTAAACCACGACATAAAAAAAATTGTGCCAACATATTTGACGAATTTTACACAGCATAAATATTTCTTTGGTGCGAGTACAGATTTAGTTGAAAATTTCAAATGTAGTATTAAATGAAGTAGGCTGGTAGCATATAAAAGTCGAAGTGTTTAGTCGCAGCGGTCCCAGGTCTGCAGTCATACTCTGGTGCGATTTGTACACGTGTAAGTTCTGATGGCAAAAGAAATATTCATGGTGCTGGGCGATACATTGCACTATCGGTCTGACCTACATTTTCTGTAAAAGCGGTTTCGTGACTGAGCGTCCACCCATGCTAGGTCGGCGGCTGCACTCGTTTAATATGTAGATTATATTTTATTGCTACAAGTTTTTGTAGAATTATTTATATTATCGACAAATTAATAGTAACCATCAACTAGTAATTTAAGCAGAAGAAATTATGACTGCGTGATAAAACCACTTACATGTTAATCAGTAACGGCTCTAAGGCAAGCAACATGAGCAACGCCCTTCGTATCACACATGCAAAGCAAACAACGTTACATATAATACCGTTTAAGTTTTTTTCCTAGCAGAAGAGCAATGTTCTCATAAATAATTGTAATCTGGCAAATTTTTAGATATGCGCGTCCTAAGCAGACATTTTTGTCATGTTTGCCCATGCGCAGTGTTGCCAGTGTCAGTACTTTTGTACTAGATACTGTACTTTTCAAGTATTTGTATACGTAAGTACGACATTTCACGAATTTCAGCACTTTTATAACTAACATAACATTTGTTTTATTTTAAAATTACATCAACATTACGATTTATTCAAATTTTGACAGAAACCTCTAACGGTTTTTGTTGCGAGCAACAACAATTTTAGGTTGTTAACATTGTTTTAATTAGGAACTAGTAAAAATTCGTTACCTTAAAGTAATGTGCAATATTAAGTTGTATTTTCTATCACTGTTAAAATAAGTTATTTTTTTATTACTGTTGTGAAAATTTCTTTTTTTGCGTGGCGCTAACGTAAAAAGAATAAAGTTTATGTACTGTTCAAGTACTTTTATTGTTAAAAATATGATTTGATATGACCTTTGCCGGCTGCTCAAAACACAACGTTGTGTTTCGGCTGCAATAAACATTTAGTATTTTTTGGTATCTGGCAACACTGGCCATGCGTGTGCCAGTATCTGTTCGGCTCGGTCGGACATTGGTACGCTTTGACTTCGTATTTTATAATTTTTTTATTTTGTTCATAATTTGGTATTGTGGAACACCATTTATTATGTTGAAATCGTTTTAAAGTGCGAAAAAATAGCCCCGCATAAACATACCGCTCCTTCTGCTTTATTATTAGAAGCTCCGAGTGCTATAATAAATTTTTGTCCAGTTTCTTTCGTAGAATACCGTCTTACAACACCTGCCCGCGAGTTTCGAAACACCCTGTTGCTGCAAAAATATTTTGTGCATGCATCAAACATGAATAAATACACTAATAAATGCTCGATTCTTAGAATAGTTTTGCCACACGGTGATGGCCCTTAAATTGTGTTAATTCTGCTTACGGTTAAACCAAATTTATTCACTTTAATCGACCATAAATAAAATTTTCTGTTCCTATCGATATTTTATCTCCTATATGTATAACACCTAGTTAACATTTTGGAAACTAATATTCTGGAGTAGGTTCTCATCCGTTACAGTATAATTTTAATCTTCGTTTTTTGCTCTGCATTAATGTGCCTTTTTAGCCCAACCACTCGAGTACTGTTGATGACGACATGACTACCGAAATGTACATTTACGGTAATAAATAAAATAAATAGGACTTTGGCTAAACCTTTTTGTTTGTTTTTTATGCTTAAAATGAATATGAGCCGCGTAGAGGACATTAATTTGTTTTATTCATTGTATAAGTTTACAAAAGGGATTTTAAGCTGTAGCAAACGCCACGAACGTGTACTCAAATACTAATTTGGAAGAAAATTATAGCGGCGCTAATGGGGTAATTCCATCAACGCATTTCATTGTTTTATAGTTTTAAAAATTATTTTGATTTAATAAATAGCCAGTTGGGATATTTCCGCACACGTTTCACCATAAAGTGAAATAAATTACTGTTTTTATATCAAAATTATTTGTTAACCTTTATTCACACATTTTAGTACCATAAAACCAGTTTCCTTTTGTTTTATATTTTCAATCTGTTTGTTTGAACATCTGTTTTCCAAATTGTTTTAATATGTGCTAATAACGCCCATTTTTAAATCGGCTGATACATCATGCGTACACATTTTTATATCTGTTAAGAACTATTGCTAAGGTATTTGAACAAATTAGATATGGAAAGAATTATCTCAACCTTTGGACCAGATGTAGGAGTATCCTAATCTTAAAAAATCTGCAATCTCGATGCCACTGAATTTTAAGCTGATTTAATATTACCATCTAGTTCACTATTTTATTCCGGAAAACAATACACTTTTTTATTTTTCCCCCAAAACGCACAGTTTTCATGAAAAAACTAGTTCAAGTCGCGTTATTCGAAAATAATCTTACAATATTGTGTCATCTAAAATTTAAACAGTAAATCACAACAGCCGTAATGATCGCATTAACTTACCAAATTTAAAATTTTTAGAAAATCCGCTTAGAAATATTTGAAAAAAAAACGATTTTTTCCGAAACTGTAACACCCTGTATCTCCAAAAAAGAGCGTTTGTCGGCCCATTTTTTAATGAAATTTTCTGATTATATTTGGATGTTATATTAGCTTGTAAATTTTAGGACAGTCATTGTATAAGAGTTTGCCCAAAATGGGATTGTTAATAGATCAGTCAATACAAATTTAGTAAAATTTGTTCATGATGTTATGGCCAATTTGGAGGAAAAAACTGACGTGATTTACGCATACTTTAAAAATCATGTCGATCATGACATTTAAATACAAAAATTATACAAAATCAGATTAGCACTCAACACATTACATTTTATTACATCATAACTGCTAAATAAACACTTTGCCGTTAAATACAGTTTCTTTTTCATATGTATTTTTTTTTCCATGTATTTAAACGCCTATTTGCGAAATAAAAAAATTAAAAAATGTATTTTAACTATTGTTATTTACTATATTTTTAAAAATATTTTTGTATAAACCGTTTTCCGCCGTCAGTGACTGTACATCACATGACTCCTGCCATTTTAGTTGGAGCGAACGGTACATTGAGGATATCGTTTCTAACCGAAGTTTTTTTGCGTAATTAAAATCGTATTTTTTTTAGGAAAAAAATTCTTTCGGATTTATGAAAGCCTTAGATGATGACCAATATTTTGCACTTTACAGTTAGCATTCTTTCAACATTCTCCTACATAGTAACACGAGCTCCTCTATAGTTATTATAGGAACTACAGTTTATATCGATCTGGCAGCTCTTTTTAGCATAATAAGCCATGTTCAAAAATTGTGAAAGCCGCCATTCCGAAGCTATAAAGTTGTGAAAAAAAAAACGTTGTTCCCTAAGGTGTTTTTTCTACTCCCACTAATTTTAGCAAATTCAATTTGTAAACAAAGTGTTACTCGGAAAGCTTTGTTGTAGATGATTCCTTGATATACCTTCACATTACCAAGTTAATCGAAATCGGATTATCCGTTCTGGAGATATGAAGCGCACGTACATACATAACATACGTACAAATGCACTGCATATGGTACAGTAGGTAGGATCGGAAAAACAGTAGCATCCAATGCCAAACTGCCCCTGTTTTTTGAACGCATGTTACATACGGACATATGTACATACATCCCATACAGATATTTTTAAAAATACGCTTTGTTATTGAAATCTCATAAAGTCCCTATGCTGAAAGTATAAGAAAGCAAAAAAGAGAATGTAAAACTTCTTAGCGTGTTCTCACTGAAAGTGTATTTTGAATTGTATGTTTTGATGTAAAACGAAAACAGCTATGTCATGTTTGAGTTAGGGTTTAGGAATCGCTATAAAGGCAGCTAGACAATGTAGAGGGGGTCTGCTTTTTAATAGATAAATATATAGATAAAAAATTATAGTAGTTACGCATATTTCATTGTTAGATTGCATTACCGAACAACTATTTCTCTTTTCGACTGCGGGTCACTGTAAGCTAGCATAGATAATACGACTTTCCCGTCCATTCAAGTATAACGTCAATGCGTGCTAACTACACAAACAAATAATGGCGTGCTGTTTTCAACAGCCAATATTGTAGCACTGTTTGACTGCACAGGTAAATTTCAGTTTCTCTGACACTTTGAACAACATTTGTGAATTTTCATGTCAGTTATCATTTTGAACTCTCCTGTTGTTTTGTAATTTATCATGTATTTATTTTTAGTACTTGATCAAGCACTTAAATTTGAGTTTGAATGTTTTTATTATATTATATTAAAATTTTTCAAAACTTTATTAAGAAAAAAATATTGGTTGAATCAGAAAATCATTTAAAAGCTTTTTCTTAAGTTTGTTTTTTCGTATAATGCCGTCCCACAGTTCGTGTCCGCGAGTTTCAGAACACCCTGCATAGCAGAAGAAAGAAGACAATAGACGGGAATGCCCCATTTATGTGCCACGATTCTTCATGCTCTTTAATTTCTACAAGTACATAGTTTACGAAATTAAGTAAATTTAGTATAATAATTTTGTTTTCATAAAAAGATAAAGAATTCTATATTGCTGGAAACTGGAAAAATATACAGTCTGTTTGATTGTCCTTCCTAAATGCCATAACATTTTAACCATGTATTTTAGTTAGAAACAAAGTAGGTTATCTATTGTTTATTTTATTATATTGAACGTTTGTTTGCATATCCATGAAATAAAAGCAAGTCACCAGAGTGATGGAAGTGACCCAAGCAATTTTTTACTGCGTATGGTCAATGCGTAATAAAGACTTTAAATAGTTTATAAACAATTTCTAATAATTAAATAATATAAGTCAAATATTCCACGGGTATCGGAACCCGCAAACATAATAAATAACCTGTGTCGAGATGTAAGGCATGTTACTGAATGGGCGGTCACTAAAAGGTCTGACGGGGGGAAGGAATCCGGATATTAATATATAGAATAATAAATAACCTCTGTAGAGGTTTAAGGCATATTACTGAATGCACGGTCACTAAAAGTGAAGCAGGGGAAGGGAATAGATTTAATATGTAGAATAATAAATAACCTGTGTCGGAAATATAAAGCAGGTTACTAAATGTGTTATCACTAGAAGTTATGACGGAGGAATGAATCCGGATATTAATGTACCGTCTGTCTATAAAGTAACACCCATCCCTCAACTAATTTTTGAACGACTTGGTATTTTACCACAACATTTGGTGTGCTTTAATGGGAAATTAAGTACTATTTTATAGCCAATAATTAAATTTTGTATCTTTTAAAATAGTGGCTGGGCGCCATTTAAAAATTTCTTTTAAATAGAAAGTGTGACTCCTCAATTAAAAGGTCTTTTAGTTCTGCTTCTGATCCTAGAGTTTAAAAAAATATTCAGCCATAACAAAATGGCGGATTTTAAACAAATGGACTCACTTAATTCAAAATTGTTTCGATTTTTTTAATCAGTGGTCCACTTTTTCATTTGCAGGACAAAATTTCACCAGAAATATCTCAGGTGGCTGGAAATAATATTGAAAACGTTATTTTACAACAAGACGGTGCGCCGCCTCGTTATTATAGGCCTGTTTCTGACTTTCTTAACGGACATTTTCTTGGAAGATGGATTGGTAGGCGAGGGCCTGTAGTATAGCCGGCTTGGTCTCCAGATTTAACCCTCTTAGATTTTTTTGCTACGGGGATATCTGAAATCGAAAGTGTACAGAATCCGTCCAGAAACAATTGAACAACTGGAGCAACGCATTGCAGAAATATCACTCCAGAAACTTATGAAAATGTAAGGCAGAAATTTCATAACCGACTTTTTATGTGCCAAGAAGTGAATAGTGAACATTTCGAACGCTTAATTTAATTTCTTTTTCCTTGAATTCTTAGTTGTTTTTTTTAATAGACTTCTTTATCTTCAAACATTTGTCATTGTGTTATGGCTGAATATTTTTCTTTGAAACTCTAGGATCAAGCGCAGAACTAAAAGACCTTTCAAATGATATGTCACTCGACCCCCATTTCCATTAAAAAAAATTTAAAATGGCGCCCAGCCACCATTTTAAATGATAAAAAATTATGGGCTAAAAAATACCATTTAATTTCCCATTAAGGCACACCAAATTTTGTGGTAAAACATCAAGTCGTTCAAAAGTTAGTTGGGAGGAAGGGGGTTACTTTATAGACACAGTGTATAGAATAATAAATAACCTATGTAGAGATGTAAGGCACATTACTGTATGCACAGTCACTGAAAGTTGTCAGTGGAGGGAATCCGGATTTAATATATAAATATAAAAGATGTGAACTAGAACTTCGACCTGCAGCTTGCACCGCTACCTATTTCATTCGATGATTTATTATCAAACCACTTTAGAAACTAATTTTGTACAATCTATTGCTTTCTGTTATTTTATTATACAATATATAATAATACTATAGATTATAATATTATAATATACAATATAATATAATATTTTATAATTTAAAACTAAAAGTGCTTACCAGTTTGCTGCAATAAACTGATCTAAAAATGTATCTCAATATTGCATCTAATTGCTACAAAAAAGTTTATGAAATTTGAAACCTAATTCAATTCTTGAAAGTTCCTCTGGTCTGCTGCAGCAGCAGCAAAATTTGGCGAAGCGGAAATTAATTTTAGGTTTGAAGACGAACGTATTTCGGAGGACAGAAATTATCGCCAATAATACAGAAGTTAATAAATTTCCATTTAGGTTATTGGATATCGACGACGGTTTATTGCCTATTTCAGCAGTTAGTGCGGAAAATTAAATAGTAGGTCAACCTGAGGCGTGACGGATTAGCGCTTTCAAAATTTCCAAGGAATGTTTTGATAATTTTTGAATAAATATTTACTGATCCTAGTTAATTTCAGCCTCCTGCAAACCAGAACATGTTGGATGGAAACGCAGCTGATTAAATTTAACAAAGTCGATATCGGATTTTCGGTTCGCATTCAATGCTTCCTTCACAATACAATTTCATTTAGTTTGACAGACTTATATCTTATGCATGTAGTACCTATTCCGTTTCATACATATTCCAGTTAGCATGAAACATATTTTTGAGCTGCGGATTGTGGATAAGAGATCGTAGCAATGTGATGGGGAGATAGAGAAAATAAACAGGAGCAAACATAACTGATGAAAGCCAACTGTTACGAGAAATTCGGCAAACTAACTGTTGTTTGCAAGTAATAAAACTGACTGATGAACAGAGAGCTGATAGCGATTGTTGTTTTCCTGAAATTGGTTTTCAGCAAAGCAACACATTAACTTTATCAGAACAAATGCATAAGTATATGTTATTCTACAGAATATTTAATAAAGTAGATACCTACTTCGTACGTACTCTTCTACCTTTAAAAAATATTACTTAAAAATAGTTGACATCATAACGTTCTAACACCAACGGTTACTATAAGATTAGAACACTACTAGCATTTGGCCGCTTCTAACGCTATTCGTGAATCATCATGTACTGCTGACAATGAAGACAATGAAAAATAATAAAGCACCCGGCCCGGGAGGCATTCCTGTTGAGCTAATAAAACATGCTCCCGTACAAGCATTAGAAGTAGTTCAAGAGATATTTAATAAATGTCTGAATAGCGAAGAAATACCCTCTGATTGGAAACTGGGATACATCACTTCTATTTATAAAAAAGGAAATAGGCGGTAATGCTCAAATTACAGAGGCATAAGCGTCACTGCCTCAATGGGAAGGCTGTATGGGCGGGTATTAAAGAATCGCATAGAGGATTATATAATAGAAATAGAAGAACAAAGTGGTTTCCGCCCCGGAAGATCTTGTATCGATAATTTATTTTGCCTAAAGCAATTAGCAGGAAAAAAGCTAGCTTGCGGTAGGGAGCTACATGTTATATTTATAGACCTAAAAAAGGCTTATGAATCAGTTCCGCAACGTAGACTCTGGGAAGCAATGAAATTACAAAATATTAAAACACTATATATAAATGCAACAAAAAACATATACCGAAATAACTATAGCGCCGTAAAAGTAGGGAGATCGGTATGTCAGCCGTTCATGACGAACAAAGGATTAAAGCAGGGGTGTTGTCTTTCGCCGACCCTTTTCAAAATATACCTAAACTGTGTACTGAAAGAGTGGACCCGAAAATGTCATGAAATGGGAGTTAAGCTAGAAGAGGACTTTGTCCATACACTATTATTTGCAGACGATCAGCTAATCCTCGCAGAAGATGAAGAGGATGCCGTGTATATGATAAGAAAATTAATAGAGCAGTATGGTCAGTGGGGTCTAGAATTAAATATGGAAAAGACCCAATACATGGTT
This sequence comes from Ctenicera cuprea, assembly GCA_958336395.1. Classification (NCBI taxonomy): domain Eukaryota; kingdom Metazoa; phylum Arthropoda; class Insecta; order Coleoptera; family Elateridae; genus Ctenicera; species Ctenicera cuprea. The sequence goes on along the minus strand of OY284495.1, from coordinate 18,432,357 downwards.
TTTGGCAGACAGGCAACAAATTTAAATACCGAATATGGAACCATCAAGTGTACCGACGAATATAATTACCTAGGGGTGCTCATTACATCAGATGGGAAAGACGAAAAAGACATACTAAATAAAATAGCAAAAGGAAAGAAAATAACAAGAGCGCTACATCCGATCCTGTAGAATAAAGGGGTTACAAACAGAACAAAACAAGTAGTATATAAGACGATCTTTGAAAGCTGCACGACATACGGTTCGGAAGTGTGGGTTACAAATATGTCACTAGACCGTAGGTTAGAAGCAGCCGAAATGGAATATTGGAGAAGAAGTTGTTGTGTCACCAGGCTTGAACATATCCGAAATGATGAAATTCGCAGAAGAATGGAAGTAAAGGGAAAAAGTGAAAAGCAACTATTATGGTATGGGCACATGAGGAGGATGCCAGAAGATAGGTTGCCGCAAAAAATATGGAAATGGGTGCCAAGGGAGAGAAGGAAAAGAGGGAGACCTCGAAGAAGTTGGATGAACGTGATTCATGAAAAAATGCAGGAACGAGGACTATTAGAAGACGATTGGAATGATCGTAAGAGGTGGAAAACGGGATGCGAGAAACGGCAGATAAGGCTGTAAAAAACCTCGCTTATGTATGTATGTATCATGTACTGCATAAAACGATTTTTCTGCCTACTTTTTCGACACGCCCCACCCGGAGCTAAACATTTATTTTTTCATTAAAGTATTTCAATAAAATTAAGGGACGTATCCAATATGAAACACTAATTGTAATGAAATAAAGTTGAATGTTTCAGTCAAACCGATAGTAAACATTTGAAAAACAGATAGCCCATTATAAAGCATTAGAAAAAGTTTATATAAATATCATTCCGGAAACGTTTTCTTAGAATTACGGAGTAACGGCCTCCCAAAGATAGAGCAGTTTATAGTCCGTCTCACTGGGAGAATTCAGTACAGGGTCTTGTAAGGCGATATTGCTAAACTTTTTCATAAAATTGTTTTAAAGTAACTATGCACCAGTCAATCATAAGCTAATCCTTATTTTGCAGTACAGACCGCTTATCGGTGATAACTACTATTACAACTTACCTGGTATCATTTTGCCGGTGGTACTCAAACAGCCAAATATGACATACAACCACCCACAACCGTTGTTGACAAAGTTAAAAAATATTAATTGTTTTATACATACTTTAATATTGTAGTAGATAACAAATGTAATAAACGTAACAAAAATTAATTCCTTGATGTTAAAAAAATTATTTAATGGTAAATAATTAGCAAATTCATTATTTTTTTCGAATGTCTAAAAAGTACGAACTTTGACAATTGCTTTTCTTTAAACAACCACAGAAATATTACATTAAAGTATACAGTCTGACTAAAATACAGTGTGAAATTATTACTGTTTACTGTATCTGCTAACGCTTTTATTGTAGCAGGGAACGTATAAACACCAAAAGCCAACACACAAAATTAAAAATGATTATTGGACCTCGATTCGCAAAATTTTTTCAAATCATTTTAATGATATGTTTTCGTGCTAATAATATTAAATACAATACAGTTATTTGTAACTTATCTTTTCACAGTTGCAACTTTACACTTACGTCGCAATCGCAATACCTCTTAAGTAAGGGACTGTTGAGAACTTGTAGATATACTTCATATAAGCAAACTTACACTGTCGTCCAACCGCATAGAATCGGCAACATAGGACAATAAACACCCGTAAGGTTTGCATTGCTTTATCTTACCTGGACTGAATTCTTACCGTGAGAACGTTTTAATAACATTATCTGCGCCATAAATTGGGATATTTGAATCAAAAAAATACTGAATTGCCATGAAGATCTGATCAGTAATCGAAAAAATTAATAAATTATGTATTTTATTATTAAAAATGCGCAAAGCACTTCGCCGAGACATTTCTATACTTGAGGGGTTATTACTCGTCATATCTGCAAAAGTACATTTATATAACGTTATACCGTTCAACACTGTTCACGTCGCTCCACTCGTAACGGTAATTTGATCCTTGCCGCGTCAACGCGCTGGAAAATAGTGAATACTACTCCACCTGGAGCATTAGCGGCAGCTGACAGTGGCGGCATTGCAGAATTTATGCCTGCAGGCATGTCTTATTGTATTTAGCAGCCGAAAATATTTCTTGTTGTAAGAAAAAAAATCGATTATTTCAATCCTTGGCAAAAACAAAACTGAAATCGATAGGGAAAATTCGTACGCTAAAAATTGGATAGGAGGAGAAAAATTACCCTTCTCTCCAATATTGCTCCACCTAAGAATTAAGTTGTGAACCTTATTCTACTATCACTCATGAGAAATTTAACTTCAACAAAAATATTTTATCATCCTTCATTTACTAAATAAAAGGGCATAAATTTTCCATTTAACAAATTCATAAAAAGTGTCACAGGGAAATTGCAACTTATCGAATTGCTGCACACACTAAATCGTAGCCTATTTCTATTTCATTACATAGTGGCATTGTATTCCGATACGGACACTGTAATATCGAATTTCATTCCGATCTTTCATACGTTTTTGAGTAATGAGACGTTAAAGTCAAAGTTTTCAAAACATCGTAGCGGTCGCCAATTCAAATTTAGAAAGTTCGCGAAAAAAAGTGTTGGATGGCCTTAGATTGTTTATTAGATTTCGGTTTCATATTTACAAAATTAGTTTTGTGAAATAAAGCTATCAAACGTTTTAAAACACTGCATTATAGGTCTGGCTTAACCACTTCATAAGCATCCGTCAATTCACGCGACGCAGTGAATTTCTTCTAAAGTTACCGCCATAGTTTGAAATAGTTTTACCTGCGACTGCTTGGATAGGGACTTATTATGTCATTTATTTGCATTAGGTAATGAAGTTCATTATCTCACTAGTGAGATAATCAATTCATTACCCAACTTATTTTATTTGCACAAACAAAACTGAAGCTTTGTTTATAAGAAACCTGGCTGCTTGCCATAGTATTGAACAAATCGAATCTATTTCCAATCTTTGATTTTAAAACAAAATTGTTTTAAAAGTGAGTTGACATTTGCAAATAAATTAATGCGAAATGTCAAATATCATTTTAAGCAAAAAAATTTGAATTTTAACATATTTTGAGCAGTAGTAGATACAATTTTGTATGTCACACGTGGGATAATGCATTATTATGGCACTCGTTTGATTACACGACTCAGTCTGCGACCTCGTCGTGCAACTTTCAAGCTTGTGTTATAATAACGTCTTTATCCCACTAGTAACATCAATAACTATTACACAACTATTAGGTAGAAATCAGCCAATTTTTTTGCTGCAATATTAACAATAACCTGATTTTCTCAAATGTAACTTTCTCAACCCTCACTGCCTTTCAGAATCTACGTACTGCGTTTTTAAGTATGTTAATTTTAAAAGCAGCGTAATTATTAAGTATTTCGCAATATCTGATCTTATCCCTAAAATTCGAATGTTTTTTATAGCAAGCCACCCCAATATACTTATTTATTCAAAAAGTTTTTCTTTGTAAAGTGCGCTAAAATTACGTAAAATGACGTAGGTTTGGAAACTTCAAATATTTAGCGTTTATAACGTTCTTTCAATATTTGCCAACCAATTGTAAAAGTTATCTTGCATCGGGAACCGGAAGTTTTATGGAAGTTTAGAAACGATGCTGTTAATCCTGTATTTGGTATTTACTTTCAAACAAATCTAACTCTTAAAACGTAAATCATACGTTAGTGATTTAGTTACCGTTACTGCCAACTTTATAAACATTAGAAGAAGATGGCCTGGTCTGGCCGTTCCAACCCGCTTCCATTGTAAATGATATTCCACTAATTTGGCTCGTTTAGTCCGCTTTAATGAAAACATTTACTATACCTAAAATAAATGATAGTCAAATCTATACGTCCTGCCCAAAGACCCTACACACTACATAGACTGAAAGCCCATCAGGCGGCTGCATTAGTTACTTTAGACTCGGAACTTGGGTGGTCATAAAATTAGCACCAATTAGTAGTAATAAATATTTTTGGCTAGTGATTTGTATTTTTCCATCAACGTTGTAGACCCAAGAGGTACTATACGATCACAAAGTTAACGTAGATTGACTTATATTACAAAAAAATATTCTTTCTCTAGCTACTCAAATGAAGTTTGTTTCATCTTTAGTCGCGGCACCTAGCGAACGATTTCGCAACTGCTTACCAAACGACGTTCATGCTCACCCCCGCAGGGTGCTGCATTGTGCTATGATTCAATTATGCGCTTAAAAGAAAAACGCTAAGAGCCACGTTAGAACTTTGGTTATAAACAGAATTTCGAAGTTTTTGTAAGAAAAAACAACTTTTTTATTTTTTACGAAGACTTTCTTTAAAATTAAAGAAATCAATAGACCATACGAAGCGGGCATTAATCCTCCTAAATATTGCTGCACCTAACAATTAAGTTGTTAATCATATTTTTACCAACCTAGCTTAAACCCAAATTTTTCATTGAACCTCGGACCCGCCGATTTTCAAACAAATCTCAGCGACTGTCATTTTGAAAAATTGTTCGTCTTCTGTCAGAATCAGTTTTCTGATTAGAAAAGTTCGGTAAACGCAACAAAATAATTCGATATGATTAATACTTACTTCCGTTTCCGGTTTTATAAAGATTTATTTTGTTGGTGCAAATTTGATTATACCATTCCAAAGCGTATCAATATTGGGCTAACCGTTCAAGAGAAGAAACAGCTAGAAATTTTTCCAAACTTTTGAGGTTCCAGGAGGTCCAAAACATGTATTTCCGTAAATATTTCGAATTCTAAAATTTTCATGAAATTATTGCTTCTATACTGAAAGTAAAAATTCTTAGAACTTTACGTTTGTTTAGTCATCTTAAAGCAGTAACGATGCGATGAATATCACTTTAACATCCTTTAAATTATTGCTGCTGCTGGATGTAATGTTTCATTTTAAAGACAAAGTTATTTATTACAACACCAAAATACAGACAGCAATTCCGAAACAGAAATAAGTTAAAGGAACGTTAAATATTTACCAAAAGCAATCAAATGGAGTTATTTTATTAATAAAACGAACAAGTGGATGTGGATGCAGCATGTTGTAGTTCACTTAGTGATCGGGCCTGGGGCTTGCATCTCCTAGTGCTTTATTTTCAAATTGGCATTGTGCTAAGGCGGTGTCTTCAGAACCTGGTGGGTTGCTATAGGGCTCGTGAGTGTTAGATATTGGGGGTGACAGAAAGCTAAAGCTCGATCTAGTAACCAAGATTGATCTGGGGGTGACCGGAGGCTGAAGCTTGATGTCAGGCCCGAAACTAAAGCTCAATCGTTTCCAAACGTTTATTTTATGACCGGTCTAGTCGATCTTGAACATAAACTGATTTTTGGGTTTTTGTTTTTCGTTTTTCACTTTTTCAATACCAACAATACTCCCGCGCTTTGGTAACACTCAAAGTGAATTTTGCTATTTGCTTGTTGCTGCGCAGTTTTTTGGAATTCGTGAGAGAGAGGCAGACCGGGGTTGTGATGCAGAGGAAGAAAGGGGGAGATAATAAACGGTTTCTATTTCGTACAGAAAATTTAATTTGTAGTTGTGTAAGACCACGCCCTCAGAGGCGCTGATTGACTGGGAGCGCGGACAGAAGGGCTGGCGTTTACAATTTTTCGTCGAAATTCGTAGCGTTTACTTTGCACACGCAGCGACTGACTATAGGGGGCGGGCTATGGAAACCGCGAACGTAATACGATTACGCCGCACCCGCACTTAACACAATTTATGGCACACTAGACACTGGCAGTCTAGTTTAATCATTATATTCTTGGAAAATAAGCATTATTTTTATAGGATTGAATTTAGTCTGCACTCTGTCTCTGCAGTCTCGCGCGACTTATTACAATTACCTAATCTATGTTTACTCTTTAATAATTTTGTTAATGAAATACTTGTTTATTTTTTCTACATATTAATAATTTTTTATGTTTTAATGTCCCAATCTATTTTAAATTCCAAAAAATCGACGAATTATAACTAATGCTCATGTCACATTGAGGATTGCTCTTTTCCTCCCAAAGTTGACTGAGTCCGTCCCTGTTCACACGTTTACACGGTCTTTAATTATTGAATTATTTTAATGTGTTGCCTTGTTGCCCTGCTCGCGCATTTTAATGCTTTATGAAGTAAGTTATCCAACAAAAGTTGTACTACAATATTAAATAAGCGCAATGTTCGGTAAACTTTATACTATCTGGAAATCTAATAACGCTAACAAATGAAAATGTTGCCATTTGTTAGTATTTGGTTCATATATTTTTAAGTTAATAATTAAATAACACGTGCAACAAATTGAAAACTAATATAAGTGAGGTAGCAATAAATTTCTAAAACGCTGTCTTTGCTATGAGTTGACCAATATGATGAGTTTTTAATAATAGTTTGATTATGTAGTAAACTTTTACGTTTAAAAAATAAAAACTTGGTTTAACACAAGAAAGCTTCTAATTATAATACAGATGCAATTTAAATTCACCACGCGATAATTATTAGACATTTTATTTTTACACGGTTATATTAATAATGTACCTAGTCTAGTTGTAAGAGAATTAGGTTCACAACACGTGAGTCTTCGGTTCGAATCCCGGAAGAAGCAGACATTTTTTCTGTAATTCTGTGGATCGGTATCGGTAACCAATCGACGTTGGGTTGCAATTAGCGGCGCTTGTCTTGATTATTGGCTGTAGACAAGTAACAAAGCTACACACAACATTAACATACAAATAAACACATGTGAGAATGGCATTGAATGAATGTGCATGAAGTGTGGCATAAGCTTCAGGAGCGTAGTGGCTTTAAGGCTAAAAAGACCCACTACCTCCTACTACACAAGCGAAGAAGTCTACCCGGAGTGAAAGACCTCGTCATCTTCGGGTATAAAAGGTAATATAGATTATGATGATGATGATATTAATACTGTGATGCAGGACTAAGGTTAGAAGATCGAATTAAATAGGAACTAAGTGAATCCGTTTGAACATCCCGTAGAAAGATTTAAAACAACCTTTATTTGTTTTGATCTCGAAAATATATTAACATAAACGTTACGTTTGGATTTTACAATTTAAACTGCAACGTTTTTTTACTGATACTGATGAGTCATGTCCGAACTTTAAGTCCCAAAACTGAAGAAAAAAATTGTATTAAATGAAGGAAAAAATGGTATTAAATCAAGGAATTAGAGAGGGTAAAATGACGTATTCATTAAATTGTTTCGTGTAGTACTTTTAAACCCGTGACCATTCAAAGTCAACGCTTATGAATCCTGTTATCATTTCACTTGAAATTATGCAAGCATCAATTGCAGCTGACCAAATAAATAATAAGTAACTAAGCGAGCTCGCATAAAGTGAAACATATTAATAGCTGTTGGTATTAGATGAAGAAAGTAGATAGGTTAAAATGACATATTTATTAAATTGTTTCGTGTAGTACTTTTAAAACTCGCGACCATTCATAGTTTACGCTTATAAACCCTGTTATCATTTTACAAGCATCAATTGCAGCTGACCAAATCAATAATAAGTAACTGGTCGAGCTCGCATAAGGTGAAACATATAATCGTGATGCTGTTATAATCACGTAGGTAATGCGTTTGAAATTGCATAGAAGTGACAACAATTTACAGCAATTATGCGGGAATTTATTATTAATTTATTGCCTCATGCTTTCAATACTGACTAAATACTAGACTAAAAGTCCGGACACTGCTAAAGTGAGCTTGCGGGCACTCTGAGCTAAAAAGCTACGATCTTGTAAAAAAATGTCTCTTATGCCTTAAGAATTCAAAATCTGCAAGTTGTCAAAAAATCGCCCTGCGTAAAAGGACGTAAGACACAATTTTCAAGTTAGAGGTACAGCGAAAACGTTCAATATAACAAATACCTATGGCAAAAATTTCAAAAAATTTTCTGCAGACTTTTTACTTTTAAAAAGTATTACATTTGTGAAAATGCACGGCCCCTTACGGAGCTAAAATTTTTGAAATGCTATTTTCTCTCTTCGAACATACACAAAATACTAATTATTTTCAAGCTTTCTGCCTTCTACACTGTCATATCTGCTAAAGCAATGCGACTACACAAAAAAAGTGTTGGTTATCAATTGTAGCTTGATTCGTGTAGATTCAGATGATGCAAATAACATAATTTTACAAAATATAAGTAATCACGCAAATAATATGAATAAAGGAGCTGCAAATAACTGGAATCTACAGATTGGTTGCTACTGCAGATGTGAGTCACTAGTTGTTGCTTATTTTTACTTGCTGCCATTCCACATCTTATCTTTATTCAGAGAAAGTAAGTATAGTTACAAAACATGGAATAATGTTACGTGTAACTGCAAAGGTGCAGTAGGGTCACAAGATGGTTATTTCTAGCTTTTAACTTAACTTCTTGTATATTTAATAAACCTGTTTTCCCCAGATGCTGTTAAGACTGAAATCTCCATCGTTTCTGGGATCTGCTTACACCTTTTTTTCCTCTCGGTGCCTTGTCTTTTGTTATTCTCATCACCCTGTCTTCTCCCATTTTAAATATATATAAACATTTCTGGTTTCGACTCATTCGGTAATACCGATGGAGGCATTAAGTGAATGTCTTACATCTTGACACAGCTTATATATTTTTTAAATAATTCAACAACAAAATCGTGGGTCGTAGTGCACGGGTTCCGCTAGTTACTAAAATAATCATTGTAAAAGTGCAAAGTTTAAAAATACTTTTGACAAAAATATTACATGACTTTCGCCATATAAGACACCGATGGTGCGGAATCATGTTCAGTATAATATGATTTATTTTACTGATTCGATGTAAACAACTTACCTCTAGAATAGTGCCTAAAATTTAGTTTACATTCTTATATTACAATTGTTTAACTTTGCATTTTGTATTTCTTTGTAATTTATTTTTCTGGCAACATTTCTCCCTTTCTCGCCCCCCTTTATCTTTTTTTCTCCGCCCGCTTATTCTGCCCTCTCTCACCCCTCCCTCGTTTTCAAGTTATTCTTTTACCTAAATATCTGAAAGTGTTAAAAGAATGTCTATTAATTGTTGTTTATTAAACAATTTGTTAAAATTAATTTTCTGCTAAAAACATGTGTAGCATTCATATAAAAAGATATTTGGTAGAGAACTAACACAAACTATTGTTAAACAGTTAAAACTCAACAGTAAAATCGATCAACTCGAAAAAACGACGACATAGCAGACAGGAAAAACTTATATGAATTTCCGTGACGGATAATGAATGTTCTTAAAGCAATAAAACTTGCAGGAAATAACTGGAGACTCGTTTAAAATCATTTTTTGCTGATGGACAACTTTTCACTGAATAAAGCCGATTCGTTCCTTTCTTTCCGGTGCCAGAACCGTCTTTGACTCTTTATTTTCTTATCGACTGCAGACAAATAGCTGTATTTGTCAGCACAGTTGAGAAAAATTAATTGTTTCATCTGCTCGAGTTCCACTGGGATTAGCAGTGTGAATTATTGCACGATATTCATCCTTGACTTGAAAAACTGTAATTAAACGTGAGTAGATGAATCAAAGGCGTCTGTCTATAAGGCCTGAGAACAATTCTGTGTAATTACATTTTTTCGGGGCATATCCATATTTTATACCCTTTACAGTTTGTTGGGTGCTTTGTATGGAAATTAGATCTTGTTTCAGAGATTTGAATTGGATTTTAAGTAATAAAGTTAAATTATGGAGGACATGTGTGCCAAATCTTGCACCCAAAAAATGTTTAGATTTATTTTATAGATAACGTTTAAATTGTAAGGAATTGCTACCTAGATTTGTGATTAGGCGTAGTTATTTATAGTGCGTGGGCGAGTAATCAGAGTTTCCTAATTGACCACTGATTGGTGATTTATGTGTAAGAGTTGCAAATTAGATTAGTCTCTGGTAATTGCAGTAACTGCTTGATAACTGTCTTACTGTTAAAAGCTTTTTTTCCTGTAAATATCCAATTAATATGTAACTAATTTAATAATATTCAAGGATTGCAATAGCTTTTAGTAAATTTAATTTTTGTTTTTATTTACTGCTAATAACGGAAATATTTCTTTTCAGAAAACTGATTTGGCTGTGGGATCGATGACTATCAACTACGCCAGAGAAAGTGTAATAGATTTTACAAAACCTTTTATGAACCTTGGAATAAGCATTCTTTTTAAGGTGAGCATATAAGACGATATTTCTAAAATATTCAATTTTATTAAGCACTGTGTATATTATAAAATATAAGTGACAACAGCTAACGAGGTCTTGTACAGTTCTGCGATAATAAAATGAAGCTCGGGGGTGTTGTATTTTGTGACATGTTAATTGCCCTTCAGGTGCGCAGAGGGCGTAGAAGTAGATATTCATGTTTGCCATGAGTTTCGCATTTAAATCTGTTAAAAAATATTCGCAACAATAGATGTCATTGGGTACGTTTACACCTAGTTATGTTTTGTGAACTGTCCTATACCCTGCCCCAAATTCGCCATGAAAACCAAGCGTAACTAATTCGCGTTGTTCACTAAGACCCAGTTTGTTCTAGTCTCATTTTGGTCCTAACATAAACGCCATCTATTGATAATGTTTGTAAGGGAAAGCTTATTAAGTTTTGGTTACGTGGCAGTTTTATTGGGTCTGCATTTTGTTGCAAAGTTCCAAAAACGTGTAAGTTTTCTCATTGGACCAATTATTAATTTTTTTTTCAATCACACGTATACATTTTTAACAGGAAATCGGTAAAGTAGAAAATGTGTTACTTAGAGCAAGCATCTTTGGGTCTACCAGTCAGCGTTTACATCCGCTAAATTAGTGATTAGGTATGTCCAAATTTAGATCAGGTCGTGTAAAAAAAACTGGCCCGACCTAGATGGTGGACTTTGCCTGTTTAGACCAAGTGACCTAAATAATATAGGTAAAATTTGGGGCACCAAACGTTCGGTATAAACACCACTCATTAAAAAATTACATATTTAACAGAAAGGGGGATATTAGCTTTACACTATAATCTACTTGAGGGCAGCAGGGCAAAACATCAAGTTTTAAGCTCCATTTTTAGCTGACATGTGCTGCCATCTATTGAATTCAGGTTTTTGTTTCCAAGGTGGTTGCCACCGAAATATACAATATGTTGTTTTACAGAATCGAATAGCCCTTTTGATTCTGCATGTAAAAGTAAAAACTGTGGCAAAGTAGAGGCAAAACGTACACAGTTTTATTCAGTACGTTACCTGGCTGCATTCTGGACAGTGCGCATTGGCCTCTTTGGTCTTTTCATGCCTTTTATAACGAATTTTCCATTTTTCAGAACTTTTAAACGTTGGTTTGAATTTTTGTTGCTTTGGCTTTTTTGTTATTGTCTTATTAGCGTTGTTTTAAAGTATTTGTTTCTTTTTTATGTATTTTTCAGTATTAGGCTCATTCTTACTTTATTATTGGTGTTAGGTTGACAGTATTAACCTGAACGAATAGGGTATGCAGTGTGTTCTATGATTAGCCGAGCCAAGGCAGATAACATGGAGAAACTGAAAATCTCGAATAGTATCTCTCTGATATGCTCCAGTCAATTTTAGACTTCATAACGATAAAGAACGCATATTTTTGTAATAATTGATAACGATTTTGGTAAGCTTCTGGTTTTATTACGGCACAAATTAATTGGTTTGCGATTGCAATAAACAAGTTGGGCTTATAACTCCGAATTTACGCTTTCCGAATGCGTGTGTTAATAGCTGAGTTCGTAACTGAGTGTGCACGCTCTGATACAACAACTGTACCAAGAATGCAGCGGTTCAAATTACGCTCAACGTCAGTGTTTTTGAAAAATAATTTGTAATTCCTATTACGTGTTTTATTTTATAAAAAGTAACTATAATCTTTGTACTTATTGATTTAATCTTTATTAAGTCATTATTTGCATAACAAATAAAAACTCAAAATAGTAATTCAGCTATTTTACAACCATTAAACCATAGATCATGATGATTTACTATTTATACGTTTCAAAATTAAATTTATTCAAACTGATTTGACAAACTTTCAGGTTATTTCACAGTTTCTTAATATTTATTGAAAATTTAGATTTTTCCGATACAAGTAATTTGATGGGTATCGTTTACTAAATAGTTTTATAGTTTTCATTAATTATTATTCAGTATATAAACTATGATTTAATATCTGTGAACAATCTGAATTATTATTTAAGGTATTTAATTGTTAAATAGTTTATTATGCAAAGATGACTTAATGAAGATTTAATTAAACATAATATTTTGTATAATTTAACATTTTTCAACAAAATGCTGCAGAAAAAAAAATAAAGCAGATAATTAGAGAAAAACAATAATAAGAAGAAAATTGGCGGTAAGCGAGATTTGAACCGCTGCACTTTTGGTGGCGTTGGTTTTTCGCAAGCGAGCAACGTCCGTTTGCTAACTGCGCTATAAAACGCGCTTGCAGGAAACTTAATTTCGGAGATAGAAGCCGAACTTGTTTATTGCAATCGTAAGTTAATTAATTAAAACTGTAATTAATCCGGAAGCTTACCAAAATGCTCAGCGAGTAATACAAAAATATTCGTCGTTATGGCGTCTAAAATTAACGAGTGCATTTCAGAGAGACACTATACGAGTTTTTCAGTTTTGCCATGTTATCTGTCTATGGTCGGCTACTTCCAGTGCACATTGTATAAGTCAGTGGCGGTCTGTCCTATTGGGCTTGACCCATGAGTTTAAAAAAAGCAAATTCTAACTTTCAATAAAAAAAAAAGTTACTTTTACAGTTTTTACTTTTTAAAACCACCGCGTTACATTAAAAATTAGGCGCCAAATAAATACACTGTTGCCTTTAAACACAGTTCCACACGTAAAGGCCGAGCTTATCTGCCCAAATGATTACAATCAACCAATCTATTGATCTTAATACGTTTGCATTTGCATGCACATTGATACAAATAATGGAATGATCAGATGGAGAGATGCAAAGAAATAGTAGAAATTTCAGAACGCAATAAGCACGGAAGCATCTGGTAGTATTTACTTTACTTGCGCCGCCGGTCAGCGGCAGTTAGGTGCAGCGTGCAGTTATGGGAAGAAATCTAGATCGTTTAATACTGAATGGTATAACATAATAGACTGGCTAACTGGTAGCGACATTAAAAATAAACTATTTTGATGGAATTGCTTACTATTTGCATCTATGTATAACCCTTCAAAAGTATAACCTGAAACAGGATACTGTTTTTCAGCTGCAATTATGAAACGTGCGTCGACCAAAGAACATTTATCTGCAGTTGTTAGATTAAAATTATTTGCAAATCACGCATTAACGTGGCTTAAGACAAAGGTTTACGTTATCAAATTAAAGTGCATAATAAAAATGTGAAATTTAATAGGGACTTTATGGGTAGATTAATTCATTTAGGAACAGGTCTTGGTAAATTAAAGTTGCCGTAATTTTTTTACTTTTTAATATTAATGTTAAATAATTTTTGCCATAGCTTAGTCAAATTTTGAACCCACAGAACGTCACTGGTATATGTTCTATTTTGTTTTGCTTTGTCAATCTTTCAACCATGGTTTGTAACTCAGCATAAACAGAGATGTTTTTCTTAATTTAAAGTTTAGAAGAAAACGACTTGTTACATGCTTTTGCCGGACGCTGTATTATTCAACGCCTAAAGTTTTGATAAAATCAAAAAAGTTGATGAAATATCAAACAGACATATTTTTAAAGTTTTACGTTACAAGAGGCGTAAACTATTAGATTCTATTTTTCTAAAAAGAAGGACAAAAGAGCTTTAACGCATTTCCACTATTTTTTGAAACAAGTCTCCAATTCCAACTATTAATTCCTATTAGTAAACATGGACGTTATTATTGCTTGTTAATAATTAATAAAATGCAGTATTATGAGGATTAAATTGCATGAGTGCGGAATCCGCTTTCCAATTTTCATCAGAGGGATCATTAATACCCTAAAATTATCTACAACTCTATTAATGTGTTTACATAATTTATTGGGCTCTTTAATGAAGCCGACCTTTTGCAACATAGATTAGCTAACAAAGCAAATTATTACATATTCTATTACCTTATTAAATGGAACTTTATGTGGCTTTCCATATTCTTTTATGTGAACGACTAAATAAATTGATTTAAATACAGCATTTACCAATACACTATTGCAATTTTAACATGAAAAAGTCCACAAGAGAAAAATGTGATCTAAATAAATATTTGGAAGTTTTTATTATACAAAATTTGAACTTATTATTACAGCATGTAATGTTAAAGTATATTTCGTATGGTTGGTTGCCTAACTTACTGAATTAAATTAGAAAACATTTATTTTATTTCTACACTGCTAATTTACAATCTACTTACTATTTCGTAGAGTAATCACTGTAATCAGTAAATGTATCGAAAGAAGAAACATGAGTAGAGAGGTCATCCATCGACGATTTTTTTTTATTTGAAAATAAAGTATTATCGGTATTTAAATTAAAAAAAACCGTGATCTTGCACTTTACTTTATAACTGATTATTTAAAGCCAATTTCTTGTGCAAACGCATTTTTCAAAATTAGTAAGTTATGCAACCAAGTGTAAAATATGGATAGTGGGAGTTGTATTCAGACCCAGTGGTAACAGCAGACTAGATATAAATATACTGGGTGTTCTTTTTAAAACAATTAAATAACTTTAAAACTAACTTTAAAATAAACAAGATAATGAACCGCTGTACAAGCGAAGTTGCAAGGTGCAAAGGTGGTCGCAATATGGCATTAGAGTTGTTGAGTGCTACTCAGCCCTTCACCCTCGGCCACCCTAACTTAAAAATATGAAACGGCAACATCTTGTGCTATATCAAATTAAAGCGCTTAGAAATACTAACATTGAAATGAAAATTACAATTAAGCAGTCCCAGTCATGGCTAAAACAGCTAAAGTCATACAAGGTATCTTTAATTTAAACGTTTAATGCTTTATACAAAAGTTTTCTAACACAGAAACACTAGTAAACGGATTTGAGACCAAATAAGGTTCTAAATTCTCGGATTATTCAATTTCTTTACGCCCGTAGAGATTCTGGGTCGGTTTTGTACACAACAGATTTAAATGAAACACATAAAAAAGTCAAGAGGCTTTAGTCCGGGGATCGTACTGGCCATTTTACTGGCCTCTTCTACTAGCCCACTGACCAGAAAACCTTTCATTTAGAAATTGCCTTGCGGGCATCACATAATGTGGAAGAGCACCATCTTGTTGTACAGAAGTAAATCTTTTCATTCAGACTTTCTTGGAAGAACAGACGACCAACCATTTTATTTTCTAATATTCCTGCGCAGACGTTAATTTTCTGATGCCCCTCGGGGTTTTCGTCGCACCAATACGAGCAGTTATATTTATTAACATAACCATTTAAAAAAAAACATACATTCATTACTGAAGCAAATGTTCCTTATGAGATATACGTAACTGTTTATCATTTTCGTCATAATTTCGCAAAATTTAAGTCTTGTATTGTCCTCATCTTCAGTCAATTCTTAATGGCGTCGAATCTTCTACGGATGAGATTTGTGTAATTTCCATATTTTGCGAAAGAACTCTTAAAATGCTAGTAGCAGCGGAAAGTTGGCGGACGGACTGCGTTGGAGTCAATGCTACTTCACACAAAACTTTAATTTCTGGGACTTCGTTTAATACTCTGAGCTGCTGACGGTTTTTTACCCTACGAATCCAGATTCTCTAAATTTTGCAAACAATTCGAATATACTTACGAGATACATGGTTTGTAACATGCCTTTCATAAAAAACAGCAGCTGTTCTTAGAGCACACTAATATTCAGCTTCGCATATGAAAATAAAGTCGATTTTCTCGTCCAATTTTTATTTCTCTGTTAGCATTTTTTAGGTGATTTAATTTGATGTATCACAAGAGGTATGTGGGTACGCGATTTTATATTTTTGAGTAGAGACAGGGGGGGGGGGGTGAAACATAAAAACGTCGAATTAAACTTGACTTCATTAAATACACTAATGTCAACACAAAAGGTAAAAACAAACGTAAAGTCATTTTTCCTTCTGATTTCACACTGCGAATCAAAATGGTACGCTCCGGGCAATAATACGTAAAAAACGATTACCTTCTAAAAGTCACTAAACTAGGTTTTTAGACCAGATTACGTAGGATCTGATTTGTATGTAGTATAGAGTTCCAAACTTCAAACCCAAGGCTGAATTATAAATAACCAAACTTCGGAGTTTAAAAGCTTATTGAAGCTTTAGCTTCTTCAACCTTGGAATGGTTCTAAAATTTATATAAAACTTCTACTTTCAATCGTAGTGAATATGAAATTTACGATAGAAATATGAAGCTATTATGTAAAAATTTTGAGTTTTCACAATAATTAACATTGGCTTCCCCTGTAGAGCGTAGGTGTAGTTAGTGGACATTAAATTTTGATATTAACACTACTATAATCTAAATAATTGTGATGTGCTGCAAAGTGCGGTTTTAGAATTGAAGAAATATCAGGTATTTACATTTATTTCTTGTTGATATATTAAAAACAGTTGTTGTTAAAAGGTGATAGTAACGTAGATACTAACAATCACCCAAGTAAAAAATGGTCAGATATTTCTCCAGGAGAAGATATCCTATACAAGATGGACTCGACATTAACTTCGTTAGCAATATACGCCGCTGCTGCCCTCTTGCGGTGGTCTGGTTAGACTGCTGCTGCTTAGCCGTCGAGTAGTGCGCGGCCCGTATAGTTGGCGCTAGTAGTATATTATAGTACGGGATGCGTGTTATGGGTGTAACATTGTTCAATATAGTAGGGAGCTATTCAGCAAAAATGTACGCGAAAAATATATAACTTTTCCGTTTCCGGTTACTGTTAATATTGTAATAAATTTTACTTATGTTTCGGATACGGTTTTCTGTTGCTTTAAATTTCGGTTTCAAATACGCTTACCGGTATTAAGAAGTATGTTTGATATTTTGCAGATGTAAGAAAACACTGAGAATTCAAAGCAAAACATTAAAGGAACATTTCAGATTACACAGCTCATTGAAAGTTTCAATTTTGACGAACTTTGAGTTACAGAATTCCTTCCATAATGTACAGTGTGCGCAACTAAGAATGGGCGCCGGCCATATCTCAGAAACCTATCATCACACAAGTTTAGGAAAAAAAATACCTTAAGTAAAGTGACCCTGAAAAATTGCTGGAAAATATTTTCGAGTTTCTAAAATGGCCGCTAGGGGGCGTAACAGCCATGACCAAATAGAAAATTAGGTTTTTCTCCGTATTTTGCTCAATTAAGTGGTATTGAAAATATATGCATCGTAATCCAGGGACAATTTCGAATCTTATTAGTTTTACAATTTTTGTTCTATCTTTAAAAATAAAGTAGTGGGGGAATGCCAAAATATATTTTTTTTAAATGTCGTTTACTCCGATTAGCCTTAATGGAAATTAACAAACTTGGTCTCGTTACAAAGGGCGTTTCTTAGTCTATCGAGTGCGCTTTACGCTGTTTTCATTTGATTATTACCGTTGCCGCTAGAGGGCGTTATCTGACATGTCAACAAATATCGCGCTTTTTCTAAAGAAATTTAAATGGAATGATATGTTTATTTTTTCACGGTAAAATAGAGAATTAAAAGCTTAAGATGTCAGTGAAAACCGCAACTCGATAACTTTTTTCTAACAGTAGATATTAGCAAACAAAGTTGAAATTATGGATTATTCTCAGATCTTGGCCAAAGAATTTGCAAAGTAGCTGTTGAAAACAAGTAAGCTGTGAAAATGACACACTGAAGAAACAACATATGTTAATATATTACATAATATAAAAATTAGTAATTAATAACAACAACAACTAATATAACGGTAATAACAATAAACAATGTAACAAATCAAACGTTCAAAAAAGTACACGCAAAAAACACATCACAACACATTAAAAAATTTAGATTGTAATTAGTGGCGCCCTAGATGTTCACAATGTCGTCCATCATTTTCGATGCAAGAATTCATTCTCTGACGAGTGGATTGAACGGAAGTCTCTACTTCTGCCATCGAAATACTTTGAATGGCATTTCTTATTCTTTCGATCATGTCGTCCCTTGTAGTGGGTCTGGTGGCAAAAACCAGAACTTTTATTTGCCCCCACAAATAAAAATCTAGGCAAGTCAGGTCTGGGGACCTGGCCGGCCAATGAAATGGGCTTCCACGTCTTATCCACCTGTCAGGATATGTCTGGTCTAAAAAATCCCGAACGTTCAAAGAGAAATGCGCCTGGCACCCATCATGTTGGAAAAACATATCACGACGAATTGCTAGAGCTACGTCTTATAGAAAAAGTGTCAATTCGTTTTTTAAATCATTTAGATAACGTTCTCCATTAAGAGTTTCATTGAAACCCATAGACTATGGCAGCAACAGTTGCATTTCTCATGCATTCGAAGTAAATCGCTAACATGTCAAATGCTTCTTCATTTCTAAGAATCATTATAATTTTAAGAATTAATTCCAAAATGAAGACACAAATTCAATTAGAAAAGTAAATACTACACAAAATAGCAACAATGACAAGTTGATATTTTTGGCACGTTATGTTGTTTCTTCATTGTGTCATTTTCACAGCTTACTTGTGTTCAACAGCTACTTTGCAAATTCCGTCGCCAAGATCTGAGAATAATTCATAATTTCAACTTTGTTTGCTAATATCTACTGTTAGAAAAAAGTTATCGAGTTGCGGTTTTCACTGACATCTTAAGCTTTTAATTCTCTATTTTACCGTGTAAAAATAAACATACCATTCCATTTAAATTTCTTTAGAAAAAGCGCGATATTTGTTGACATGTCAGATAACGCCCTCTAGCGGCGACGGTAATAATCAAATAAAAACAGCGTAAAGCGAACTCGATATACTAAGAAACGCCCTTTGTAACGAGACCAAGTTTGTTAAATTCCATTAAGGCTAATCGGAGTAAACGAGATTTAAAAAAAATATATTTTGGCATCCCCCCACCACTTTATTTTTAAAGATAGAAAAAAAATTGTAAAATTAATAAGATTCGAAATTGTCCCTGGATTACGATGCATATATTTTCAATACCACTTAATTGAGCAAAATACGGAGAAAAACCTAATTTTCTATTTGGTCATGGCTGTCACGCCCCCTAGCGGCCATTTTAGAAACTCAAAAATACTTTCCAGCAATTTTTCAAGGTCACTTTACTTAAGGTATTTTTTTTCCTAAACTTGTGCGATGATTGGTTTCTGAGATATGGCCGGCGCCCATTCTTAGTTGCCCACCCTGTACAGTACAGTTCGGGAAATAAAAACGTAAACTAATTGTTATAAACATTATCATGAAAGGCCATATGTTGCAAAAATCATCAAAATTTAAGGAACAAGGGCCTAAAAAAATATTTCTTTTAAATCAATTAAACTGCCTCTAACTTTTGTACGCTAGTGGTTTGGACCGAAAGCTAGTATTTCCCAGGCTTGAGGCTCAAATCCCTGTCAAGAGGGGGGGGGGAGCATATGATCTCAACAGCGGTGGGGCCCATAAGTATGGGATAAAGAAAAATAACATACCTAATTATAGTGGTTTACAGAGTACGGGTAAAATTTAAAAACACATATACACTATGGGCCAAAAAACAAGGGCCGTTTTTGCATTTTTATAAAATAAATGCATATTCATTATTTAATTTATATTTGCAAACCAAATTATCAGTGGATTTCAAAAGAAGTTTCATTTGATCAATGACTGGCAGCTTTTAGTTTACAGTATACAAATAGAGAGATCAAATAAAAACTTAATCGCAGTCGCCTATGAAACAAGCGCGTCATGTCGATGATAGGTTTGCATATTGTGGAGCTGTTACAGTAGTTGCGCGGGTTATTATTTTACTGTAAGTGCTCGTCTTTAATATTTAAAAACAATTATCGAATGAGCGTTTTAATTATTTTTATTATTTTTCATTTTCCTTTTACAAAAGTACATGATAAATGTCAGTTGGCAACCGTGACACATTTAACTCGCATAATGGAAAACATTTTATTCGATATGTTAATTTAACGGTAAAGGCGGAGCTTGTAATTTACTAGCCTCAGTTTAAATTTTCCGATAGACCTGTTTTTTTAATTTTTTTTTATTAGATGATGTAGAACACATGATAAAACCGAGTTCGTTTATGCCTAGTAACGAATAGACGACATTTTCAGCATTTCTTGTGAAAGCCCCGGGATTTGGACTGGGGCTGCACAAGCTCACGCTTTTGCCGCTAAACCCACTTGTTTTACCTCTCTCCCGTGTCTGTGTTTTGTGCGCGCAGATAAATTTTTTGCACAGACAGATATAGGAGACCTACAGTTTACTGTGGTCTCCGAACCACAGGAAGTGCATGCACTTCTTCTCTAGAGAGGTTTTCCTGGGAAACAATCTACTTTGTTGGGTTTCCCTTGCCTTGCGAGGGATAACGACCGAGTCGGGAGTTTAACCCGGATCCGCTGCTTTGGTAGCTCGTTCGCTTACGTTACGCCCGCTTACTGGCGTCTGGTGAGTTCGTTTAACAGTCGATCCTACCTTATTCTAACTTTCATGACTTGCGCACCTTCTCCGCATGTGGCTGGTATGTCTGTAAAGCTATCGCCGTCAGCAGAGATGGTAACCTACCTTAATCACACGCACGCTTTTAAAATTTAAAATGTCAGTTGTATATGTTGCTTTAAAAGTTAAATAATAAAAAAGACGTACAATATAAAATAAAAATTATTATTTAATAATTATTCTTTTAAAGAGCTACAGTCAAAGGGTATAAAAATATTTTTAACATTCCTTCTTGTAAAAAATGAAGTTACTTTCGCTTTGTATTTTCTACCCACAAACAACCACATTGACAAGTTAACACTGCACAATGCGAGCCAATATTAGACGAGGTTGCGCAAGTCAGGATCGGCTGTTAACCAAACTCACCAGACGCTAGTCGCCCGCTTTTGATGGTCACTTACTAATGGTTTAAAAATGCTAAATTTGAGCAATTACAGTAAATTAATAAACAGCACAACTATGATAATTGCTCCAAGATTTGCCATCTAATCATCGACAATGCGCGCTTGTTTCATAGGCGATAGTGATTAAGGTATTTGATCGCTTTTAATGTTTAAATATAGCTACAAAAATATGAATTGCCTAGGCTTTAGAAAAAGACTACTTTGTATTAGTCCGCAGTGTACATCGAGCTTTTTATTTTATATTGTCGAGAACTATATAAAAGTACTCAGTACTTTTATTAACTAAACATGAAATTTCTTTGTTTAATTGCATTTGCAACTTTTAACATCACATGGTAGCCTTCAATTAAAACAAATTACTGTCGCTGATTCTGACATAGTCAAACAGCTCACAGTACAGAACATTTTTGTCTACCTTCTACGGAAGATAAGGTTTATATTTGCATTTCTGTCTAACGTTAATCAGTATTCTCATTTAAGCCGGTAATTCAAAACAATTTTGCGCGATTACCAGTAAACTTTCGAAAAAGCTTAATTTTTGTACAAATGGCGCATTGAATAACATAGTAAAGGGGTAAAAAAAATTAGATAATTTTTGAAAGGTTCTCGCCGTACTGTTTCTCTGTGTCCTTGTACTACATACACTAAAATTTACTTTTTCACGACATTGCTAGTAACCATAATATCAAGAAATTTTTTTTCGTACAGGTGCCAACCAGCAAAGCTTCGACCTTTTTCAGTTTTCTAAGCCCTTTAGGTTACGACATTTGGCTTTTCGTTGGTGGGGCGTTTTTTATGGCCTGCTTTACCTTATTTACATTAGCAAGGTTTACGCCATATGAATGGATCGAACTCAAACGTCGCACAAGAAAACGTCGAGGTTACCTTACCAATCCATTTACCATGTCCAACAGTTTTTGGTTTATAGCAGGAACTCTTTTGCGGCAACCTTCAGGAGTCAACCCACAGGTAGCGCTTTCAAGAAACACACCAGGAGCAAAATCCAAATCTTTTAATTATTATCCATGCTGCGTACTGATTTTATTTTAATATTGAAGGTTCCCACCAGTCAGAAGGCACGCCTGTTTTCTTTCATGAATCCGCTTGCCATGGATATTTGGTTGTATGTACTTTCCGCTTACATTCTGGTATCCATAACCATGTTTGTGGTGGCCAGATTTTCACCCTATGAATGGCACAACCCACATCCATGCGAGATCGAGAACGAAATTGTAGAAAATCAATTTTCCTTTGCTAACTCGTTCTGGTTCACGATTGGAACACTCATGCAGCAAGGATCTGACCTCAATCCAAAGGTACCATGTTTGAAGCTTTTGTCAAAGGCAAGAAGTAGTCTTGCAATTAGAAAAAAAAATAAGCACTCATAACTGTGAGCACTTAGCATTTAATTAGTTTTGTTTTGTTATAGTTTTTTTTCATCGTATTTTTACCATACAAACCCTTTCTATTATTGGTACCTGCATGTTTTAATAAGCACCCATCTTGTTTCATTTGTTTGATGATCGTTTTTTAGTTTTCCTGCATGATTTTTATACAGTCTACACGTAACACTGCAACCTACAGAATTATGGGTGCTTATTTATAACATGATGTGGTACCTATGGAAATCAGTTAAAAAGGTTTGGGTTTTGTTTTCTAAACATAAACACACTGATTTAATACCTTTTTCTATGTAGAAATATTGCATTTTAGCACAGTAATTACACACAAATACTTATGTAAACTGTATTATCGTTCAAGTACTTATAGTCAGTATGTTTAAAGTCAACGCACTATAAATACTTAGACGATGGTTTAATAAAAATGTTTTAAGGTCAAAGAAAAGGTTGCTAATGCTATATCTTGTTTTCGGTCATTCAATTCAAAAAGAACATCTCAAAGAACTAATAAATTAGATACTTATTGACCTAAACATCAAAGCCGATTCTGTCGTACAAATAAGTAATTGATTGTCTGTCGAACAGGCAACATCTACCCGGATTGTAGGAGGGATTTGGTGGTTTTTCACCCTTATAATTATCTCGTCGTACACAGCAAATTTGGCTGCGTTCCTAACGGTCGAACGCATGATTACCCCTATCGAAAATGCTGAAGATCTGGCAAGTCAAACGGATATTCCTTATGGAACTCTAGAAAGCGGGTCCACCATGACCTTTTTCCGAGTAAGTTAAATTTTAAATTTAGAGATTTCCCAATGCAAAGAGGAATTGCTTTCGCAAATTAAAAATCCCCTTTTTAGTTATTGACGTTATTGCAAGCAAAAAAGACAGCTAATGTAATCAATCACCTTCATGTAAAGATTTGGTGATAACAAAATATGTGATTGATTGATGATATTAGATGGATGGCAATTTTTGCTCTATTTTTGCTTAAAATTGTACAGTTCTGTCTGGAAGTTATAACTGTTTTCACGGCGAGCATATTTAAACATTAATTTTCTCCTTTGAGTGCATTTATATAAAACTTTTGTTTTTTGTCATTACTTCTGGCGCAAACTGTACCTTTCGTATTAAATCAAAATAATAATTTTCATTAAACTAATAAAATATCTTTTCCAGGATTCGATGATAGAAACGTATAAGAAAATGTGGCGTTTTATGGAAAACCGCAAGCCATCAGTGTTTGTCACAACGTACGAGGAAGGAATTCAAAGAGTTTTGGAAGGCAATTATGCCTTTCTGATGGAATCAACCATGTTAGACTACATCGTTCAACGTGACTGTAATTTAACACAGATCGGTGGCTTGCTAGATTCGAAAGGATACGGAATTGCTACGCCAATGGGAAGTCCTTGGAGAGATAAGATATCGCTGGCAATTTTAGAATTGCAAGAAAAAGGAGAAATTCAAATGCTGTACGATAAATGGTGGAAGAACACCGGTGAGACTTGCTCGAGGAACGACAAGGGGAAGGAATCCAAGGCTAATTCTTTAGGAGTTGATAATATTGGAGGTGTCTTCGTTGTTTTGCTCTGCGGCCTTGCATTTGCTGTTATTGTCGCTATTTGCGAATTTTGCTACAATTCCAAAAAAATTGCCTTAACAGAAAAAGTAAGTTATTACAATCTTTTTAATTTAATTGTAATAAAACCATACTCGCTTTTTATTAATTCTTTTTTCCATCACTTTGTGAATAATTTTATTACGGTAGTAAAAACTGAACAAGACATATAATTTCTGTCAGCACGTGAAAATCCATTCTCCTAATGATTGTTCCATTTCCCGAGACCGCAAATGCATCATTGTGATTTATTTTCAACGTAACGAGTAAGATTAGCTTGTTACGGATTCTGAACAAATTACCTAATCACGTAGAGTAATTTCTAAAAAAATTAGGTTCCGTATTTAATTTCGTATTGAGGAATTAGAGTCGTAATTTTACAATTAGTTCAAATTGTAATTAAAACGGACTGCGTGGTAATTTTATCGCTATGGAATTAGTATGACAGTAATTTTCAAACTGAAATAACGTACCTACTGAATTTTGAAACAACTTTGGCTTTATGTTCTATAAATGTAACTCATTAAGTTGTAAGTATTGGGGTTATTCAAATACCATTATTTCAGTAACAGCCAAAATATTAATTTTTCTTTTTAATTAAAATACAATTCGTGCCCAGATATTAAATGACGTAAGTACTTAAAAACAGGGGAAATGCGCTGAAGGTTTATAAGAGGTATTTATTTTTTGCATTGTACTTGAATTATTAAAGAAAGCTATCGG
This sequence comes from Ctenicera cuprea, assembly GCA_958336395.1. Classification (NCBI taxonomy): domain Eukaryota; kingdom Metazoa; phylum Arthropoda; class Insecta; order Coleoptera; family Elateridae; genus Ctenicera; species Ctenicera cuprea. The sequence goes on along the minus strand of OY284495.1, from coordinate 18,407,487 downwards.
GCAACCGCCACGGGACCTTCATCGCATTTATTAAAATTTTTTAAATATCACAAAAAGTTTGAAACTTTTAAAATGTTAAAATTTTGAAGTTTTTTGTTTTTACAATTTTATTTTTTTTTATTTTTTGTTTATTTTTATTTATTTATCTTTTATTTTATCAAGTCATCTGCAGACGATTACCGAGATCAAGTCTCCAAGTTCTATTGCTATACCAACTGTTTACTTTCTAATATAACCTTTGACAACGGCATGTAAACATGCCGAAATACGTATAAGGTTATAATAAATAAATAATAAATATTAAAATGGTTAAGTATTTTATATAATTATAATCAATACCTTTATAAAAATTTATAACGTTTTGTTAATATTGCTAAACTTTGAAATATTTGAAAATTGTAAAAATATAAAAATTAAAAATGTGGAAAACTAAAAAATTTTTTTTTACAACTTTGAAAATTTAGAAAATGTTTAGTAATTTTTTACATTTTAAAATTAACTCATGCAAATTTTCTAAAATTTTGACAATTTCACACTATTTTAAATTATAACTCTGAAAATATTTAGAAAATTGCTAATAATTTTAAACATTTTAATAATTTCTGCAGATTTTTAAAATTTTGAAAATTGAAAAGGAAACACCCTATATGTTGTTTCTTTATGGGAGATTGTTCCTAATGTAATTTAACATGTTCATACCAATTTTGTCACAAATTAAAATTCGTAAATTAAAAAAGGAAAGAAAACCTGGGGGGTGGTAGGAAAATAGCGCTTGCGCAGATCGACTATTCTAAATGAGTAGATTACGAATCTGAGCTTCCTTTTGGAGCGCGTCTTTGTTGAAGTATGTAATTCACCTCTCCGCACCCCCTGCTCTTTCATTAGCACAATCTCATTTTATTACGGTTTCATCCTAGTGTGACTACCAATCTCTTTAACCTATGTTGGTTGATTGTAGTATTTCGATTATTAAACAAATTGCGTACAATAATGGTTATAATACTAAACTTATTGATACACTAATTATAGAGAAAAATTATAAATTAGCTATTCAGAAACTTTATCCAACTACTTCATCAGATAAACTGAAATACGCCTTAATTCCATATTTTGGCAATCAGTCAGAAAAAATTGCCAAAATTATAAACAAAACAAATAAATGTAAAATAACTTTTAAAACAACAAAAAACATTTTAAACAATTTCTTTAATGCCAAAGAAAAAACAGACAATTTACCAAAATCAGGCACCTACAAATTAAATTGCTCGCACTATAATTCGGTTTATATAGGACCAACAATTAGAAATTTTGATATTAGATACAAGGAACACGTACGTTGTTACAAGTATAGAGCAACACCAACTATTTACTTTTAATCTTGCTTTTGATAATGACGTGTAAACACGTTGAAATACGTATAGGGCTAAAATACAAAACCTGTTGAAGTTAAGAATTGTTTTATTTACAATAAATTAAAATGAACTTTAACGAAGTAAAGCTCGAACTTATAAATAAACTTTTAAAATTTAAATAGACAATTACATGCCTACGATTGATCTACAGTGTACTGCACACACAACAGACCACCTTATTTCACAGAACTCATTGTTAGAAGGTTCGGTCATACCTTACGCTTTGATGTAAATCAATAACAACATTTGATCAAATCTTTCACATGTCAAATACAACTTTCGTCATAGATAATTAATATTTCAACCATCTCTAAATGTTATAGGCAACGGCAAACACACTTTTTAAAATTTGTGCGGAGTAATTCTATGCGAAAATATTATTTTAGACCTACATAAATTTTGGTGTTTATTCTAGCGTTCGGTGGGAACCCCCCACCAATCCCTTTGTGCAGAAATGGGAGGTGAACTATGTTTTGCCTTAAGGTGTAGAGGATCTCGCCAAAGGCCGGCTCTAAGAAGACAATGTTCAAAATGCATGTCCGGGGCGACATACGTTTCGGCTGTACTCGATATCCCTCTTCACCCACCTCAACCACCCTCTAGGGCGCCACCACCTAATGGAATGAGAATGGCTACGTCACCCGATGAAAAATGCAGGGTAAGTTTGCATTTATTTCCTTGCTTTGGGAATTTTCTATTGGTTCTTTTCTTAATTCTTTCTAGAGAGAAAGTTTTATTGATCTACCAATTGAACTTCAACATCGTATTGCTCATGAACCGATACATCACCAACATCATCCCGACTTTGACGAAAACTAATTGTTATTTTCTACTAACATCTATTTCACTATTTCTGTACTAATATCAAAATAATTTGGTGTTTGTTTAACTATAGACGTAAGTGTTTTTAACAAGCGGCTCCCTCTAACATAGTTTTTGATAAAAAGCTGTCGATCTCCGTCCTTCTACGGCTTTTTGTCTTAAACAATCGCGTTAGCATTTTAAAATGTGTATAAAGAACTTCTCAATATTTAGGTAACTGTATGACATCTGTAAATATTCTTGTGCACAATTGTGATAAATGTTTGAAATAAATAAATATGAGATACTGCCACCATTGAATTATTTTATTGAAAAGGCATTTATTGTTACAACGTTTTCAAGTGTACATACTTAAGTTCCTGATTTATCCTGTTCTTTAGTGAAAGTCTAAAATGAAACCAAAATGACGACGTCTCATTTACACTACATTAAACTTAGTCAAAGTGCAAGATAAGAAATTTAACAAATAGTCCAGGATTCGAGGGGTACAGAATTTTTGCGATTCTACACTTACAAATAGGTGTTTACTCATCCTAAAACTGCGCTTCTAGCGGTTCTCAGTTAGGTTCTTATAAAACAAAAGTGAAACGTCGTTTGTTAGGTTAGACAACATACCTTCTTAGTAGACAAATCAAAGTACATTTTCTAACAACTTCATAAAACTGTAATATTAAATAAAAAACAACAGAACGCAAAACAGAAAAATTACTTAAATAAAAAATTAGTGATAATCTTATAGTCACCATAAGTGGCGGTTTCTCCATTGGCTCAAATGGTCATTGACCTCCTAATGAAATAATAAAAAACAAATAATTACTCTCTGTTTGAGTACATAACATATTATACACTATAATATTTAAAAAAAACTTTATAGTTAACTTTTGTATGAGATTTCTATGCGGGAACGTTTATTAAAGAGCTGCCGCACGATCCGCGAAAACGTTTGAATGTTTGAGTATTTTACACGCATTAAACGAATCTATGCAAGGGTCATTTGGCTGTCAGTCCCCAATTCAGCTATACGCCACCGAATAAAGCCGCCGGCGTAAAAGGCCTTCAAATGAATAAGAGTGAAATAGAAAACTCATTGCGGTAAAATTCATATTACACAAGCTAAAAGAGGATAGAAGTATCTGCGTATTAAAGACTTTAGGGTCACGAACCCACAACTTCCGAGAATCATGCTGTCAGATGTCCGTGATAAGCGCATGCCAATAGCCGCCTAATTTGCGGGATTTGCACGTACACTACGTAGTAGTGTGAAAACAGTTGTTGGTTGTGTAATCATAATTTAGTGGTGTTGTAGGATGTCCGTGCAAAATCATTTTTGATTGTGAATGCCATATAAGAAAATGCTTTCACTGTCTGCTATTTTGTGATAATTCAGTGTGTGATATTGACTGCAAACAATTAAAAACTAAAATTCAAACAGATTTTTTGTTTTAAACCACAATATGAAAAATTTTGTGCATTTTGACACCCTGGCAATGAGGGTATCAATTTACAATAATTTTATTAGAGAGTGCTTATCGAAAGTCCATTAAAGACTTCAATGAAAATGTTGGTAAAAATAGATCATTTTGCCAACGTAAACGATGGGTTTTAAATATAAGGCTACCTAAAACTTGGGTAAAGAAATTCTCTCATAAAGTTTCAGTAAAATTATTTTTTACTACTAAAAATATATCTCAGAATCACGGTTTCCGTATGACACAAAGAGATGGCGCTAATAAGTTCCGGCCGGCGCGGCAGTGCTTAGAACAGCGAAATAATCAATTTAATGGAAGCTGAAACGATCACCTAGCTAGAACAAGACGGGCATCGTAAAGATAGGTAACCTTGGTTTATAACATACAACAACGAAGTTGGTTAGTTAACAGTAGTTTTTTTATGAGAACACTTTACAAGAGAGAACATTTTTTGGGAAAACATTTTTCCAGACAGAAATATTTTTATGAGAGAACTTTCTTTGAGAAAGAAATATAAGTAGGGCAGGGGGGGGGGAATAATAGGGAAATCGTGTTTGCGCAGATCGACCATTCGACATGTGTAGAATACTAACCCAAAGTTCTTTTCCGAGCGCCCCTCCCTCCCCCTCTCTTTTTTAATGCAGTCGTCCGCTCTTATGATATTTTGTGTTTTCTTGTTGCAACCAATGTTCATTAAAATCTGAAAATTGAGTTTCGCGTCATATAGACCTTTGGCTGATTTGCTGGTTACTCAATTAAACTGTTTAGGTAAGCGACCCAAAGAATACTTCTAGTGGTGTTTTCTCAATGGAACAGTCTTCCTATTGTTATTCAACATGCTCATACCGATTTTGAAACCGAAATTTGTAAATTTTTAAAAATAAAAAACTCGATGGGGTGGGGAGGCAATGGGGCTGAAACGGAAATCGCGTTTGCGCAGATTGGGTGTTCGACATGCGTAGAATACGAATTTAAATTTCTTTTTCAAGTGCGTTTATTTTGAAATAGAGCACCCCCTCTCCCTTTTTTAGCGGACCAACATCATTTTCTTGCGATGTTATCCCGTTGAACTTAGCAATCTTTCAGCCAAATTTGGTTTTTCTGCGTGAAGGTGGCTAGACTGCAAAGTGTGTACAGACACACAGATATCCACACACACAGGCACCTTTGCAGTGTCCGCTTTATAGGTCTCTCAAGGCCCTTTAACCTGCTTACTAGTCAAAATGTTTAGGTTGGAATTGGTCGCCATAAACGTACCTTTCTTTTAGGCATAACTCGCATATCGGTCAGTAAACTCAAAGCGAAAACAACTTCGCTGAATAAAAACAGTTGCTCCAAATCTAAGGTGACAACCACAATACATTCCTCTGCAGCTATACTTCGTATGGCGAGAAATATAAAAATAAATCATTAATTAATTATTCATACATATATAAAAGCTCAAAGGGTTTTTTCTCCGGTTCCTCCAGCGGCTACCGCTTCACCAATTTGGACCATTTTTTTTTCAATGAAAGGTCTCTATCCTCAGATGGAACATGAAACATTTTTATATTTTTATTCTACGTCGATTGTTCTATAATAATTATTTTAATTTATAATATATATGAAGGTCGGCTAGACGCGCGTCACTTGGGGCGTCATCTACAAATCCGCCGCGTCTCATTATTGGAACTAATGCATCACGTGACGCATTTAGACGGGTCGGACAACGCGAGTCTGTCAGTGCATTGTGCGCTGGGGTCTCACTAGTTAGTTACAATTACAATAGAAAACCGCACACGCAAAACTATTTGTATAACGTATTGCGGATTATTTAAAAAGTATTCTCATTAATTTCAGAGTAATTAATATAAAGGATTCATAAAAACAAAAGCGTGACAGTTATACAACATACTTTTGTAATTAATACAATAAACAATAATTAAACACTAATTTCTGCAATGCTTGTAACATTTAATGCATTATTAAATAAATAGAATCACAATTACCGCACGCATACATGGCTCATTGTCTTATTGAAACCGGAAACTATTATTAATTAATTATTTCTTAAGTATGATGACGGAATAACCGGTTGATATAATTAATTTAAAATATTACTGCATCAATCTATTAAAATAACGACTAGAGAAATATAAATTCGTTCGTTCATGTGAGACGAACAGCAGGAACCTTTAACGACGAGCTTTCACATTGATTTAAAGTACACAAGCTATTTGGTAGTTGAAAATATATTTATAAGCAAGCAAATAAGTAACTCAATTGATACCAAAAGAAAAAATTTTAGTGTATGCAAGTATTAACAGCCCTTCTTACTTTCCCATACCTTCGGTATTGATTTCATGAAAATATTCGAAATTTAGATATTAACGGAAATACACGTTTTGGGGCTCAAGGAACCCCAAAAAGTAGTTTTTAAAAAATGTCTGTCTGTCGGTTTGTGTGTGGGCCTCTACAGACGAAAGTACTGTACCGATTTTATTTAAATTTTAAATCAAAAGCTGTATCGAAAATTGTGGTTCTAGTTAAGCTTTTCAAAACAATTCCAAAACCGGAATCAGAAGTTTTTGTTTTTCAAAACAAAATTTTGAAAATTTGAGGACGGAATCTGAGAGAATAACTTCAGGCAAATCGAAAACTTTTTTACCGAACTCTCTAGCTACAAATGGCCGCCGTAGAGGTTTTTGAAAATCTCAACTTTAACGCCCATTTACTCAAAAAGTAGTTGTCTGATCGGGATCAGCTACCACTTGTTTGAGAGCCCTTCCTAGGTAGTATACGATAAAATAAAATTTATTTTAAAAATCCGAAAAATATCTCAATACCTTCAAAGTTTTGACAATTTTCAAAAAACAACTACTCAAAAACTCTCTGCACGATTTTTTAAAACTTTCTGAGCCGATAAAGCTTGCAATAAACTACATATTTAGTTTTAGTTATCTCCCAAATTTTACTCTGACGCCTTCCGGGAATTTTTGAAAAATTTGAAATTGACTAATTATTAATCAAAAACGCAAACGCCGATCGTTATAAACTTTTATAAGTTCGATAAACTACTTAAAGTACTTTATTAGGATTTGCTAGAATTTTCGACTATTTTAAAAATTAAGGAAAAAAACGATAGTTTTTAATATCAACACCGCGTTTTCCGGCAGTTACGTAATTTTAACTACGCCTATCAATTAGCTCTAGTTAAAAATATATTTTTTATTCTTTGCATATTTTTGTTAACTTTCCAAATAAAACTATTATAGCCATTTTTGTCCGACATCCGAAGCGGAATTTGTAATTCGCCGAAGCGCTTCAGCGGGCGCTTACCTTACTTTCGTGCAGTATTCGCTGCTTCTATGAGTAGAGTTACGGTACGGAAACCAATTGAACAGACTATCGCAAATTCAAAATCCCGTTGCTTGTTTTCTTAGAAATCTAATACTCGCTGAACTGTACAACGTTATAATTATTAAAAGTTACACTTTTGCAAATACGGCAACGGCAAGTATTAGTATCTAGTATTGGCTATAATTTGTTGTTTTTTTGAAAGCTATAATTTCACTTTCTATAAATTTGGATCGATGGAATGGAAGGTTATAATTATAAAATTTACACTTTTGCAAATACAATAAGTTTTAGTATGGGAAAGTCCACTCGAAGACCACACTTCAGCTTTTTTAAATTTAGCTATATGACTGTCAATTATTATTCATTACACACTTTTAAATTAAAATTACATGAAGGTATTAATTGCGCGATAATATAAAATACTTTAGTGATGGCTGAATATAAATTAATTGTTCAAAGTTTTAGAAAAAAAGTTAGACGTGTACGTAATTTTCGAAACCAGTTGGTTGAAACAAAGAAAACAAATTTAACAAACCTACCAGAACCCCTCGAATATCCTTCACATTTAAGTATTTCTTTTGGAATAAAATTATTCTTTAAAGTGTCACATTGTACTGTACCAAGTAGGAATTTTGGGTCAGTAGAAGTAGTTGAACTTTTGGTAAATACCATTATACTCATTAAAATAAAAACTGCTGTAACCTGATCTTATGGAAGTTAACGGGCACCGCCTACTACAATGTATTAAAGAATAGGCCCGGTCGCTAGCATTACTACAATTTAATTGGGAAATGGTAGTTGAATAAAGGTTCTTGAAACATTTGCGGGAAAAAACTATTTGCAAAAACAAAATCTTACGTAACATTCTTTGAGAAAAAGTAAAGGTTCCTAATGTTTACAGTAAACATAAAATACAATTTTAGACACGACAGAAATTTGTTTTTAGTTATTTATACAGTGATGGAAATGTCTCCATATATTTACTTATTTTACATTAAACCTAACGGAGTTCTAAAGTAATTTTTTTAATGGTCCAGTTGTGCAAATCATAGCATTTCCATTTTTTGACTGTTATGTTAGTAAGCACTCTGGAAGCCAGTTTTCAATGTATACATTATGTACTTGTACATATTTACGAGTGCATTGTATAAGAAGCATCTTCCCTTGTACAGTAAGCCACTACAGTTTTTAATACAAAGAAGCAAGTTTGGGTTCAAAATAGATGCGCGGATAATGTCTGTCCGCTTGTAACTCGCATTCATTTACAAATCAGACTCTGCGACAGTCAGAAGCATCCGCGGGGCTAGCTCTGTACTAGCGTCTAGCCCCTTGGCCACAATCGATCCTACCTCATCAAGGTCAGACTTGCGTGGTAGTATGCCGTCAATCAGTGAGTGAATGCAAATTTGTCTTCGTATTTTTTTTCTTTAAAAATATAACTGCTCTTAACAAATAACCTCGCGTAAACAGCAAAACGCAACAACAGTGTTTAAAAAAAAACTAAAATAAAAAAAATATTTTAGTCCCAACCGAGATTCGACCCCACGACTGCAGTAAGAAAGCAGTACACCCGAACACACTCGCATATCCATCTGTGCCACTACGAACTTGGCGGTTATGGCTAAAAAATGCCAATTGAATGCGTGCGCAATAGAAATGCACCAATAAAAAGTCTGACCTTGGTGGGATCGATTGTGTGCGAAGAGACTAGTCGATATTTAGCTCTGAACCGTTGCGCCGGCATCTGGAATACATACATTGCGTAGACTTTCATTAAATTGTGCAATCTATAAGACTAACATTTAATAGTAAGAACAGCAATATTTAACTAATATTAAACCGCTATCTTATTAAAAAGAGTAACATATAGCGCGAAAAGCAAATATTTTCATGAACAAAAAAAATTATGAGAAGGCACGTTTGTTAATCGCAGCGACGGACGTACCGCAACCTTACATAAACACTCGAAAGTATAAACATCAGAACAAGTTATGCGGTTTACGAAGAAAACGTTCTTGAGGAAAGTCCCAGAACAAATTCGTTGAGAAAAACCTTGATGAAGGAAACACCCGCTGGCAAAAATCGTCTGAAAATAAATGATAGATTTTTCTTGGAAATTTTACGGGGATTTCTTTTATTTAAAATTTTTTCTCGACCTCTTCTTTCGTTTTTTCTTGTGAGGATTTTTCTTTCTTAAATTTTTTTTTCGCTGGTTATTTTCCTGGCTTAATTTTTTGTTTTCTATTCGAGTGTTTCCGAACTTTAATTTCTGTTTTTCACGGAATTTTTATTTTAGCAGCACTTCGCATTTGCAGCGGCGAGGGCTGAGTATAAAATTGACAAAAAACAATAGCACAGACAAAAGCAATTTTTTATCGCATATTATTAGTGTAACCGCAATTTTTTGTGTTATCTGGTGGCCTTGACGTAGGCCGGGACCTTCGACGTGCGAGACGACAGTTAATAACGCAGCTGACTGAGAGACTATTTAACATTCTTGTTGATGTTCTTGTATTACGTCTTAATTATTGCTTTCTTCAGTTATTTTACACTGGACACGCGCGAACTTGACGAACACAGCTGACAGAGAGTATTTAGCGTTCTACTGTGTTACGCAATTTTTTTTAATACAGTAAACATTTGTTAATATGGTTTAGGCTAATTGTTGCTTCTATTAGTTAGATGTGATTATTTTTTTGCACTCTTCCTATCTTTAACAATACTTTTTATAACCCGTTAAAGTGCTCTGCCTGTTTGCATCATTCTCGGGGGTTTTGTTCAAAATGACCGCAGCATGCACCCCTTATCGAATTCACTCGCAAAATTTGCGTACAGAAATAATTTTATTGCTACAATTCGTGCACGCAACGATTAATGTTAAAAGAACTGGTATACTCGAAAAAAGTTCACATCTGTTGTGCTCATTCGGCCTAGCAACCAATGAGAAACATTCGTAATTATAATTACCAACATAATCAGCTATCAGATTTAAATTTAAATTTGTGTTTTATTGTGTTGTTGTTTATACAGAGTGTTTTCTGATTTACATTTGACTATTATGTCATCCAACAATATTAAAATATCGTGGAAATTAAAATTAATGCTCAACTTGAATTTGCATCGTATGTAATGGGTACGTAAAGATGTGGTTTCTAGTAGCGGGGGCCCCTCGCCACTAAAAGTTGAATCAGGCGAAAGGGCTCTGGATTTATTATACGGATAGTTGATTTACCTCTACCATCTTTATTTTTAGAGGGCTGTATTTGGAAAATAATGACGTGTGTTACTTTGTCCAATTGGACTCGATTTAATCCACGGAATTATTCCACGTAAAACGCGTGCTTGATTTTATTGTATCATTCGGAAGACACCAACGCGCAAATAAAGGTGCGCTTAGTTAAAATGCTTACGACTAACCTCTCTTCGAGGTGATCACAGTATATACTAAAGATACAGTAGTTGCACTCACGTAAAATATAATATTCAAAAGAAACTTCGCGCAGGTTACTGCGCACTGTTAAGCTGCGAGTAAAGTAATGAAAAGTAAGAGATGAGTAATAAAGTTGCTTGTGTTCTTTTTTCTTTGGTTTATACCTTTAAAATTACCCGTTGTTCTGCTATGCGTAGTAACCTCCGTGGAGTTTACTTGACTTGCTGAAGATCAAAGGTGCCGACGTAGAGTGCAACTACTGTATCTTTAGTATATACTGTGCCCACAAATACTGAATGCAGAAATAATAATTTATGATGCAACCCGCCACTCAATTTCCCAATCCGGTGTAAGCGGTTGTTGTGTTGTGCGCTTAATGCCTAAAACCTACTCTGGCAATTAGACGTTTGGATTCAACGTCAAACTGTAAGTCCCCCATGCTCCACCTTACTGCTAAAGGAGAAAACGTGGCAGTGAAGGCTGCCCTAGCCCAGTAATGGAACATACAAGCTGATTGCGAAATGTATTCAAATAAAGTTTACTTTATCTTTAGTAGCGACGGCTGCAAAAGACTTTGTAACTCCATTGCAAGCGATAGGATAGCCACCTGTTGAGGTGCTGTCTGGTGCTATGGTTCAATTATGGACTAAAAATGGGAACTGTAGATATGTAGAACTGTAGTAAGAAACCTTAGTACTACAATGTTTATTGTGAGGAAAGAAAATTTGATTTTTTGTATTATCGGAGGAAATTACTTAGGATTACAAACAGAATTTTACAACCAAAATTTAGATAGATGGGAGAACATCAATCCCCCTAAATATTGCTGCACGTACAAATTAAGTACATCTTATTCCACTATCACTTGCAATTTAGTTTAAACAGAAATGTATTATTAAATAAAGGAGCATAAATTTTCAATTTTCAAAAATTCATAGAAGCCGTCACAGAAAAATTAGCAAGTTGGGAAGCCAACGAAATTACAGCTGCTCCCTTGCTCTTTAAGCTCACATAGTTTAAAAAAAATCGCGGCGTTCGTTACTGAGCAATTAATTATTTTCTATTTCCAAAATTTTGAACAAAAGTTTCTATCACAGTTTTTTCTTTTTAAATTCCTGTCCATAGGAACATTGTGTCCCCCCCCCCCCCTAAAGCTACTACAATACCAAATTTATTTTCGATCTGTCGATTAGTTTTCTGAGTAATGAGGCTTTAAAATAAAAATTTATTTAAAATGACTGATATTTTAAAGCTAGAAGGTTAATTAAAACAACGCATTAAATTCCGTCATCAGATTTAAAATTAAATCTAAACTCTGATTTCCACTTAGGGGTTTGGACTTTTTTAAAAGCTTATTTTGTCGATGCATATTTGATATACCCCCCATTCTGAAAATCATTGAAATTGGCACTTCCGTTCCAGAAACATGAGCTGCACAGTACACATATCGGCACACGTACATACATACATACATATTACGTACACATACATACTCACCCACAGACAAACATTTTTTAAAAAACACGTTTGTCTGTTCCTTGAGTTCCAAACGTATATTTCTGTCAAAATCTTGAATTCGACATTTTTCATAATAAATTAGAAGAAAAATTTAAGTATTTGTCATAATTTTTGGTCATAGGAAACATTCATTTTTTTGTAATTTATTTTCAAATTAACAATGAGTCACCTCTTAGTGATTGAGCAATTTTGACAAAAACAAGTAAACATGTAAATCTGCAATTATTCAACACTAATTAATATATTATTAAAAATTTTGCATGAAAAAGATGCACCCGTTTAGTGTAAATAACTTACTTAAAAGTAAATTACAATGCAATTAATATATCTTTATCATCTAATTCTAATACATCAACTTCAAGATAATAATATTAATATTACAAAAGCAGTCCTAATTAATTCTTATCAGCCCCTTCAAGCTCTCCAAAGGTCAACATAAAAATTCAATTCATCCGTTTCATACTTTAGTCAGCTGCGACGTGTTGTGTGAGCACAATTTATATGAAATTACATTTTACCTTTCAAAACAAGTTTTACTGGCAATCACCTTGTTGACACCATTGCAATGTAGGTGATCTCAGTATGAACAAGTGTAGTAAACGAGTGCTTCTCAAAAACGTTATTTGTGTTATTGTTTGTTCATAAGTGGCTCTTTTATCTCCAAATCTAAGTGCTTCGGAAAAAGGATATTTTATTGGATATTAATCAGTATGTTAGTGGAGTTTTTTAAGTTATATTTTTAAGGTGATTTTGAAGAATATACGAACTGCATTCAATTTTGGAAGGTAAATTTTAAAATAACACGTGTAACACTTTTTAATAATCGATGCAAAAAGTATGTCAAGTTTTTAGTTATTTCTTTTTATTAATCGTGACATTTTTTGTCCAATTTCAAAACCAATTACTAACAAGGTGGACTTAAACTATGTAATATTTATTTATTAAGCTTAACATATTACACGTCGAATTTGAATACGCTGAACAATATCGTGATAGTGATATGATCAAAACCTTGACCAAGGAATGCTCGCTTAACTGAAGGTTAATTGCTGTCGGAGGCATTGTTGATATTTTATTTATTTCGAAACATATTGTGTTTTTTTTAATTTCGGCATTGCAGTTTTTTCATTATTTGGAAAAATTGCATAAACAGACTGTCCAAATAAACTACAGAGATCTCCGAAACGGTACGAAATAATAAGTCGGTTAAATCAGATAAAAGGTGACTAAATAAGAGATGTTTATTTACGTTTTCACAAATTAGTTACGGTTTACTATATTTAAATAAACATGTATGATGTATTTAGGCTGTATTAAAATAACATGTTGATGTTATATATCGAAATAAAATTATACAAAATTGAAGATTAAATCGCAGGGGATGTTTGGTGAACACGTTAAAACAAGTCTCGGGAATTCCAAGAGAAGTCCAAGGGATGAGAGATGTTTCCAAAGTTTTTGCAAGCCCATAAAATCGTATAGCGTTCACAAGTACTCGCGAATCCAGTCCAGAATCCGAAATATTATGCAGTGGTACTATAATTTTCATTGAGAATATCATGCATAATAATTCAAGCTAAATCCGTGGCTTACGCCCCACACTTTCAATGATATCGTTTTTTTTAAATACGCAAGCTTTTGAAATCGAGCACCGAGTCACCCTACGTAACTATTAAAATAAACATTGCTCCATATACTGCTAACAAAATAATAAATAAGCTGTGTCGAGATGTAAGATCCTAGCCTGCCGTCGCCAAAACTTGAGACAGTTCCGGATAATGTATAGACTAGCAGATCGAAGTCCTAGTTTTTTAACTCTTGTTATCGTAGTCTTAAATACGTTTGCTATTGTAACTTGAGCTCCTTATATTTGGGTCAATGCAGTGTGGTTTCTGCTTATGAATTCGCCTATTTATGAGTAAACATGTTCATAACATCGTCAACACACGATAAACAAAATGAAATCGGTGAATTTCTTCCCATAGTTGCACGTAAGCCTGAGATCGCTGTTTCTATTTTAAAAATCTACAAGCAAAGATCGTTTATAAAGCAATTGGTATATTATATTTGTCCAATGACTGCTTTTACCTGTGCATATATTAAGGATTGTCCTATTTTTCAGTCTTATTGTATAACCGTTTGTAACACAATTTTATACCTGCGTATCGGATGTGCCGGTGTTCTCGATGCTGTTTGAATTGGGAATTAATGGTTAGCGCCTCACGACCCAGTCAGTCAAGCAAATGTTCTTCACTCAAAGAAGCTTGTTTGCATTAAACAATGTAGCGGTCTGCTATGCAAAACAAAATGAGCACTATATTATAGACGCGTAAATATGTGGGTTCTGAAAATTTCTAAAATCTTAAACAAATTTAAATTTTCCAAAATTTTCAACATTTTCAATATTTTTAAAATTTAAAAAATTTAAAGATTTTGAAAGTATTGAAACTGCAACATTTTGTAAATTTTGAAAATATCAAAAATTTTCCAAATTAAGTTTCTAAACAGTTTTGAAAATTTTTAAAGATTTTTAAAATGTATTTTAATTTAAAAAAATTTAAATTTTTGTAATTTTGCATAGACAAAACATTCAATATTTTCTGATTCAAAATATTCTAAGAATGCTTTTTATTTCAAAATTTAAAACATTTTTGAATTTATAGATTTTTGGTATTTTCCAATAGCAAACAATATGTATCTCTTGAAATCTCATAATCGACTTTTCAAGTTGTGTTTTTTAATGATTATGCAAATAAGTGTTCAGGCAAGCGACCAAAGGAAAGCTGCCAGATTGCCAGAAAGTTTTTCTCTACGTAGAAAACATGATGGGGTGGGAGGCATTGGGCTGTGGTAGGAAAATTGTACTTAGGCAAATCAGCTACCTCTTTGATATGCGTAGAACACATATCCAAGTTTATTTTTGAGCCTCTTTTCCTCGCTCCCTACCTCCCCCTTTCCTTATCCCCCTTTCTATCTCCCGCCCCTCCCTTCTCTCAAGCCTCCTTCTCTTTCGCCACCCTTTTTTTCTTCATCCTTCCCTTCCTCTCTACCTTTCGTTTTCCTTTCCTTCTTTTCTCTCTCCCTCCCTTTTTTCCTCCCTTCCACCCTTCCTTTAGCTGAGTTATTTTCGCTTTTTCACCCAATTTTTACCTGATTAATAATAATATTCTCTATACTCGCTGGTTTTCTAGTCTCATAAATATATTTCCAAAAAATAAAAAAGTCGATTTTATTCGAACAAACAATCTTTCCGTTTCTAACAGTAGTACTTTCCTTACTTTGTAATTTCAAAGTTTTGAAAATTTTCCAAACATTTTAATTTCGAAATCAGCTAAACATTCAATATTTTCAGATTCAAAATATTGCAATAAATGTGTTTTATTTTCCAAATTTAAACCATCTTTGAATGTACAGAGTATTGGTATTTTCTAATTGCAAACAATATGTATCTGTTGAAATCTCATAATTAATTTTCCAATTTGGTTCTTTTTGACGATTATGCAGTTATTGTTTAGGCAAGCGACCAAAGGAGAGCTGTCAAATTGCCAGAAAGTTTTTTTTATGAAATGTTTTTCCCCAATTGTTATTCTACTCCTTTATACAGAGTTTGCAGCAAGTTTGTACATTTTTGAAAAAGAGAAAAAATGATGGAGGGGGACATGGTAGGATATTGGCGCTTACGCAAATCAACTACCTAGTTGATATGCGTAGAATACATATCCGAGTTTATTTTTGAGACTCCCTACACCGCCCGGCCCATTTTGAGAAGCATGTTATCTGGTTTTATTATTACGTTTATCCGTTGAAATCATAAAATTGATTTTCTAATTTGGTGAAAACCGCTCGGGTGTTTTCTGAATGGAAAGTAGTTTCTATTGTCATTTAATATGTTAATACTGATTTTGAAGCCAAAATTTGTAAATGTTTGAAATAACGAAAAATCCATAAGGGTGATGGTAGGAACATCGCGCTTGCGCACATCGGTTATGCGACATGTATAAAATACTGTTTTAGCGCTCTTTTTCGGGTGCGTTTATATTAAAATAACCCCCCCCCCCCCCCCAACCCTACTTTTTGGTGGAATCCCCTGGTTTTATAGTATTTGATATTTTCTAGTTGCAACCATCTTTTATTCGAAATGTTTGGGTGGAAAATACTTGCCATGCTAGCAAGGGAGGTAAAAATAGGTACATTAAAAAAAATTAGATCCATAGGTATCATAGACTCGATATAATTACATTTTATAATATTATTAAAGGTTAACTAGTATATTTTATGTTTATATATTGTGTATTGCTAATGTATTTTTTTAACTTATTATCAGAACGTATTAATTGTGTATTTAAGCTTCAGAATAGTTTTATATCCTGTAATCGTGTAACTACAAAAATGACAATAATTACCGAAAAAAATTTAATTCAAAAGGTTTTGTACGACCTATACATTTCTGGTGCAAGGGATAATACGAGGGTAGTTCTGGCGAAATCCAAGGGAAGTTGCGGAAGTCCATGGGAAGTCGGGGAAGTCCGTGGAAAGTTGGGAAAGTTCGAAGGAAGTCCGCATACTAAGGAAAAGTCGCTGTACAAATTTATCCTGTAGTTTATCCCTCGTACGAAATTGTGAAAAAATAAAGCCTAAATAAATCTACAACATTTTTTACTATTTTCACTATGAATATCGACCCACTTTAATTGAAAGATATTCCTCTTTTTCAATAATTAGTTCGTACCTATAGTAAGCCATAGCCCATGGCTTCCATAATTTGACATTTTTTATCTAATTCAACCAACTTTGTATCTCTTACCGTTTCGGAGATCCACCTAATGCACTTCATAAAATAGGTAGTCTTTATATCAAAACAATTAATAATGAACTGATAAAAACGTATAATAAATTTGTATTGTTTTTGCTAGAGAAAAAAAATGATAATGCTGATATTGTTTGACAATCACTTACGAATCTATTAGGATTAAACAAGGCTTGTTATCTAGATGTATGTTTAGTGTTCATCGATGGAAAATTAAACATATTTTTCATTGCAGCATTTGTAAATATTTACTATATTCTAAAAACAAAGCACAATAATCAATACAAATTTCACGCACAAAAATTGTTTACAATTAAAGAAATTACTAAATGAATAATTTTAATATTAGTAATAAATTACTATTCTAGTACGTAGTTCAGAGCTCCTTAATAGAATTTCAATGGGTGTGAAGGATTTTAACCTCTCAATGTTTAACATACAATTCATTCCATCAGTTTTACAGACAGGCAAAGTCAGAGTCCTATCTCATAAATCACATGTATCGGATTATTGTTGTGTATCAAATATACAAATCATAAACCTGTTAAATTTTTTTACTCGTCGTGCGATGCATTATTTACATCATTTTAATTGTACGACCAAAATTTTAAACCATAAACAATACATTCTTTTTCGTCATGTTTCTAAATGCAAATAAATGCCCAATTTTTCGAATTTGTGATTTAAAAATTATTTATATATTTTTTTCTATCAATGTTTTCCGTGTCAACAGCGGCTATAAGATCGCATGTACAACGAGCGTAACAGTAGTCATATTATTCAATCATACGACATGGTACTAAAATAGTGTGAATACTACAAAAAGGCTTCATACAAAAATAAAATTATAAACAAGACAGTAAAATATAAAGTAAGTTTTAAAATCACTAGAAACATTTAATAACTTTGTTTAATGCAAATTTGAGAACAGATTATTTGCTAAAAGCAGGCATTTCATATTGAATTGCTCCCATTGAAATTTGGTTTATATAGGCCAGACAATTAGTAATTTTGATATTAGGTATAAAAAACACGTACGTTGTTACAAATATAAACACCCCCATAAATCCAATTACGCTAAACACTTCCTAGAACACAATCATTTAATGACATCTAGTAACACTATAAAATGTTTATACTTCTGTTAAGGTAAACGTAAATTAGATATACTAGAAGCATTTGAAATTCACTAACATTTAATAACGGTGCCGCTAATGAATGGGCAATTTGATCTCTTAAATTCACTTCTATTGGTAAGTTTAGAATAAGAAATCAAGTCATTTGCAGACATAGATTACCAAAATCAAACCACCAAATTCTATTGTTGCTATTACTGTTTACTTTTTGATATAACTTTTGTTCACCGCATGTAAACATATTGAAATACGTTCAAGGTTAAAATAAATTAATATTGTTGCAGTAAGAAGTATTTTCTTCATACTCAAAAAAATGTGTTACTTATTAGATGAATTTATATCACTGTGTAATTAAAATATTTTGCAAGCTTGTAAAAACAGTAATTAATCTCTTAGGTTGCAACCATGTCTTCCTGTAACTGTTCAGTTTTCATAATTTGATGTATTTTTGGTGGTTTGTACGTTCACTTTTTTCTCATAATAACTCCCGACGAATACATCACAGGCGATACATGTATCACAGAATGACGTATTATAGTTATTTATTTCATACTGTCCACCGTACACTACTTTTCGTCATTAATTTGAGTCCGGGAAATGACACATTACAGTACTAGGCCGGGAAGTGTTGCCTCGCAACCTTTCGCCAATCACAAAACAAGAAAAAATTTCAAACATTTGGTTGCTATCGTTACTCTAAATAAGGCAACCAGATTATCCTTAATAATTTGCTTGATTAAAATATTATCCTTTATTTAAAAATTTAAAAAAGCGATACAGTATGAAATAAAATGTTGTACGTCACACGGTCGTGAGATGATCTTACAATACTCGTCTCGAAACATCTCGACTCGTTATGTAATAAGTCATCTCCCGGCTTTATAATGTAAATAACTATCATGTTACTAGTAAGATAAAGGCGTTATTATACCACGAGTTGGAAAGTTGCACAAGGTCGTAGACCTAGCCGTGTAATCAAACGTGTGCCATAATATTGCATTATCCCACGTCACAAAATTTTATCTACGATTGCTCAAAATTTGTTAAAAATCTAATTTTATTGCTTGAAATGATATTTGACATTTCGCATTAATATATTTGCAAAATTCAAGTCACTTTTAAAATACTTTTGTTTTAAAATCAAAGAAACGAGATAGCTTCGATTTTTTCAATACTATGGCAACCAGCTAGTTGTCTTATAAACAAAGCTTCAGTTTTGTTTGTGTAAATAAAATAAGTTAGGTAATGAATTCATTATCTCACTAGTGAGATAATGAACTTCATTACCTAACGCAAATGAATGACATAATAAGTCCTTATCCAAGCAGTTGTATATAAAATTAATTCAAAAATAGCAGTCGCGGTCTATGACCTTTAAATTTCGGTTTGAATAAAATTCATAATATTTGACGGGTTCTTTGAAATTATTACGCATGAACTTTGATTGCTCTAATATTCAAGATTGCAATCCAAGCAGTCGTAAACAAAATAAATTCAAAACGGGCGGTCGCGGTCCATGACCTTTAAATTTCGATTTGAATAAAATTCATAATATTTGACGGGTTCTTTGAAATTATTACGCATGAACTTTGATTGCTCTAATATTCAAGTTTGCAATTAAACCAGAACAAGAAGACTAGCTAAGTCTTGTTCTAATAAGAAATTTCTGTTTTCTGGGTGATTTTAAATGAATAATGACGTAGAAATGTGCGCTCAAATTCTCATTGCTTTGGTAAGAGGTTTTAAAGAAGTAGTTTTGAGTTAAATTTTACAAGTTACTGAACAGACCAAACATTATATTAGCGATTCAAACTAAGTTCGTTGCAAATTTCAACCGGGTTGACGCCTTCTTTAACTAGAAATTCTAGCAAAAAATACAATTATTATATGCCGTTTCAGTTGTCATTTACATCCGCCATAATAAACAACAAATGAACGGTTTCCGTGACAACGGCTATGTACAGTTTCCTGTTTAGAGTCGAGGGGAGGGAAAGCGGTACAACAAACCACTTTTCTTCTTTTTTCTTTTCTTTTTATTCATTTTTTTTTCTTGCATGGTTGCTTATTCTTTTATATTTCTTTCCTGAACCACTGGTTCATAGTGCCCCCAGTAACTTTGGTTCAATGTTTCCCCACATGGTAATTTTGACTACAATAAGAATTTTTAACTTGACTGCTAAGATGAATCAAAAACCAGTATTACAAGTTTATTATTATTAGTATTACGTTAAACGTATTTTGATCCTATGGTAACTATGGGGTTTAAGACATTTCAATACAAAGTATTTGGTAAATATCGGTAAATACTATAATAAACAAATATGTTAGAGTCATGAGAACGTCCCGACAAAGTGCTGCAATTATTTACTCTACTTAGTCAATATAGACATGGATTTTATCATGGAATCCAATAATGATTTTTATCTAGGACTATAAATCCACAACTTTTAGACATTATTATTTTCTTAATCGTTTTTTTCACATACCAACTTGGTTATGGTGTATAAATGTACGATGGTTTTTAAAATTAAAAATAGTCAAAAATCAAAATTTATTTTCAGCAATTTTAATCAATTTTGAATCTCATATTTATTATTTTTTTAATGATTTGTTAGCTGTGTTTTCACAACATTTTTCAGACTTCACTGCAGCTACATAAATGTTACGCAATATCTAAATGAATATCAAATTTCCACTTACCACTGTTTGTAGACAATCTACAAACAAGCGCATAAATATTCTCCTTTCTATTAATTGCTCTTAGTAATTTATAATCATTGCCGACATAACAATCTTAATTTACATATTTAATACAGAGTTAATTTGTTCGTCTACAACTTCTTACCAAGGTAGACACCGGGTTTCATCAGTTGATTACATGACTTAAATTTAGAGTTTCATGCGGAAGCTTTGAAGCCAAGAGCTTGTAATTTTGAGGTTGCAAGCAGACAGCTGCCGAATAGCAGAATGCACTGATTAAGTGTAGGTAATTAAATGCAAATTCGGTTCATTACGTTGCACAAGCTGTGTATCCTTGATATTACAACGATCAGCTGCAACATTCACCTACAGAATATATTTTTAAGATTTTTGAAAGAATCGATAACCTTGAAAATATTCAAAGTTTTACACCGTGTTTAAAATATACCAGTACTTGCAGCCACCTTTAGATCACCCTGAACAATTGCCAAAGCGGATGAAGATCAGTTCCTTTTAATAATTTAGAAGTTTATACAGGACGGTGCACCAGTACATTTCAGTGTGGCACTGACAAAGTATATCTTGTTATATATATCTTATCGCTACGTATTACGTAAACGCGGTAAGTGGCCATCAAAGTTACCCGACTTAAACCTTTAAGGCTTTCATTTCAGGGAAGAGTTTAAACTGAATGCCTGAAATTTGTTGTATTTCTACTCTTTTATTTTATTATTAATGAACTGACCGTGCAGCAACGTATTTAAATGCATATTATCGGTTTTTGTTTTCCTAGGTGCTGTGAAAAGAACAACATTTTACAATGGGAACGCTATCGTGGACAGAAAATTATGGCGATGCAATCTTTGAGGGATTTAAGATGTCGGAGTTAGAACGAGACGAAGCGTACCTCAATATTTCAACCCCTACAACAGTTTACCTTTACAGCCTTTACAAAGAATGCTTAGAGGTACCTAAATCTATAAAAAGAACGCAATTTAGATTCTGCAATTTTTAAATTTTACATTACGTAAACTAACCAAAACCAGATTAATTGATCTTTAAAAACTTTTATTTTAGTGTCCCTTTACAAAAGAAAAAACAATCAACAGCAACATAACCCTCAAGATTAACACAAGACATGCTCGAGTTTGGCGTATTTTGGAAAAAGAAGTACCAACAAGCCCAGTTAACCCAAATCATAGCGTGCTTTGTAATTTCGACCCCAGTTTTGGTGAATTTGGGGTGTATGATTTGAAAATTTCAAACGGCAGATGCCATTTGGAAACGCTCAAAGAACCAGTCAATATTTATTTTCGTAAGCGTACAAACAAAGTAAAACAACTTTGGTTAATTTAAAAATTTCAGCAATCTTAACAGTGTTTCTTATTTACGCCCTATTTTTCCTGGTTGCTTCAAGTGGAGTTTATGTGTGGAGGGTGTACGTTAATAGACTTGAACGCCAGACTACGCCTTGTGATAAAAATTTGGAGAAAAGTCAGCAAAAGAAACGGCTCAAATCGTTAGATACCTTCAGAGGGTAAAAAATTAAACATCAACTTTTTCTTTGAATTAGTATCCTTGGCTTTACAGCATCAGCATAGTTTTGATGATATTCGTCAATTATGGTTGTGGTGGTTACGAACTCTTTGACCATACGGTTTGGAATGGTTTGCAATTATCAGATGTCGTATTTCCATGGTTTATGTGGATCATGGGCGTTTGTGTACCAATTTCAGTGTCTTCAATTATGAAAAGAGGTATTTCAAAAAAAGCGGCTCTTAAAAATGTGTTAAGGGTAAATAATAACAGGTAAAATACATTTACATTTTAAAACACAGAAAAATAATTTTAGAGATCATGTATTTTATTCGCATTGGGGCTGTTCTTGGGAGCTGGAAAATATCTTGATCAATTAAGAATATTTGGAGTTCTACAAAGATTTGGTATTTGTTATTTTGTGGCAGCTTCGGTGTTCATTATATTTTCAAGCGCCAAACAGTTTGAAGAAGGAAACGTAAGTTAGAATTTAGTTAGTAGTTTACGTGAAAAATAGAAATTTACTTTTTGTTCTAAACAGAAAACGATACATAATCGTACTCGTGGAAACCGTTCGCCTGTTATTTAACATGGCCGATGTAAATGTCAACTGCACACAGTATTGACGCTAATTCTGCTTGGAATATCGGAAAAGTATACATAAGAAGCTGCAAGTATTTGAATAGACCAACCGGCCGTGCGTCTATTCGTGACAATCCAGAAAAAGGAGATTCAACTATGACAAGAGTTGTTCCTGCCGCCATTAAACCTGTGGATTTTGATCAATGCAAACTTCCAAATAACTGTCGCTAATATAGTGTATAAACCCAGCAACACGTTTTAATAACAGCATGGATGACTACTGTTGCAGTTGAACCTTTTCGTCTTGGATTACTTCGAACAGTCTCGGTTGGCTTGTTTAAATACTTGCGGCCTCTTGACTTTACTTTCTTGAAACTATGAGCTGAGTCTGCGTAGAGTTTGTGCCGTGTTTTTGTTTACAAAACTGGACAGGTTTAACTGGAAAGTCGCTACTAAAATTGTATTGTTCTGAAACGAAAATTACCGTAATTCTTATCACTTATTTGAAATGCAAATATTTTCTGGCAACGATTAACAGCTGACTTTAAGTTCAGACAGACTTTGAACGTCTAATTCTTGGTTAGCCAAAAACTAAAAATATATATGCGTGTTAAATTAGCAAATTATGCTGATTGTTTAAGTATTTATGTATGTCATTGAAAATACTTAAAATTATTGATAAATGCAACTGCAACTTTGTGCGGTATCGGTAGCTTTGGGTTCCTGGATGTCGAATTCCCCAGTTTTCAAGCTAAATTAAAAGAACTAGAACCAAAGTAGGTTTAATGTTCATTTCAAATTCGTAAACCTCTTAGAATTGAAATTATAATAACGGCAATCAAAGTAAGTAAAATAATGAATTTTAAATAAACAAAACACAGGTACATTTCTGCCCGCACACTATATGGTTATAGCTTACCATAATTTTAGAAAACGATAAATATGTCTTCATTTTGCATAACAATAATAACATTGATTTGTTCATGACAAGTCATGGAGTATTTTCCGTTAAACAAATGTAGACCAAGCGCCAAGTCGAATAAATTGACCAAAAATGGACAAAATTTAAAGTGAGTCTTTTTTTCTAAATGCTTCCTATGCGGTGTCGTAAAGAGAATCTCATGGTTTCAACCACTCGCTGAGGTCGGCGTCACCACTTGGGAGAAAAGCGGGAGAAAGACGTTTTTTCGGCAATTACTCAGTTTTCCTTCTACTTTTTGACAAAAATAATTTTACACAAAATTGAAGCTAATAAAATTGTCTATTAAAAAAAGGTTTTATACATTTTTTCCGTCGGATCCATATTTTTGGAATTATTTACTTCTGTTTAGCTTCATTGCAAAAACGTATTCGATTCTTCCAGTGCGTTAGGATTTGTGCATAGATACCCGCCTTTTACAACAGGGATGCGAAAAACTACAGGTAGGTAAATCCGATAGGCCACATCCCATACGTCTGGGAGTGGGTTAGTAGCTATACAGTCTGGAATTTTAGATTGCTGATATAAATCAAACTGCTGAAGATGCTGACTGTCTGATAATCAATACCGTAATCGAGTTATCACATGACCGTGATTCTGTGATCGTAGCTGGTGGACGTGCTCCTGACAAACCGTGCTCATTCTTCATCCAATGTTTATTCCATGAAACCTGAGAAAGTAACGATCAGCAGTAAATTTAGTCAACCAAAAGCTTTACCTGTTCAGATGAAGTTGCAGGACACATACTGTTCCTCCACGCCTTCATCGGATGCGACACATCTTCGGCATTTTTCAGAAAAGAGAAACTAAAATTCATCAAAGTACTGGAAAACAGCTCGATTTTGCAGGAAGTTTTTAAAATTTTTAACAATTTAGATGTTCTTCGAGAATTGATCGAAGCAGCGAGAATATCATTCATCAAAGCTTTATATGGAGCGACACCCGACGAAACTTCGCTGAATTGCAGCAGTTGCCAGTTTTTTGCAAAATCTATCTCTTCAAATGCTTGCATTATCTCATCCCTGCCGTCAACTAAAGCAGCAATACGTTAACGCTCCACCTACCATAAGGTGCAAGACTGGTGTAGCAACTGGAAGAATCAGCAAAATTGGGGTTGGAAAACTTCCACACATGGCCTGTTTCTTATTCCTACCTTGAAGGAGCCCGTCGGAGAAGCGCTTTTGCTCAGCATTTCTTGCAAATGTGCAAAAGGCTTCAAAGCAGCCTGCAGTTGCAGAACGGTTGCACTTCGTTTCTTGCAAATTTGTGGAAGCTGTCGAGGGCAGTCATACACTAATGTCGACATTGAAGAAGATTCGCTGACTACGACGAACAAGTATACGTATACGACTCCAGCACTTTGCCGCAGACAACGTTCTCATGCAAGTTAGCACAACTTTAGACGGTCACTGCTCCGAAAGTATGGGTCCGACAGAAAAGATGAGAACCTTTTCACAGAGAACTTTGCTAGCTTCAATTTTGTATATAATTATTTTTGCCATAAAGTAGAAGAATATACCCGAGTAATTGCCAAAAAGACTATTTTTGCGCCGTCTTTCCTCCTCAGCGAGTGACGCCGACTTCTCCTAATAACACCCTAAATAAGTATTTAGCAAACAAATTTCGACTTTGAATTTTGTTTACTCTTCAATACTTGGCATCTGGTTTATAAGCGTACAAACATTATTTACGTATTTTGGAAACATTTAACCCTTAACTGGTCTCGATTTTTATTCGAGGTGATTTAACTATGACCTTCTAGGGAGGTCTCCTAGGTACCTTGGAATCGCCCTAAGGATTGTTTTTAACTAATGGTGATTTTCTCCAACGTTCGGTTTAAAACAACCTTACGTTTTTGAATTCTGAAAATTAATACAAACGAACAATTGATTGAAGTTTTCGAGTGTGTAAATGTAATACGGGCGGTGGATGATCTTTAAATTTCGGTTTAAATAAATTCATAATTTTGACGGGTTCTTTGAAATTATTGCAAACTTTGATTACTCCAATATTCTAGTTTAGAATAAGAGCAAATCAGGAGGATTAGTTAAGTCTTAGAAGTTTAAATGAGAATTATTCCTTTTCTAAATGCGTTTCAAATGAAAAATGACCTAGAAAGAAAACTACTTCCACTTTCCAAATGGGCAGGCTTACATTGATGTGGTGGACGTCTAACGAAGCTATTTTGAGTTAAATTTTACAGGCTACTGAACAGACCTAACATTATATTAGCGACTCAAACCAAGTTTTTTTTTTAAATTTCAGCTGATTTGACGCCTTTATTAACGAGAAATCATAGCGAAAAATTAAATTATAATATCGCCTTTCTAGTAAAAAAGTAAACGGTTTCTATGAAAACAGTTATGTATAGTTTCCTGTTTTCCTGTTTAGAGTGGAGTGCGTTCAGTGTATAATAAATAATTGCCTGAATCACTAAATTTGCTATGTGACTGCGTAAATTCCGGTTTTGACCTGAACTACTTTCTATATTTGTTCTTATTATGTGCAATGAATCTTCAGCCCAATGTAGATATTTTCCACTTTAAAATTTAATTCTAATTTATTTTTTTGTTTTGACTTTTGCTGTACCAGTTAAATACTATCAAAAGATAATCTAAGCGGCAGGCTTCCGCGGTCGCTGTTAATATCATCTAGGCTTCCGGGTTGGAGCCGCGTCATCAGTGCTTGAACTGCCGACGTTTCGTCCTCGGTTGCACGGGACATCTTCAGGGCCGATGACGCGGCTCCAACCCGGAAGCCTAGCTGTTACTATCAAAAGATGTTTACCGCGTTGCTCCATGTACCTTGTACCTGCTTTAGGTTTGCTAACCAATGTCCTTCCCTCCGGAACATGCTTTGTTATTTACTTAGCTGTGGCAGTTTTCTCCATCCTTTGCATCTTATACTCGCTAGTGTTCGGTAAAGCACGAGAGAAAACAATTTAGAAAAACTTATTTTTTAGAAAAAAGTCTACAACATATGGATAGATATTTTCTCTTTAAAATACCAATGGATGGTTGCTGTTTTGCTACTTGTTGTCCATAGCCTTCTTATATTCATGCTTCCTGTACCAAATTGTCCTGCGTAAGTACCTACTTCTTCATTGCCTCGAACTAAACAAAACCGTTAATTATTATTTTGTTAGAGGTTACTTAGGTCCAGGAGGATACCACAAAGGAGGAGAATACCTTGGATGTACCGGTGGAGCTACTGGGTACATTGACAAAGTAATATTAGGCAAACACAGGTATCAACATCCCACTATTATTGAAATTTATCAGTCAGAACCGTTTGATCCCGAAGGAATATTGGGTGAGTTTTTTGCAAGAAACATTTCCACCGAAAAGCTTATCTGTGTGCCTACATTATCGCATAAAAAAATAAAATCACATTTATACATAAAACATATTTTATATTTTTTTCTAGGATGTCTTACTTCTATTATACAAGTTATAATTGGCGCACAAGCTGGAGCCATAGTATTATTTTACAAAGGACATACCGCAAGAATCATAAGATGGTTGATATGGGGCGTAGTATTAGGGCTAATAGGCGGCGCCCTTTGCGGATTTTCAAAGGAAGACGGACTTATACCAATTAACAAAAACCTCTGGTTAGTAAAAGCCAATATTAAACTGTGATCTGAATCTAATTAATAAACTTATTTAATAGGTCGTTATCGTTTGTGCTGATTACATCTAGTTTTGCATTTATTCTTCTATCTCTCTGTTACTATTTGATAGACGTGAAGCACTATTGGACAGGAAAACCATTTTTATTTGCTGGAATGAATGCTATCTTTATGTATGTAGGTCACAGTATTACTTACAGCAACTTCCCTATTCATTGGGTTCCAGATCACAATGTAGGTTTAAATACACATTTTCTTACCCTCCTCGAAAATATTTGGGCAACGGGAATGTGGGTACTTATTGCTTATTATTTATATACAATTAAGTTCTTTTTAAGTGTTTAAACTGTGATGTATGTACTTAATTATACATACTTAAAGAAACATAAATGACAGTGTTGGTGTTATTGTTTTTAATAAATTATGTTACAAAATCCCAAATATTATTTGCTGCTTATATTATTTAACTCAAATTAAATTGGTAAAATTTAATTTTACATAAATGATATAACTGACTCCTAAGCCTAAGAGTCACCATTTTCGAGAAAAATGTTATAAAGAACCCAGCGGCGTTATAAAAACTGTGCGTCCTATGCCAAACACATAATGATACTTTTTTTGTAAATTCTGTATTGTCATCTGATATTAGACATTACAAGAAATTATGGACCAAAATCAAGAAGGCGCATGCTATCCAACAGCGCCCTTTGGAAATCACCTTAAAAATACCGCAAAGGCAATATTTAAATTTATTTTTTAAACCTCTCTGGCGAATTTGAATAAAATCGCAGCAGTTAGGGGCTCGTAGCTGCCTTAAAAGTTGGCATGAAGAAAACCTAAACATAAAAAGTCTTTACTTTAGTGTTGTACACATGAATAAAATTTGTACTATAATTCTGAATCGCCCTCTATTTTACTTAACCAGAAGGGGCACGGTTGGAATTTTTGTGGAGGGGTGCGGAAATTGTGGTTATGCCACTGGATTTCGGTATTTAACTATATTTGTATTTTTATGGGTTTATAATATGTAAATGTTGGTGCCAGTGGTTCAGTGGTATGCAGATTTTCCGTTTGGCCATGAAGTTCGTAGTTTGATACCCCACGAGGTTGATGAAATGCACAGTGATCTCGGTGTTGATAGTTTACGCTTTTCTATGGAAGAATAACAGTTAAGAGCAACGACTATTGTCAAACCAGCTATAACAAAATAAACGAAGCAGTTTTTTTGAACTGTCATATACTTTAGAAATTGTTACTTATCATATTTTCACTTCACTGTGGATCGCTCCACTCCTACGTTTGTGCTACCACAGCGGGAGTGTACGGCAATAAGACATAAGCACATTCACTGTTTTGTTATTTTTGGGCCTATTTGGTGACAGTTAAAATTTAGTTGAAACGCCCAAAAACCAAGAATATATAAAACGCAAACGAAAATAAAATTCCCTTAACCTTCCCTTAATACCTACTCAAAGTAGTTCCATAAATTTTTCTACTTAGCAGTTTCCATGCTTTTTAAAATCCTTAGTACAGTGTAACTTTGTATCTCACTGCTGCTATAACCAGTGTCAGCATTTTTATTTAAGTATCTAATCAGTATTGATAGTGTGAGGCTATAAATTAATAATAAATTCCCGCATAATTCCTGTAAATATAAAGTTACTTCTATGCAAGTTTAAACTAATTATCTATGTGATTATTACAGAATCACGACTATATGTTTGACCTTACAAGCTCGTTTAAGTACGTTTTATTTATTTGGTCAAATGCTTTAGTATTTTAAGTGATTTGATAACGGAGTTCATATGCGTACAATATGAATGGTAACGGGTTTTAAAAGTACTACACAAAACAATTTTGTGAATGTCATTTTAATCTATCTACTTTTTTGGTCTAATTTGTAGTTGTAGCAAAACCTTGCAACATGTTTCGCGTGTATAACTTAATGGATTTGAGTACGTCCATTTTAACGAAATTTTTTGATATTTTGGGGCTAAAATTCCGGTTTTTGGTTATTACAATAACAGAAGTAGCGCAGTGGTCGCCATTTTTAAGGTTTGTTTTAAATTTGGAGAGAAAGCGTAAGATTTTCCCTAAGGTTTTTTATGAGAACCCCTTCTCATATGTCTTAAATTCAGATTTAAAAAGAAATTTTACAGGAAATGAGTGTTTAATATAACCCTTTCATTGTAAATTTTATTAAAATCCAAAATTGACATTTTCAATTCTCTTTACTGAATATATAAAAGCAAAAAAAAACAGGAAGCAATTAGCAGAAACATACAAAATATACTCTAAATAAATTTACCATATCATTTTGTCTTGAGGAAAAACAATAGCAACATTTTGGAATCGAATTTTTGGTACCTGCGTTGAAAGTTGACATTATGGTCTTTCATATGATACCAAACACATCTGGCTTCCGATAGGTAAACAATATTTGAAGCGGGGGCGGCCACGATTTTATAATCCGCTTCCATTGCCTAGACCCACAATGTTTTCTATTTACGTGCAAAAAAATCTTCAGGTTTTGATCTGGAAGATTAAAGTATTTAAACAAATGTCTTTAGTAAAACCGTTTTTTGCGTTTCTTGAGCCCCAGAAGGTGGTTTTCGTTAACATCTCACAATCCCTACTGAAAATATATATAGAAACCTCATATAACCTTATAATGTTTCCATCAGACTGTATGTGGTGTTATGTGGTTTTTAAAACAACCGTTTTATGAGGCAACTGAGGTGACTTTCAGTAGGAAATCAAAATTTTTCATGTAATCAATACTTTCATAGTGAAAATATAGGAATTTTTTCATTTCAGGAACATTATTTAAGTATTATTCAACTTGATATCATAGAGCATCATCCATTCGCGCAAGTGTATTTTGTAAGGATACCTCATTCATAAAACCACATTAGGATTGTGTATTTTACCTGGTTCTTTGAGCTCTTTAAAGGGGTCTTACTAGCTTTGTCAACTGCTCTTGGCAACGTATTTCTTAAGTTATGTTTGCTCCGAACCGATACGGACCATGCTTGTGACATTACTTCTGAACGTCATTGTACATCCAGGGCCGGATTTACAGTTTTGCCGCCCCTAGGCGCGGTTTCCGATTACTCTTCTTGAATAAAATACATTGGTACATTTCCACTATTTTTAATAATCCAGCCAAAAACAGGGTCGACTCGAGCAACAAAAGCTGGTTGGGCAAATCTACACATTGCCGCCCCCCAGGCCACCCCTTTTTACAGAAACATAGAATTTGCAAAGTGAAAAAAATTGGGGATATTTAAAAGTAAATTTTGGCTTATTTTACTTAATTTCAAATTAAAATATTGTTATTTTTTTTGTTTACTGTAGACAACAAATAAGTATAGACTGTAATATGCGCAGGGATAAAATAAATAGAAATAATTATGACTCCAGTTTTTGCTGTTTTTTACTATTCATAACAATAAAAAAACTTTAGCATTTAAAAAAATGGAATATTTTGATGCCTAATCCACATACGATACCTAATTTACGACTACCCTTTCTTATCCCAACTTTTGTTTTGTAACCGAATTTTGCTAGGCTGGCTCTGCTGCACGGTATTAAATCTTTTAGGTTGATTTTCAATAAGATAAGTTTTGTAATTTGACTGTGTTTTGCTAGAATTGCAATTTTATAGCTATAAAGATGAAAACATATCTACATATTTTGTTTAGCTGAATTTTTGATAACCAAAACGTTTGTTTTCATTAAAAACTAGCATCAATGTTAATTGTCAATTAATATCTTTGTAACATTAAAAAATATACAGACATACATCAATTTCGTTGGTATAGAGCATATAAAATTTTTTTTCCACTACTAGCATTAAACGATATCATTATTTACTTTGTTTTAGAGCCAAGAAGGTGAATTTCTTTCCTAGTGGTCACTAATATTTCATTATTAACTACTGGTTAATAATGAAAACAATTGCTACCAATCTTTAAATTCACCATAAACTTTCATGTAAAAATCTTTTGATTTAACTGGTAATAACTGTTCACCAATACTTTCTGCACCTTCCCTAATTTCAGGAGGAGTGCAGTTTTCACTTAAATCATCAAAATTGGACATTTTATAACCACTATTATAAAATATATATTTTACATAAATGTCAATTGAAATTAACTATTCTCTTGTTTTCAAGCAAGGCTACTTTATTTTTGTGCATATTTGCATTTGTAATTTTATTTTTTATTAAAGTAAAATCAATTAATTATAAAAGGAATAAGGGTGCTAGTAGTGGAAAAAATAATATATAAACCACGGTAGAGAAGACTTATCAGCCTTGCAACTTATTTCCCTCGATGCTTCGTAATTCGGGAATTAATTCTGCTCAGCTGAGAAAAATGTCTTCTCTACCTTGGTCTATAATATACTATAAATTTTGGTTTTCCATGGCCAACTTTTATCGACATCGATCATAATGTATTTGTCATATTCTTCGAAAATTTCCGCTCCTAAAATTTTGCCGCCCTAGGCAACTGCCAAGTCCGCCTATTGGGAAATCCGGTCCTGTGTCCATCTGTAATGGTATTTGAATTTTATTTATTCAACTTACAGTATACTAAATGTTACATGGTATGTATTATGAATCTGTTATTTCACAAACAAAATTGAAGTAATTCTCGAATATACTCGAAACCACAACATCTGCTAAATTTTTTTTTGTTGTACGCGTTGGAACTACTCGTACAGTTAGATAATCGTTTCACATCAGGTAAAGACCGGACTTTTAGTCGCAGAACAAAAAATTTCGTTAAAATTCAGTAAGTAAACAAAAAGCATGGGTGTATTCAAATCCATTAAATTATATGTGAAACATGTTAGACAAGAGAACTAATTTTTTGAATGCGATTTAGAAAATTTTCACATTTGGTCATCTATAGTTTGCAGTTATGTTGAAATATTGTTCAGTTAGAGTTTGCAGTTGGATTAAAATGTAGTCCATTTGTAGTTTGCGGTTAAAATGCGGTGCGTTTATATGTCGCAATTGGGTTAAAATGTGGTGCATCAATAGTTTTCAGATGGTTAAAAAGTGGCCTTCTTTATAGTTAGCAGTTTGTTAAATTTGTGCTCCATTTATAGTTTTGCAGGTGGATTAAAAATTTAAAATGGTTCCATTTATAGTTTGCACTTAGGCTACCATGTAGTCAATTTACAGTTTGCAGATGGGTTAAAATGCGGTACACCTACAGTTTGCAGTAAGGTTAGTTCGGCTCCACCACACAGCTAGATATTCCTTTGGATGCACATCATAAACTAATGTTTCCTGTAGTGAATACCAACTCTTAACTATTTATGAAAAAAAACAATACAATGTAATTTCACTTTTGTATATTAATAAGAACACAAATCAAAATATCCAGTACAGTTGAAATATAGAATTAAATGTAACATCGCAATAAATGAATTAATGTTTGAAAGAAGAGAAACTCAATCGATAACGCAATACGATCACAGATAAACAACTGCCAAATGTAAACATGCATAACTTTTAGAGTTACCCACTGTAAATTACACACTTGGATTGATATGAATTATATCAACGCATTTGAAAGATGTATACAATGTAAATTCAATTATTTAAAAACATTTAGCTAACTCTAAAGGTACCGGAGTAGGCACAATTTATTTGAAAACACCATCCTTTAAACACCGAAACCAAAACCCTCTTCCATTGATTGACTGTAGGCAACCGTATAATTCAAACGTTAGACGAATAATATGGAAAAAATTGTATTATTCGTTTAATTCATAACATGTACAATCAAGGTTTGCCTTAGTAGTTAGTAATGATCTTATTACCTAAGATAAAGCTAGTTTTTATTAAAAGTTCAGAAGTATCAACAGTTGGATTAAAAAATTAATTGTAAATTCGAATACAACAAACTACTTTCTCCAGTTACATAAAAATATGAATGCAGGTACTAGTACTTACTTACAATGTTTTTAATTACTTTACGTTTAGTTGCAGAGTCAAAAGTAAGAAAATAGAAGTATCTCAAAAAAAGTCCAACCCTACTGAAAATATATATAGAAACCTCATATAACCTTGTAATGTTTCCATCAGGCTGTATGTGGTGTTATGCGGTTTTTGAAACAACCGGGTCCATTATGTATGTGGCTTTCAGTAGGGAATGAACTTAAATTTTGCTTTTCTCAATTTCTTAGGGACAAATACATTTTAATTTTATTATCATATTTAATTCCCCTTGGTATGTGTAGAACTACTTTTCCAAGTTATTGGCTCAACAACTAATTAATATTAAAATTTATAATTAGGTACTTTAAATTTGGCAGTTAAAATCTGATCTTACTTGGTAAACTTTCCAATTGGTTCTCTCTGCAAAATTCATGCTGAAATTATGTAAACCTTTCACCACCTACACTGTACTTAATGTAAAATAAAAGACATATTGTAGGAGCCAAAAAGTAAACTAAAAATAAAAAATTACGTACAATCTTTAATACTTTTATTATTTCTTTATATTTACCAATCCTACAAATGAACAAATTTTGAACAATACATACAATGAAAAAATTATTTAAAAAAAAATTTAAAAACGCATCAATTGTTCAAAATAAACAGTACCAATTTAATGTCCAGATACCATACATTAAAAGCAACTTCAAAAATCGTCACAACTCTCGCGAACTACTTACAATAAAACATTTTTTGATTACCCAGACAAAACCTTTCCAAAGTACATTTGCCTAAGACTACCCACTGTCTGTGGGTGCAAAATTTTAGGTGATGCAAAGGCTTTATAGGCCTCCAAAGTAGACTAATCTACCACTCCGAATAGGAGATACAAAAATGATATTCATTATTAAGATTTGGCAGTCCATTTTGACAACCATTCAATACAGAAATAATGGTCAACGCAGTCAGTCCATTTGGAGACACATGTGTGCATGCAAATCACCTACTGTATAATAAACCAAGGAGGTGTTTCCTTCCAAAGTGCCCTCCAGTACTGAGATTAATATTAAAATGGCCACTGTTTGTGACACAGTGATAGTACTAAAGTATTAAAAGTCTAACATCCCAATACTTCAGTGCAGTATTATATAATATATTAAGTTAGGAAGTATGAAGGCAATATAGATAGTTTTTTTTTATATTTATACAATTTTAAAATTTATTTTCAAAAAATGTACCAAGGTTTGGCGTTTTACATTAGCATATCATTCCATTAAAATGCTACCACAATATAGGTTTAAATGCAAAACGCCAAACAGAAATTACAAAAAGCTATTTTAAAATCAGGGATAGCTATCACAAATAATCAGCGTACTTCACTGCTTGGGAAAAACCAAGCCACTGGAGAATGCTCAACATTTACAATGGCATGTAGCAACAGACAAGAGCTCAGATTTCGATATAGCCCGATGAAAACTTCGACAGAATATATATTTTAAAAGCATATCGAAATCTCAACCAAAAAAAAATTTAAAACTTTGCTCGGTAATAACTTCAGTCGACTTAAGTAAAGTTCACAATCTACACATTTTGAAAAGTTAAAAATATATTTAGGATATGTGTGAACTAATCACTTACACATATTTAACTTTGAATTCGATTGTTTTTCACATATTAGAAAAATTGTAGTTTTATTGCTTAGTCATACCATTTTCTGCCTTATGACAAAACACTGTTCTGCTCTATCGATAACACCACGCGATACTTCAAACCATTTTTTTTTATCATTATTCGAATTAAATCTGATGCACAAGTTGGGCATTGGCAGGCGCTGGGTTTGATTAGTATTAAGGCAAGTGAAAACAACAATTTTTTAACAGTCAATTACAGACACACACAACATGGTTTCACAGTATCAAAGTGGCGACAATATCGAGAAGCAGCATAGAAAATCATTACACCAATAAGAAACTAAGTACTATGAACTAATATCTATAGTGTATAAAAATAAAACCATGGAACACCTTCTCAATGGACATTCAGTGAAATAAAAATCGTATTATATACATACACCTAGGAGGTAGCAAAGTAACTAAGTGACTAGCAAAGTACGTTTAAATTTCCATCCTGATAACTAAGTGATTAGCGCAACAGATCTCTAAACATATTTTCAATCAATATAACCAATTACATCTCTCACTGATACAGTTGAATCTATTATAGTGTATATTACATTATATAAACAAACATTATAAAACTTAAACAAAGATATACAAGCATTACCAACAGTTACATTATAGAAATATCAGGGGAGAAAGAAGTATAGAAACGCACACGGTGTGGAGGTTATTTATCATTAGCATATGTTGAATTGTTCGTTAAATTGCAATCAGTTACAAGCTAATAATGAATACAAGCAACTGTGTAGTAATAGTTGTATAAAAGTTAAGGGACGTTATATGAAACTTTTGATATTTTCCTAATTTAATCGATAGTTGGTTTGAGATATTTCCTATGCAATTAACTATATACCATAATAATTATTATATGTATATAATATAGAATAAATTTACAGAATTTAATAAGATTAATAGATATATAATTTAACACACTTGCACACAACAGAAGTCCTAACATTCATACAAACTCTGTGTCAGCGTGAATCGACATCTTATATTCTGTCCATTACTGTTGACTACGATGAACAAGTTGTCTTGCATTGGTCAAAAATGGAGGAGATTCTTACATACATAAATTAAACGATCCACATTTATGCGAAGATGTGAACAAGGGCAACAAACACTTAATATATTTATACACATATATACAGATCAACGTGTCTACAGCTCTGTACTGCTTCGAAACATGCTCAGACACAGAGCTATTTAATATTAACCATTTAGTATTTTACAACACAATTTGTACAATCAAAAAGAAAAAATAAGTACAGCTCGTAGCAAAGATGTGTATTTCTGTGTTAACATGAAAAAGAAGTATTTTATTTGTTTTATTATAATTATAATAATAATAATAGAGAGAGAGATAAAATGTAATTGATTCGCATGATGAAACTCTTAACTTCGCATTAGTTAAATATTTATAGCAATATCTTTTAAATTAACACACACATAGTGAAAATGGTAAAAATGAGTGACGATGATAATATGTGGCGATCGACAGGTAAGTATGGCACGCTTTTATCACTCATGACGTGCAGTTGCGCAGTGCAAACCTCACAATACACACTGCAGCAACCACGCCATCTATATAATTTCACTTCTACTTCACTACTACTCCATTGGATATGCCAAAGACTACAAACAACGAGGAGACCAAAAACAAAATTTTGACAAAAAACTAATACTTTGAAAAAACCAGTACATGTGGAATGTAATTTAATGATGACACACAATGACGATGCGCAAAAGAGTATTCTAAATTAACGGGAGGAGAGTAGTATGTACAGTGAGGTCCGCACAGCGGAAAGTTGTAAAGGGGAAGCAGACCAGCTACTTGTTCAAATTAATGTGAACGAGCCTGTCGTCCCAACAATGAAATTACTAAAAGCTAGTAGAGATGTAACATGTAATAAGGTGAGCGCCGCCACAAGTACACCACTGATTTTAGTCGAATACACCTGCAATCAAATATAACACTAACAAGAATAACATGCATGTAACAAAGGAAGAGCAGTTATATCTAGCAATATATTTTTAGAGTAACAGAAGGTAAAATCAACCAGTTAATGTACGAAAAGTGTTCACTCAATATTTTCCTAAGAATAGTTTGCAATTGACCAACATCCTATAAAAAAAAAATTATGCAAGATTAAAAAGTTATGGCACTGTCAATATTACAATTTACTTTCGGCTTAGACTGCGTTGTCATTTAGGAACTACACCCAGCACAATCAAGTAAGGACCGACCTGTAGCTTGTCTGCCTTTACAAGTATTTGCTCTCAAAGTTTGAGCAATATTTGTTTGTAGGCCCTGCCTGGCTAAACAGGGCCGTGTGCTTAGATTATTTAAACCTTGAATTCGAGAAACAGACGTATTTAAACCCCTTTGAGCCAGTCAGGCAGAACGGCTTAGTTCTGGTTGGCTGTCAGCGTTGGGCGAAAACGGATCTGGTGGAGCGTGATCGTGAGATCGATGATGCTTACAAGTTCATAGGAGGATAAACTACTGGAGTCTAAGCTTTACTAAGTCTAAAACCATCCTCTCTGTTTAAGTTGTTAGGCTGTTTCTCAGTTTCAATTGCTTCACGTATGATACGAGGGAAGTAATGAGGTACTCTAGCGAGTACTCGAGCATTGTCAAAGTCCATCTTATGCCCAGTTAAACCAAATTTTGTGATGTGTCTGTGTTTGCAATCACCTTTGTGCTCTCGCAATCTTAACTCGATGGAACGACCAGTTTGTCGATGTAGTTTGAACCACAAGAGCAAGGGATGTTATAGATCCCGGCTGATTTTAAATTTGATATTTGATCCTTTGCGGATCTGAAACCGTTTCATTAGTCCTAAAGACTGTCTTTATGCTGTACCTTCTAGGAACATGCCCTATCTTATCAGTAATGCCTTTACTATAAGGTAGAAAAGCTAAGCCTCCCGGAGGTGCCAGTTTCTCCTTAGCCTTGGGCTAGGATCCGCATTGCGAATTGCTCTGTGAATTTCAATGGCTGTATAACCGTTTTGTATGATTGTAGATTTGGACTGCTCTGGTTGCTACAGTTTATAGCACAGTGGCTTTCTGCATCGGGTGGTGATGCGAATTTGCATGCAGTTTACAGAAAGAAAACACATACAGACAGGTACTAAATTAAGAAATTTAAATATCATAATTAATAAATTTGTTCCACTTCCTATTACTTTAAGAACAATTATTTCGCTAGATCAAATATTTATTATTATGTGCCATAAATCGTGTGGCCAGTTTCTTAGTAATATTTTAATGTAAGTTTCCAAAATTTAGTAATTTTTATAGTTTCATAGTTTTTAACTTTTCCAAAATTTTTGTGCACAGTAACATTGTGTCTTTATAGGGCTATCACGATAAAATGTTTGAACCCAATCTGTCAACCTGTTTTTGAGTAATAAGGCGCTAACGTCAAAATTGTCAAAAAATCGTAGCGGCCGCCATTTTAAAGCCAGGAAGTTGGAGTAAAAAGTGTTTAATTTGCCCTATAATCTTCTATTGGATTCCGTTTTCAAATAATATAAAATCTGGTTTCGGAAAGAAATGCTATCAAAAAAACATGTTTAACTTCTGCTTCTGGTTTTGAATTTTTTTGAAAAGCTTATTTTGATGGTGAATTTTTGATATACTCAAAGCTCATCGAAATCGGACTATCTAGTCAGTAGTTATGATGCACCACACACATACATACAGACATTTTTTGAAATCAAAACGTGTATTTCCGACAAAGTTGCGAGTTTGAAAGTTGTCATGAAAGTATAGTAGTTTTAATGTAAAATTCCGTTCAATGGGTTTTTAGGGTGTCCTACATGATTATACAAGCAATTTATAGGAAAATTTCTAAGCAAAGTGGCCCATACTGTATTTAACCCCCCACCCCGAACAGAAATTTAAGGTTCGAAAAATAGGATGTATGGTAAGCCTATGAACGAGTTCCTAAATAGTAAATATATTTTTAAAACAACTCTTTGAATGCAAAGATTTTAAAAATTTAATTTGAGTCCAGTCCCACAGTTATGTACCTACCTATTTTCACAGCTGATAGTGATACAGGAAGAGGTATGTTGATTGCTTTTTTAGTTGGAAATAATTTTAAATTTAAAGGCCTTATGTAAATTTAAGCTTATAATATTGTGCTGGTTTTTAAGTACCTTTTGTTACTACCTTACAAATTTTAACATTAACTATTCTTACCTGTGGTTAGGCAATGTGATGCATTCATTAGTTAAGTTTAGCTCACGAATGCGCATTTGACTGAGTGTGATTGTGGTCTTGAGGTGCTTCATCAACTGGCGATGGTGGTGCATCTTTGCGAGGCGGCATACGCTCATTAATTGCATCCAAACCTTTTGCTTCCGCAAAACTTGTAATCTTGTGATTAGGTGAAAATCCTTGCAATGCTGTGGTAAAAATAATGTTTACAAACAGAACCAAACAAGTTTTAGCAAGGTTTTAGAAGCGTCTAATTTAAGACTAAAAATTTAACACAAGGAATCAAGTTCTTAAATGTTGCTGATGTCGTTCAAATCCCTCACCTAAATTATATTATTATCATCATCATATAATGCAAATAATTCATATTTATTATACTCCTCTCTGCATGATCTTTTACTGTTCTACTCTTACTTACCATTTTTCAGACTTGTTTTTCCACCAGAAAGAGCACCCAAGGGCAAGGCTCCCGTAGGAGTAAGACCTTTAAGCTGTAGCACCGACTCGCTCTCTTCTCTGTAAATTTTAAAATGAGATCAAATAAAAAGTGCATGTGATAAATAAAGCAAAACATACCTTAGTACAGAGAATACTCGAGCCATTTTACCAATCGCCCGGATTTTATTGCGAATAACCTCTTTCCGTAGATTGGCTGCTGTACCTATAAAAATACATATCTTGTTGTTATTTCAAGTACCAATAACAAGATCCTACATAAACCCAGTGATGCAAAACGGTCACACAGTCTAGTTTCTACGAGTCAGTTAATGCAAACTTAAAAAAAATATCTAAATGTCACATGAAAAATTAAATTTGTATAATATGGACATTGCAAAAATACATTTAATTATGTTGACCCTTCTTATCGTGTGGTTGTTTGATTTAGTGCTGTTAAATTGTGATACATTCTGTGTAATATTGAATATAATTGGTTTACCTTTTCTGTATGAATATGATTCTAGACTATTACAAATTAAATCATGCAAATTATAAAAAAGCGAATATTATAAATGAAACATGCACATCACGCAAAAGCTTACTAAATTTTTTGTGATGGAACCCAACTCTGTATTGTAATCAATTTATTGTTTGATTCATTGAATAGAGTTTGTAAGGTTTTGGCAAACTCACTATCAGTTATTCAATTTTTAATTTATTATTCTGGATTATGTTCCACACAGAAGTGCAAGATGTTTGATTTATCATTATGCTGCTTATAACGTTTTCTTCCTTCTTCCAATCACATTAAAAACTGACAAAAATTAATATTTTTCTTTTATGATTATAACTCTACCCATGTTTTCATAATTTAAGGGATCAGTAAGTTGATCATTGTTTACAATAGTTTTATTAAGCAGGTGTGAGCAATACCAAGTAGCAAAGTTATCACTACTACTAGTGAGCATACTTGTCTACTGAATGAGCATGCCGAGTTGCTTTAAGCAACATGATTACACGAAGTTTATTTATGCTTCACAAAATGGGAAACGATTAAAAAGAACAGTTTGGTATCATACCTACATTCAGCAGAATTATAAGGTTATTCATAACCCCTAATTTTAAACATTACACAATTTAGTAGTATATAGTATGAATAATTATAAAGTTTGTTTTGAACCTATTCATTTATTGTGAAGGCTTTACATTGTTTAGCACCACTTGGATCACTCGCTGAAATCAGTCTAAATGATTAATAAAATTACGATGCGTGTGACTATTTTCATTTTCATACTCATCAAAAGTGAATCAAGAAAAATGGTTCACTAAGAGTGACTTGTCAGAACCCGCCTTTATCAGCTCGACTAAACATGTGTTGTGACAGTCATCAGATATTCATTTACACCGATTCAGGACAATAAGCGTTTCAGCAAAACTGACTTGACAGAGCCCACCTTTAGATGTCTACAAAACCCAAACAAGAAGTGTGTAAAAACGTGTTTGATAGTGCTAGAGATACATCTTTATAAGAATATCAAAATATAGATACAACCACTCAGTAGTAAAAATATCTAAATACAGATACAAATATTTTTTGATCAAAGTATCTACATAGATACAGATATAAGACAAAGTATCTGCAGTTTATGAAAGATACTTTTTTCTACTCATATATGCGAAAATAGCAATTTTCGACGGCTTAATCTACATGAAAGTGATATTTTTTAACTCTAGAGATGAAAATATTTTCACATCTAGAGATGAAAATGAGAATGACAAATTTAATGGAAATAATGCATTTGTTGCTATGGAAACGACTTTACAAACAGTAATTTCAGTAATTTGCATTGTGACCGTTTGTTTTGATTTAAATTGAACTTGAAAGTTTTGAACTTGAAACAGCAATGTCGTAGAAAAAAAAATAGCATTTCGTACTCGTACTATTCAGATATAGAGTCCAAGATAAGAGCCCCATGCATAGGGATCTCGTAAACGGTAAGAGGTAGAGATTCGGTTAAATAAGAAATTATGGATCATTAAATTTTCAAGATATTGACATTAACTTCGCTTTTTTTAAATATGCGTCAAAGGCTGTAGGTACAAGGCTTAATAGTTTTTTTTAATAAATAATGGAGCTATAAGTAAAAAACCGTTTCTCATAGTAGCAAGGACTATACAGGGTGTCCCAGGTTCCCCAGGCCTATATATCGATTATTTTTGAAGATAGCTTTATATTTTCGTAAATGGGATGAAATTCTCTAGAAGATGGCAGTAAATTATCAGCGGAATCTCTGTATAGGTCAGAGGGGCGACATTTAACTTTTTTTTCTTAAATAACACCTTAAGGTATTATTTTAGCTATTCTGATAGAGCTTTTTATTCTCTTTTCAATCATGTATTTAAATACCACTGTTACATTACAAAATTTTCGAGATAAACGCAATTAAACTTTTTGGTAGTGGTCGGCCAAGAAATCTAAACATGTTTAGAATTTCATCAAGTGCGCGTTGAAAACTGCTGTTCTTAGTTCGAATAAGCTGTTACTGGTTAATTCGTTAATGACTGTTCAATAATGGATTGGTTTCGACATAAAATTCTAGATACTGGTGCACGGAAAAGCCACGCTGGGTGAGGGCGGCTGAGGGAACGGATTGATCAACGTGTTTCGGGAATACTTGTCTGGTGTGGGATACTTGATGGCCATTTAGTAGGACCGTATTTTTATGAAGAAACTTTAATAGGCAATAGCTATTTGCATTTTCTGGAGGAGTAATTGGCGGAACGAATGGAAAATGTAACACTTCGTACAAGACTGAATATGTTTTTTCAACAAGATGGTGCTCCTGCACATAACACAGCTACCGTACGGAATTACTTGGATGATAATTTTCCTCAGCAATGGATGGGAACATCTGGTTAAGTACAATGGCCAGCGCTTTCTCCCAACCTCAGCCCTTGGACTATTTTCTGTGGAGTTATTTAAAGGAACGCGTTTATAAGACGTCTTTCTTAAATTTAGATGACTTAAAAAACAGAATAAGAGCAGAATTTGCAAAACATTACTGGAAACACTTTATTAGAAGTGACAAATAGACATTTTCTGCATCGTCTAGAGATTTGCTCAAATAATAATAGAGCCAATTTTAAGCAATTCTTAGTGAAGTTTTCTAACAGCTTTTTTTACTTGGTTTTCTGTTCAAAATACTTAGTCTAATAAATTTGTTCATTCATTACAACGAAAGAACTAGTAACAGTATTCAAACTAACAACAAACTGAAAACTACAGTTTTAAAGGCACACTTGATGAAATTCTAAACATCGGTAGATTTCTTGACCGACCACTACCAAAAAGTGTATTTGCGTTTATCTCCAAAATTTTGTAATGTAACAGTCGTATTTAATTACATGGTTGAAAAGAGAATAAAAAGCTCTATCAGAATAGCTAAAAAAATACCTATAGTACTATTAAAAAAAAAAGTTGAATATCGCCTCTCT
Organism: Ctenicera cuprea; assembly: GCA_958336395.1. Lineage (NCBI taxonomy): Eukaryota > Metazoa > Arthropoda > Insecta > Coleoptera > Elateridae > Ctenicera > Ctenicera cuprea. The sequence goes on along the minus strand of OY284495.1, from coordinate 18,364,328 downwards.
GACCTATACAGATATATCGCCGATAATTTACTGCCATCGTGTAGAGATTTTCATTCCATTTACGAATATATGGGGTTTGATGGAGTTATCTTCAAAAATAATCGAGATATAGGCCTGGGGAGTGAATTCTGACTCACCCTGTATACATTATGTATATAATCCTTGATAATGGGCTGTTAAAAACTTTTTTTGTAGTAGGGTGAAAATTACCAGAGGAAAAAAACAAACAACAGACAACTTACTGATATTGTAGAAATAACTATAAGCTGGATAATAAATAAATCAAACATTCTGTACATATAATTACATTTTTATGTAAGATATTACAGTTTTACTGCTAACTGTATGTCCCATAGGTGGCGCAAAAACACATCAAGTGCTGTTATTTTGATAAATAAGAGTCAAAAATTTTATTATACAGGATAAGTTGAAAGTATGGAATATTGATGCCACAGCCTTAAATAATAACTTTATAAAAATAAGTTAAATGCAAAAGTTGTTTAGTAGACAGTTTGCAGATATCTCAATAACCGTACATTGTAGATATAGGAATACCCTATACCATATACCAGCATTAGGAAATAAATTTTGCTTTCAAAAATGTAATAATATAGTGAGTGTTTCGTTTAAAATAATAACGTTGCTTATTGTACCTCTAAAAGTAAACACCCTGTATAAGTGAAATTGATTTACAATGATGCGGAACTGTCTACCAAACAAATTGAGCATTTAACTTTTTTCGAAAAGTTATTAGTTAAGGCTGTGGCATCGACCTTCCATACTTTCAATTCACCCTGTATAATAAAGTTCTTGACTCTTATTTTCAAATTAATGGTACTTGAAACTCACCATTTTTAATAATTTTGTTCAACAACGAAGTTGTACAACTAGAGAAAGTATTTTATAACTTTTTTATTGGAAAAATTTGGCAGCGATTGTTCCATATAAACATTTTGTTTCTCATACTTATTAAAATTTCAGTAATGAGACAGTAACAGGAAAAAAACCTATTTACCAAAATGTGTGTTTTACTAGAACTCAATATACAAGTTCACATACTTTTCTTAATTCTTTTTTAAATAAAATTGTTTTGTTGGTGTTAACAACAGTACCATAATTATTTTTAATTGTTATGGTTTAGTAAAAGTTAGTTCAACAAATTTTCACCCTTTGCATATACAAAGAAATAAGCAGTTCAAGCAAAAGCAGCACAGTGCTGGGTTCCAACACTGACAACAGCAACTGCAACTTACCGAAGGATGAAGTAGTTCAGTCGCATCACAGTTGGGAGAATCAACAGCAAACGGGCAGTGGCGCAAAGTGTAGCGAGCGAAGAGATATAGAAAAAACAAAACAAACAGTGCATGTAGAAAAATTGTAGCATCGACGCATACAAAAAACCATAAAAAAGTATACGAACTTCATTTGTTCGTAGGCAATTTTAATATATATGTGGATAGACCTGAGCAACAAAACTTCTACTTTTTATGCTTCCTAGTAGAAAAAAAAGAGTGCTCTTTAAAATGTGATTATAAAATTGTTTGCTGGTACAAATTTGTTTAAAATAAACAAACGTGGCACAAACAAATAAATAAGCTTAACTTAAACTTCTATTTAAGCAATATTTAAAGGAATGTGGTTCACTTACAACATTTTTATAATACACGCAAATTATAAAAGTTCCTCTTAAATTAAGACGCTTTTCTTGATATACAAATATTTTCACTAATTACAGTCAACTTTTGTTAAAATACTTGCGTAAATTGACTCGTGTTTACTGTACTGGTTTATTCGTAAATTTTTAAAACTGCGTTTTACACATAAAATTAAAAAATACTAAATACGAATATGTCAAGGCTGCTAGTTTAGACTGACTAAAATAGCAGGAAAGTTTTTAAACATAGGCTTCCTTTAAAACTATTTTCCAAACAACAATGGTTTCCCACAAAAATTAAAATTTAGAATGTATATCTAAATTTAATACCATTAGCTACAACATTTATTTTATTTTTTTACTAAATTACTATACTCCTGATCCCATTACAGAATTATTTTGACAATCTTGTTTTAAAATTTCAATGGTTGCCACAGCAACAAAAAAGAACTGGAAAAAGTAATAGTAATTTCTAATTTTTTTGTAAAATTTTGAAAGTTTTGTCAAAGAACATCAAAACGCCCAGAAGCGTCACTTCGATATTTTTTGTACTTTAGTCGGCCATATTGTAAATGGTTTTCCTGTCAATCTGACGGATGTAACTTGGAGGTTATGTTCAACTTAGTGTTTATTATTATATTTAAACATCCATAATTAACAGTAGATAACAATAACATTATTTTTCACTCCATGTAAGGTTCTTCTTTCATCCATTTTATTCAGGTATCGTTTTTAAGGGTATTACAGTTATTTAGCGTGTCAAATGTAGCACAATACCACAACAGCATCACAGACGGAGCAGTTCGTTTGGTTGACTTAGCAGTAAATTGTGTTCTGTGAATGTTACTTAAAGTAATCAGTTTTAGCCAAACGTTGGTAAATACTCGTACCATTTGGACATAACAATACGCGGTAGGTATACCTACTACAAAATATTGAACAATGTAATTTTATTTGCATTTCACATACCTAATAAAAATCCTACTTGATCTACAGAATTATTTTTACTTATTACTTTATTTAATGCGTGCTTCGGTTTCCTGCGAATTACCTTTAGCAATATTATTTAGTTCTTTGTGTTGTATGTCTACAAGTTATATTTAAAATTGGCGCCATTTAATTTTGACGTTAACCATTTTCAATATGGCGAAGGTCACCCAAATTGTGCTCAAAACATCAAAGGAACCGACACAAGTGACGCTTCTGGGGTATTTTGATATTCTTTGGTTTTGTCAATTTCAACAATTTGCAAGATTTTCACAAATTTGACAATTTTGGAAAATTTTGGGAAATTTTAAAAATTTTGAAAATTTTCAATATTTTAAATAAGGAGCAACCTCATTTTACAGTATTCAAGCAACTAGTTATTTTGTTTATCTAACGTTGCAGAATCAAAATACTAAGATCTCATAAACATTAATTAAATCTAACCAATTATGACAATGAAAGGGTCACATGTTGAGGGGGGTGTAATCGATGTTGAGTATTTTATGTTGTTAGCTAGGTTTACCAGAAGATAGTTCTGCAATTAAGATTAAGTATTAAATGTGTTTCTTTTAATCCTTGCTTTAAATCACCAATTTAAAACGATTTTAGGTTTAGTTTCCAAAATCAAATTAAAATTTTAAAAAATTTAATACTCGATTGCAGGGCCATCTACTGCCGAACGTACGTAGCAACATTAAAAACACCCAACATCAGTTGCAGCGCCCCCAACATGCAACACTCCCATTTCAGCTTCACGATAGCTTTCACTATAAGTTGTAGTTAATGCTTCCTCTATGTTGTTCATAATAAAAGCGTGAAAACTTTTAAAACAATTTTAGTGGCCCTCAATGCTGCAGACTAGGTAGCATCATAAATGTTCTATTTCTTGTTTCAGTCGCTATTATTAAACGCCTGATGGTATATAACAATATAAAACGGTAATGCAGTAATGAAGATCTCATACTCATCTGTTTAAAATAATTAAAAAATTAAATTATTCGACAATTACATAAACAAATAGGTACATGCTGTAAAGGAACCACTTTTTAAATAGCATCAAATTTTAAATACATTTATATAACATTACTTGACAATTACAAAATTTCAGAAGAGTTAATTAAAAGGGTTGATTTCATCATGTCAATCCACATTAAAAGTTGTATAAAACTGTACCAAATATTAACATACGTGTATGTTGTATTTTAAAATATTTTGGAAAAATATGCACTACCACTAGGTATATGTATATAGCAATGCTAAATATATAGCAGAAAATTAATATCATTATTATATTATTATTTAACAGAACTACTTCAAAAACAAATTTAATTAGGCATACTATAACTAATTAACAAGCAGAGAAATCAATCCAATACAAGCCATGGTAAACAAGTTAAACTTAAAGCACAACTATCGACAGAAACGTGCACAAATCAAACCAAATATAAGTTTATACAATCTATAGTTATCACCAACATGTCTGAGGAACACTCAAAATAAATTTTGACCTTTTATCGCATTTCCAGTTCCTTACGTAGTCACATAAAACTTGAGATGTCTTTACAAAAATAAAACACCTTCCAAGAAATATTACCAACCAGCAAAAATTAACAAGAGACAATACGTTTACTCAAAAAGTAAAACAATTAAGTGTGAACATAATCTGAATAACCAAAGCACCATGCGGCATGTCTAAATCCAAAGGCAATTGAAAACAGATTCAATATAATATATTGAAAATAATAGTATTAATACAAAAAGAATAGATAAAACTACAATCTACAAATGGTATGGCTGAATTTAAATTTTCAGTTTTGAAAACAAAATTTTATTAAAAAAATATACAGAATAATAAGTTGGTTAGTGCATCAATATAATCAAAAAAAGTAAAAACACCAGCAGCAGTTAAGTAAAACTTGAATTTTTTTAAAGAGACTGCGGACAATTCTAGTAGTGCTTATTCACCCTCTAGATTCAAAATTTATAACAATCTAAAATTGACAGTAAAAAACTTGGTTCAATTACAATTTTTCTTGTTCGCTAAACATTGAAAATCGAAGCTTGAGAAAACTTTTATAAATTTAGCATTTTGACAGTTCATTACTTAAAGAAAACAACAGCACAATGTTAAAAAAACGAAAAGGAGGTACAAACATATCATGAAAATTTATAAGTACCCCCTCATAGAAGAGAGATAATTTTAAATTAATTTTATAATTGACAGAAATGAAATGAGTGATCACACAAACAGTATTTAGCTAAAAATGATAACAAAAAAGAAAATGTTGAAAGTGAATAAGCACATTTCAAGTTTGCACAAAAAACCTGATTGCTCTAAATAACATGATCATTAATGCAGTGTTATCATAAACTCGTTTGTTAAGCTGCATGTTTTGTATAAACTTACCCTTACTTTTATAAACTATTTTTGGCTGTTTCGCTGTGTGGGGCGCGAATCCAAGGCGAATATAGATAAATAGTGAAAAATAGAAGTGTCAGAATAGAAGAAAAACATAAGCAATACGTGTGCATGGATTTGCCTTAGTGAGACTACTTATTAAAATTTAGAATCAGGTGCTGGATTTATGCAGTGCGATTAGAACAACAAAGACCTTGCCAGATCAAGATATCGGAAACATACGGTATACAAAGATGCTACTTGGGTCACACAATTCAACATAGCACAGGAACAAAAAGATAACACAAAAATTTTAGTGTCTTTCAACAACTTAAGTAAATATTGCAAATACATCGTTTTAGTTTCATGGATTAACTACTCATTAAGATAGACATAAAATAAAATGCCTAATTTTAAAAATAAATAACAAAACACACCGAGAACTAAGTCTTTAATAATAAGATTTAATCATCCTAACCTGGTTAAGCTTTTATTAGCTACTTATGTTGATCGAACTAAACATAAAAACTAAGACCTTTAAAAATACTGTAGCTAAAAATGATCAAAACAAAATTAAGTTCAACTTATAAAGGCTAATAATACATCATCACTACGAATCAAAGCATGTACTTTTATTAAATGGAAAAATTGAAGCTTACCATCTGAATTTCCAAGTAGCATTCAAAAACAAGAACATTTTTGAATTTTTGAATGTTATTAAAACTTTCTACCGCATATACAAATACGTGCACATAAAAATATGACAGAGTAAGTATTACCTGATTATAACATGTTCAAAAGTATCTATTAAAAAATTTGTTTCGATTAAATGTTATGAACTTACAAGGAAATATTTTGAACCAAAAGTAGCTTGTTATTTTTTTTTAGAACATTAAATAACTGTCGCATATTTACACAAGCATCATGAGGATGTAGTTACAAGCCAATAAAATAGGAACAAATTCCTAGCTTGTGATCTACATCCATCGTGGAGCGGAAATAATACAGCAGATAAAGGTTACTTAATCTCCAAGGATTAATAAAATGTTAATGGTTTTTTAGAAATGATAAAAAAACATATTAATGTTAAGTGTTAAAATTCTTAGTGGTTTTGTAACAGAGATTAATAAATTGCAAACATTTTCCTTATTCATAATTGTCTCTTCCCATGAAATTACCATTACCCTATAATAATACTCATTATTGAAGAAGTACTCCCCACTTCTATTTGGTAAGTCTGCTTGTCCCATTTACTTCCTCTTAGAATTCTTACATTTCTCTTCTTGCTTCTTAATTCCTTGTAGCCTACCCTATTTGCTTTTGCTTACTTCCCTTGCCGCTTCTAATTGCCCCTTTTTTCACCCGATTCCTTCAGTTCTTTTTTCTGCTTTCTAATTCCAATTTTCCTTCAACCTATCTCATATTTCTCCCGGCAATACTTTTATTTTCCCTCTTGCTATTAATTGTTTTGTTACCTTTTCTTTTCTTCCTGTCTCAATTAATTTGTTGCTTCCTATTATTTAGACCTTTTTTTGGAGAATCGAAGAATATACCATACATTTCCAACTGGATAACACATAATTAATTACATTAATGTTATTGATCTAAAAAGGTTATATCTAACCCATTTTCTGCTTTTCACTTCATGCAATGCTGTGAAAGACAGTGTTGGTAATGTAGGCCTCAAGATATTTCACTCCCCTTCTAGCTAATAATACCACACTCTCTCTAAATTAACTTTTTTTGTCCTACTACACTAACAACGTTCTGAGTTTCAACTTTTACACCTTTATTTTTTTTTATGATTCACTACTATATACAGTTATAAGGTCTTAGCTCAGAAAATGTTGATATTTTTTTGCCTTTTTTTGCACCTTTCCCTATACATACAAGACCTGTTAATGAATAAAAACATCTCATCTACAGTAATTATTTCTCAGACATGATTCACCGATTTTATGCCCTCGACCATCCTCGATCCACACTCTACCAATTATATTATACATGAAATTACAGCAATTATGCAGATTTACATGTTACTATGCAACAGCGACTTCCGTTTTGTAAATATTATATTTGGGGCGTCTGTGAATGTTTGTTGATACTGATAGGTCTAACTAAGCAACAATAGCTTCTGTTTTATATTAAATTTTTGCCCCCCCATCTACACAACGGCACATGAAACAAGACATACGAGCAAACGCATTTGCACGGGAAAGTCAGTTTATTGTGAATGATCAAGTTGAACAGTCCAAAGAATAAAATGAAGCAACCCTGCAGCTCCTCCACAAAATCCAAACTACTTCTGGAGCAAACTTATGAACGATTCGAAGCCACACACACGCACGACTCTCTTCACGAGCAGAGTAGTAGCTACATCGGGACCAGAATCGCAAGCCCCTTTTAGCGGCTATACCAGGTTTCAGCCAAGCTCCCACCCCCCAGCACCATCAGCACCTTTTCAAACGTTTGAGATACTTGAAACATTTAAAAGCGTTATCTCTTAACATTCCCAACAATTGGCTTGGTTCAAACTTTTCCTCTTCAATTCTTTCTTAGGTTAAAACACATTTCAAAAAAACAATAAAAAAAATTTCCTGTACTTACTCGTTTATCTTTTTTTCTTTTAATTTTTTCTAACATATTTCCCCTCATGCAATTTTATAACAACTTTTCTATGTATTCAAATTTTTTGGCAACTTTTGGCTTCGTATGCTTATATGAAATCTGACTAAGCATCTTTATTATCACTTGAACTCACACAGTAAACTCCTAATTAGGTAACCCCTCACTGCTGTATTATCGTAACATCGATAAACATCCAAGAACCATAAAAAATAAAAAAGCCAACGCATACCTTCTTCGAGTCCTTCGTCTCCATCGGACACCAATTCATCGTCCGAGCAGATGTTGAGCACATTAACTAACATTTCTGTTACTTTTTCACCTACGAATGGTAGTGACCATGTAAAAACATCCATGAAATTGGGCAACCAATACGGATGTGGCGAACAATTAAACTGACGGATATTCATTACATTATTTTCATATTTTAGTACTGCTGCCTGTAAACAAAAAAAAATGTTTGTTTATAATGTGTTCTGGTTTAAATATAAAGGTAGCCATATAATGGTGATTTAATTACAAAAGATTAAAAGGAATAATGTTTCTGAAAACTTTGTCTACATAAAATTGAAAAACGTTCATTATAAAAGTTTTTAAAAAAATACCTCGCAGCAGTTTTCATTCTTTTCGGTTCCTTTTCTTTCTACCAATATACATATAACTTTGTGAAATAATTTTAAGAATTTAAAAGCTAAAACTTTTAAGAGTAAAATCAAGTGTAAAATGAAAAGATGAAAAAAGTCACCATGTTCTTTTTATCCATGCTTTTTATTATTGCAGAATAAAAACAGCTGCAACTCGTATTGAAAGGGTACTGGCTAATTTACTCTTTTGCCTGTTACCTAATGTATATTAAAAATGAGATTAGAAGAACACATTTTCAAGATAAGAAGGTATACAGGGTCGCTATTAAAGATGGAACCAAAGCTCTCCTGCTAAAACGGTTTGAGATATAGGTATGAAAATTGGAAGGCTTACATTTGAAATTATTTCGCATATTTTGAGGTTAAAAAAAATTTTTTTTAACACATGATTTTTGAGCGCGGCCGCCATCTTGAATTTTTTTAAATGGCAACATGGGCTTTGTGATACATCATTAGAAAGCTTATTTTTTCTCTTTCTTACTACCTTAATCATGTATGGTGTTAAAGTAGAAAATAATGCAGAAAAATTAGAAAAACCTTTGCCATATTTCACGAAATTAAGGTTTATTTGTCACGTAATACAATAGTTGTAAGGAAACAAACCATATGTACTGTGTTTTTTGTCACTTATTAAACCCCTGCTGATTGTTTTTTGTTTATTTTTGACGTTCCGTATTGCAAAGGTATCTAGATTTAAAGTGCAATACATTAGCCAGCCACGCATACTTCATTATTTTCTACTTTAACACCGTACATGATTAAGGTAGTAAGAAAGAGAAAAAAATAAGCTTTCTAATGATGTATAACAAAGCCCATGTTGCCATTTAAAAAAATTCAAGATGGCGACCGCGCTCAAAAATCATGTGTCAAAAAAATTTTTTTTAACCTCTAAATATGCGAAATAATTTCAAATGGAAGCCTTCCAATTTTCATATCTATATCTTAAAGCGTTTTAGCAGGAGAGCTTTGGTTCCATCTTTAATAGCGACCCGGTATAACGTTTGTGTTAAAACAAAAAGCGATTTAATGAGCTATCGATACATCAGAGGAACGAAGAACTAGAAGTCATTTTCAAACTGGGACACAACAAAGCTTTGCACTGTTGACAAAGGACAATTGATTCTCCATTAATTGGCGACCTCATCGTTTAACGCGTCTGAAACATTACCATTTTACCAATGGCTTTCTCTGGGGCGTTAAAACATGACCGAGAAAACCACTAATTAGATTCGGAACATTACCGATCAAGTTATTAAATTACTCTATGAATATGTACGCATTAAGTGCAATCCGGCTTTCAGCCACCATAAACGCAAAATTTAATATATTGGAAATTCGTTCGATAAAAAGATATATTTATTGACTGTGGCTCGCTTCTATCCATTTTAAAATGAATTGCGTGGGTTTATTATTCGGCTCATTTATAACATGTCATGCCTGACATCAGAAATTAACCACAAATAATTCAATTATCCTCTTATTAAACCTGAGTAGGTAGCTAATCTGTCTGTCTGTAAATACGACATCTAACACACCTGAGTCATTAGTTATCTCGATGGAATAGTACGTAACAGCTCAGAATCCCCAAAGTAAATTTAATTTTTTATCTTTCTAGAAAGGCAATAGAATTAAGCGAAACAATTCTATTAATGAAACTAAAATTAATTTTACAACATAACGACTCCTAACGGTTTAAAAAATAACAAAAAAGCATCCTATTATTTGGGGTAAAGCATTTAAGCCTAGGAAGAAAAACAAATTTTTTGTAATAATAAATAAGAGGTTTTTGTACCCAAAACGATCCTTTAACCACAGCAACTTCATGTTAATTTTAAAATCCACTTATATCGAATTTACTGAAGAATGCCAGCATCTTTTTAATACAAAAAAAAATTACTATGTTACATATTTCTTTTCAATGGGATTTTTATTGCAGATAGAGATTTTTACGAAAATGTAGTAATTCTTATGAGGTTTTCATAATCTTTATATAAAAAAGAAAATAAAAGACACGATGTGTATCTGAAAACTTTAATATACATCACTTGTGTAGAACATAGTTTAAAAATGTATGTAAAAGCACACTTGGAGTATAAATAAATTTTTTTTTAAAAGAAAAAGTCCCCGACCATAAATTTTGTTTTTATAAAACACTTCATTACTCCGGAAGGAGATATAGAAATGAAAAATTCAGTCTTAATTAAAGTAAGGGTCTCAATTTAACTGTTAAATCGAAAAAATAAAGTAACTACGATTTCTTGATTTATTCAAAAAAATCAATGGTTTTTAATTTTTTTCAAGCCCATCCCACTTCCTGTTATAATTTTCTATCCTCTTCCATCTTCTGTTTCCTTCTAAATTAAGAATATTAAATTTACAACAGCAATCCCCAGGTTGGTGGCTGAGGTATTTTCTTTACTACTGTTATTCGTTTCCACTCCTTCCAACTTAATTTTGCATAATTAATATTTAAATAAAGGCAAAAAAGAGAAAAGCCAGAAAAAACAATAATGAAAGAATCACTTAATTATTATTATTATAATCAGATCTGGTCAACTTGTACATATACTATATTACCCCAATATCTAAACTCTGCACCGGTTAATTAATTTTAATTAATATAAATAAAAAATTGTGCTTATAAACATAAATTAGATAAACTGCAACCATTTAAAAATGTACCTTTAAAGAATGAGCAAATTGATCTTTTAAATTCCGATGGAATAAACCGCTTGCTAAAATTTGTACATCAACTCCCCCTCAGTAAAGAACTTCCCCTACTTCCCTCGGATTTCCTTTGGACTTCTCCAACTTCGCTTGTACTTCCACGGGACTATTGTCGGATTATCCTTTACAATCTAAAAATATGTTTGGCATGCGAAGTTGTTATGCAAATTATAGGTTATGCAAAACCATATAAAAAATGTTTTCGGTAATTTATTGGTGTGCACCTAAGAGGAAGTCTCGGGGAAGTCCAAGGGATGTCGGGGAAGTCTAAGAAAAGTATAGGGAAAATCCAGATATTCCTCGATTTTGTTTTTCTGATTGCGGTCTTGATGAATGTTATGTTTTCTTCACTTCTAAGAAAACTGCAGTTTTCTCAGAAATTCTCTAATGTAAGCTTATTAAAGTTCTATATGATTGAACAGAGGGAGATACAATGCTATCAATATTTCCAACATCAAATGTATATACAAGAGCAATTTAAAAATTTTAAACTGTGCAATTTCCTGTTAAACCGGAAGTGATATAAAAATAATAGTGATGTACACGAAAGCACCCACTCTATCATAACATATAAATTTTATTAACATTTTTATAATATCTGTACAAATACAAAAGTTAATCACCGTAAGCTGTTTTCGGGAAACACCCTGTATCAAAATTGTAGTAAACTTACTAATCAAAAATCGTTCTGTCAATTCCATTGGCCACAATTTTTAGTGTTTATTAGTTTATTACAAAAAATATTAGTTTAAAACCACGTACTTGCTCTTCAGTAAATTATTTATGATTCGCGAGCATTTGTAAAAGCCATACGATTTGATGGGGTTCCACAAACTGTAGGAATATCTGGATTTTCCTCACACTTTCCTTTAACTTTCCCAACTTCCCCAAACTCTAGGAATACTTGGATTTTCCCCACACTTTCTTTTGACTTCTCCAACTTTTCTTGGACTTCTCCGAGACTTGCTCTAACATGTACACCAAACTTCCCCTGCGGTTTACCCCTTGTTAAATTTATCATTATTAGAAGTTTCAGCATAGGAAATCAAATTCCATTGTTCCCATAGCAACACCAACTGTGTACTTTTAACTTTGCTTTTGATAATGACGTGAAAACACATCGAAATACGGATAAACTCAAAATAAATATGTTATTATTAAAATTATTAAAAAATCATTTTATTAGTATTAATATGAACTTCACCGAAGTAAAGATTAAACTTAGTTTTAAATTATTTCTAAGGAAGGTATGTAGATATCAAAGAGAAAAAAATATATTTTTGAAGGTTCTGTTGCAGGAATATTTTTATTTTTTATTCCATGTGTACCAAATTTAAAACAGGATAATTGAAATGTATTTTATAACTGTAGCTACTAATAGGTATTTTGTTATTGAAAAACAAATTAAAAAGTTTATTTTGTTCATTAATAATTGATACTGCTGTATGTTTAATGTGATTTACCTTGGTACATAAAGAAGTGTCACTTTTAAGTAAGGATCTCTTTTTAATGCAGACAGTTGGTCTGCCAAGTCCGTAAAGGAATTACGATGCGTAAGTAATTTAAGACTTTATAATTTATATTCTAAATAATGTATTTAGGTTAAGTTTTAATAAATAAAATGAACGATATCAGTGAATTTAGAAAGTGTCTGTTATAATAAACCACACCTGACCTGACCCTGAGATGAACCCTTTTGGGCAACAATGGGTTGCGCACAAATTTAAATGAAGGCAGTTCCCAAATATGTTTGGCCTTCTTTTCTACTATATAATTTGAATTGCTCGGTTTGGTGTTTTTCAAGCTTGGATATAAAAAAAAACAATGTATCCTTTTAGACCATACAAGATAACAAGATCTCGGATTTGCACCGGCGTCTCTCCGCTCAGAGCCACGTACCCGATGAGCTATATACAAACTTACTTCTACAAGTATTTTTAAAATAATTTTTAACAGTTATTGTGGAATTTATGCAGAAAATCATTTCCCTAACTTTCGTTCCGTGTGAATTGTTCATACAAAACCAGTCAAAATGTTTAATCCACCAAAATGGAGAATAAAACCCTTACATTACTGTACACATTACCGAAATTACTCTCTCACCCTCTCTCCACGTACAATGTGACCTTTAAAGCAGCTACTAAACTCATTTACAACTCTGAAATATCTCGTTTAAGCTTAATTTCTGCACGCAGGCCGTAAAAAATTAAAGCGAGGACGTTATAAATTTTGCAAGCTTATCCGTTGATATTCAAAGTTAATAATTAAATGTAACTAGCGTTGGTCATTCTTAATTTAATTTCCTTACTTTGAGATAATTTGCTTTTCATGTAGCAACTTTCAATTTACTTGCGCGACGGTTCAAAACGTGCAAAACTAATTAATATATCGGGGTGTATCCCCCAGTGAGGGGCATTTCATTACAGTAAAGCACCTTGACGACAGTGAAAGACGTGAGATAAACTCGACTTACCTTATTATTGTAGACGTCCAGGTAATTTGGCGCCGAGAAAATTGTGATAAGAGATGGGAAGCCGGTCGTTTGACTTTTTCTATACATGCGGTACCTGAAACAAATTTTACGTTTCATTTCCATCTTATACTTTATATATTTTATTAAAGAACTTTCAACTTTGCCTGACTTACATCAAAGTAAATAAAGTTCGTGAAATGTTAGACTTTCATTTGAAGATGCAGAAGTTAAACTAGCTGACAATCCTCTGATTTCGACTTTTAATTTATTAAAGCTTAATTACCGGTTTTGAAATTTGAATTAACAATATAGGCTGATCCAGGATCGTGACACTACTAGCTATTTGATTTTTAACAGATTTAAATAGAATTTTTATAATTCATACCTACAGCCACAAAAACTCACAGGTTGAATAACTGGTTTAAAAAGTTATTTTCGTTGAAACAAGAAGTAAAAAATTATAGACAAATATTTCCATGTTTTCTACCTATACTAGCAGAAAGCATGGGCTACGCCCCGTGCTCGTTTTGGTAATTTCTTAAAAAAATAATAAATATACATATAATATAATATATGTATATAATAAATATATATCTATAAAAAATAAAAATAAATAAATAATATGGGTATGGAAGGTGCCCTGAATTGGTGCCTATTTTCTGAAGTTACGCCACTGTGCAATATTGTATATTCTGAAATACGCAAGTAGTCAGCAATTATGAAAAAAAAAAACCGAACACATTATATGTAACTAATAAATTATCTTAAACATGATTATTCTTTTGGAGTAACGTACCGACATAAAGAACAGTAGTTCGGGGTCACTTTACGGTTGTCGTAACCGAATTCCGTATAAATAATAAGCGCCCATATAACTTTTTCTGTCGAGAGTAGTTTCGTATAGAATTTAGTATATACATATATATTCTAAGTCTATTTATTTTATACACAAAAGTAACTATCTATTACAATAATAGCAGACAGTAGCACAAACAAATATGCGCCTTATATAATAGACGCGTATAGACCTGGCTTGTTACAGCATGGGCCCGGCGCGGCGGCACTAAAAGGTGAGACTTGATGAGAGGGGATCTGCATTTAATATATGAATACATTACTCATAAAAATATTCATTTAAATCGATTTAAAAATTAAAACATTAATAGGGGAACACTGTACAATATCTTTCCAGTAAATAGACTTTTCAATAGTCAATAGAACGCATACTAGATGCTAAGTGAGAGCAAAAAAAATGATATAATTAAAGAATGTGGAAGGAGAGAAAAAGAAGAAACAAAAAAGTAAAGAAACAGGGTAAAGAATAGAGCAAGAAAGATAGCAGACATAGATAAATCATAATACAGCACAGAAAGGGACAAATCAGAGAAAAAAAGAAATACAGAGGATAAATGAAAATACAAGAAGCAAAAATGATGGCAATGTAGAAATTACAAATGGGGACTAGAAAAGAGCGAATGTGAAAAGTATAAAATCTAGAGTACGCAGACGAAAGCTAGAAAAAAAAGAATGATAGGAACAACAAAATGTGGATGAGTAAACAAAGATACAAAACAAAGACGAAATATGTGAATATAAAAGAAAAGAAAAGCTGATGAGAATACCAAATTTGATTCCGGTTCGTCAACTCGTTTTTGAGTAATACGGCGTTCAAGAAAACATAGTGTCCGCCATTTTGAAGATAAAAAGTTTTTGAATGAAGTTTTAGATACAGTCTAAAATAACCTATCAGATTTTCTTTTTAAATTAGAAAAATTCGGTTTTCGGCAAACTTATTCCAAAAAAAAACATGTTTATCTTCCGCTTCCGGTTTCGGATTTTTTTAAAGCTTATTTTGTCGATGTATTTTAGATGTACACACAATTCGAAGCTCCTCGAAATCCGCCCATCCACTTGGGAGATGAGACGGAAGGAAAGGAAATAAGAAAGTAAACGAGAGAGGAAAACTAGATTACAATAATATTATACAAATCCAAAAATTCGTAGAAAAATTAAATAGGCAACGCAAAAATGCAATTATAACGAAAATTGGGTTTTGACAGGTTTGCGTATACACTTTGTAAAAGTTAACATTTATATGTTCTACCTATTATTAAATCAAAGTTTTCAAACAAATTTAGTTATTCAGAAAAAAAAGCAAGTGAAGCAAGTTTTCTAAAACTTATCTATATACTAAATCCCTAACTGTCTCACCACATAACAAGACCACTACTTCTTGCCTCTTAGAAAGATTTATCATTATAACACAACGGCAGGCCCTTGCATGTCGGCTCAGTTTATTTGATTGTTTCCAGCAACAGTTTATGTTGCTGTCACTTCGGTTGGTATAATTTGGCTATTTATGGCTTACTTTAATTCTAGCGGGTCGGAAATGTGTGTTTATAGCACCGACAACAAACAAATACATAGCAGACGAATTCCACCATTCATTGACATACAAATTGGAAGCTCGACTAGGTTCCGCTTATTATTAAAAACTGTGTACTACAAAATTGTTTACTAGAAATTCTAAACGTTTCTGTTTAGAGTAACTCCACTTTTAGTGACGACGTCTTACATCTCGATACAGGTTAGATATTTATTATGTTTGCGGGTTCCGATATTTACGATTAAATTACGTAGGGTGTTAGGGGCCCATCAAGCTCCAATATTGGCGGAATGAATTAATTATATCATTTCATCTCCGATTTATATAAATAGGAGCGAATTTAATTTTAGGATTAATTATAGTCAACATTTTAAAAATCTCCAGTAAGGCTTAACTGGCAATGAAAATAAGTGATAAGTTTAACTAATTTTTTGACCACTATTTTTAAGAAATTTTTCTGGAGCTGTTTTAGGATTTTTCAAGAACTGTTTTCCGGGCCTTTTTTCGCGGATTCTATTTCCGAGAGCAACTCTTATTCAGACCGACTCAGCGGACGACACATTTGGAGGGGCATACACACATTAGAAAAATTTATAAGTTTAGAAGTAACAAAAAATGCAAATATATAATTTAGCAAATACCCACAGAAAATTAAATGTGACGTCTGAGCTTATGTCATATAAAAATATAAAATTGTTTACAAGGTCAAAAGTTGTCATTCGTAATGGAAATTGTTCACAATATTACAGCAAATAATGGAGTATTTTAAATCAGGGTAATGAATGAACTTGTAACAGCGTTCATCGTTGAGTTTGACATTAACTAAAAAAACTGTCAACGTAACGATAATTCGAAATTGTATAAAACAATTCCAGACGTGACATTCGGTGCAAGAAATATTTTTGTTGCTGTAATAACAGTTTTCAATTCACAAATATAATGTAATTGTAATGTAACGCTTATGAAATTCGGCGAAAGCAAAAACCACTTCCTCTAAACGCAAGGTAAGCATTCTACAATTTTTTTTAAAACAATTATTTTGCCCTACACTTACGGAAAGCACCAACGCTGAGGTGACATGACCCCAGGGTGCGAAGATTTAAATCAACTTGATTTAAATCGTTAAGATCTTTTTATTTTAATCAATGATTTAAATCAAAAAAGTCAATTTTTCGAATTTCTATTGTAGAATAACAAACAAATGTGAAAAAGCAATTACAAGTTTAGTATCAAACGCAAATGTATGATTTATTATTAAAAATGAAACAAATTATATATAAAATATATATAAAATAAATAGTCAATTCTAAGGATTACACAGCTCATGCTCATAGCATAAAATTAGTCGTCAAATACAACATTACACTTATTGTTAAAATAACGACTTAAAAACACCAGGAAGAAGTCTTCAGTCTAAAACCAATTTCTGTAACGTACAGATGTGCAAAATAAATTCCCATTTGTGTTTCACTTTTTCTTTATTTAGGTATATTTAACGTATTTACTAAACGTATTACAAATGCACAGATGTGGACGGAAAACTTAAAAACATGTACTGTTTTATAAAGATAAACACAGGTTTCAAAACACCAGAAAAATTGATTTAAATCGAAAAAATCTTGGTTTAAATAAAAAAATCGACTTTTTTGATTTTTTTATAAAAATCGTGATTTTTTGCACCCCCCCCCCGTAAGAGCCCCTATCTAACATGCACAAAACGACACAAACACCCACGCTATGATACGGATTTAAATTCCAAACCTAGGCATTACTAGCCCTCGGCCCAACGAGCCGGCAAAAAATTTGTAAAGCATTTTTAACTTTTAAATACAACCAATAAAATAGTGATAAAATAAATCGTTACGGACCAGAAAAGATTTTCACGCGAAAACATTTAAGGTGTAGCAATAAAAGATAATAGCAGCTTGAAGCTAATCATAATTTACATATACAACTTGCGCCATGAATCAACAGAAACAACAATCCAACTTGATATTCCTAAGGGTGTACCTTGTTTTATACATTCAGGGAAAACACGAGGCACCCACTTACTCATATGCTGCAGAAGAAAGACAACCAAAACGAAGAAACATCCCTTATTCTGTATTTCCGTCAGAGAATAGTGTCTCTTAAGGAGCTTTCGCAGTTTATTATTCAAGAAGTTTATAGAGGAAACTACAACTAAAAGACCCAACTTCAGTTTTAAGACATTTGATGCTTTCAGGCAACGTAACGAGAAGGAGTCTCTCTGAGAAATGTCTGTAAACAAAGCACAAAGCTCAACGTCAATTTGAAAAATCGTGGCTAATCTTCATTCCCGATTCCCTCCTTTTACTTCAATCAATATCAGAAGATCTCACCCTCTTTCCAGTTCTAATATAACCCATTTAAGACCCCTTTCAGTGTCTCCCTTAAATTATATCAGAAACGAGAAAGTGTTCTTGCCTGTTGTTGATAGAATTCCCGGGAGTTTTTTAAATTCGTGACAGAATTTAAATAAGATGATCTTGGGTGGGGTTTAAATATTTATTAGTTAAGATAAAGTAGTAGGTCACGACAAGACGTAGTAAATTGCAATATAAAAAAGACCGAATTAGCAAGGGTTTTAAAAGCAGCTTATTTAAATGCATATTCAGACAAAAAAGGTAATTTTTATCATTTACGTATAATCTTGGGCTAATTAATATGCAAGTGCACTTGATATACGCAAACAACCCCTCATTAGCATTTTATCGCTTCAACTTAAAAACTGTCTGCATTTTAAACACGTACTCATGATACTATTTCACATGATATTTATATAAAGCGTAGCATGACCCACAAAATAAACGGAAAGCTCCCTTTCAAGCTCAAACGCAAGATCGAGGTGGTGTATACTTAAAGTAATTTCAAGAAGGAACGTTTTCCGCCCTAGCTTTACCTTGCAGGCCCATTTGTTTTTATTTTATTTCTAGCAGCTGTTTGGTACTTTATAAAGGCTGAAATTACCACAACAAAAGGGCCCTTTATCTGGCCGCATCTTTTCTTTGCCCTCGATTCTATCAAATCGATAGATGGATGGACTCGACTCATCCTCGCAAACAAAATTTATAGGATGGAAGTAAAGGAAAACGGAAACCTATACATATGCATTTAAAATATAGAAATGTTGACCAAATCCCGATTGGTAATAACTCGTGTTCTTTAAATGTACAAGAAATAAATCGTGACATCGTTTGAGTTTTCTGAATTAAATTAAACAAAGATTCCACCTTATAGCCCAATGCAAAATGGAAATGTAACAAAAAAAATTGGAAAAGATTACTTAATAAATAATAAAAATTATTTTACAATGTCAACATTAAACCCCCCCCCCCTAAAATTCGCTGATTATATCCTCGGGGATTTTCTGTGGTACTTAATTAAAAGCCTTCATCTACACTTGAAAATGTTTTTAATTTTTAATTTAATTGTTTGCTGTGTTCGTTTCGTGTTGAAAATATTCAGCTTTTTATTAAAAAATTATATTTATAAAAAGTTAGCAGAACCCGTGGACTACGCCCCACGGTTTGTTTACAATAAACAATAAATACGCTGTGTCGAGATGTTAGACATCTTATTAATACGATACATTAAGCAGTATTATGTATTCTCAAATATACAAGGAGTCAGAGAGTTCGAATATCCCTTCCGTAAAAGCCCTCGTTTTTAAAAATAAGAAGCGCGTTTATACTGCCGTCTTCTTCTTTTGCCTGTATGGATTACATCCTGTATATAGTAAGATAAGAGCACAATGCATATACTTTATGCCTTTAATGCGCTGACTAATTATTTAAAAAAAGAGTGGGGCGTAACCCACGGGTACAAATCAAATACATTTTTGCATAGCAAGCCGTGCAGGGTTGCCCACTGCGTGTTTAATAAAATGTCATCAAACGAGATCAATAAAAAACATAAGAAATCAACTATTTTAAACAGAAAATACTAAAAATATAAAAAATTTTAAAATATTATTGCTGAGCATTACAAAATTTCAATATTTTTTAATTTTCTTTAATCTTTTAAATATTTGACCTCTGTAAATTTTCTAAAATGTAAAATTTTCAAAAGTTCCAAAAATTTTCATAATTTTGTTATAGATTTAAATTTCAAAAATGTTTAAAATACTCGAAAAATGTTCCGTAAAAGTTTATAACAAAATTTTTCAAACTTTATTTTCAGTTTAAAAATTTTAAACAATTTGGAAATTTTCTAAAATTGCCAAAATTTACAAAAATTTACAGCAATTGTAAAATATTTTAATTTTCAAAATTTTCATTGATGATATTACTGGGGATGCACCGAATGGGTCGAATATTCGGCTATGTTTTAGAACTTGCCGAATATTCGGATGAACCGAATAGTTTTTAGAGTTTGCCGAATGTTCTCCGAATATTCGGCATTTTGTGTACGACATTAAAACAGTACTAAATTGCAACTTTTTGAAAATTTGGTGGTATAAACCCACGCATTTATTAACAACAAGTAGTCGGCACATGGCCGAATAATTGGGTCGAGTTAGGTAATATTCGGTACTTAGCCGAATACACGGCCGACTAATTGGTCGAATATTCTGTACTCGGCCGAGTATTTGGCCGTATATTCGACTCTTTGGCAGAATAATATTCCGAATAGTTGGCCGAATATTCCGTATTAGGCCGTGAGAGACTGGCCAAATAGTCGGTATTCGGACAGTGACCAAAATCACTATTCGGTACATCCTCAATGATCACTATTTTAAAATCTTCACATTCTTTAAAATATATAAAAATTTTGCAAAATTTTGATTATTTTCAAAATTTGAACATCTTTAATAATATTGTGTATTTGGAAATTGTACAAGTTTTAAAAATTTTCTTAATTTACAAAACTTATCAAAGAAATTAAAAAAATATTTAAATTTTAAGAATTTTCAAAATTTTATAAAATTTTTTAAGCATCGAAAAATTTCAATAAATGCTAGGACGGTCCCGTGGCGTTCGCCCGACATCTTTTTTAATGGACTTTTTTACTTCCCTTACTGAATAAAAGTAACATTAGCAAATAGAAAAATACGTCAAAAATTATAATAATGCAATTGCTAAAGCATAATATGTTGTTAGAAGGCTTAGGCGTACGATTACAGAAACAATTTGCGAATACAAAAAATTAATACATTGTTACCTGTCAAACAAAATAATCAGATGTTATTTGGCGATTGTGCTAATAATCGTATTACAATAGTATTTATTTTTTTATTTAAAAAAACTGCAGTAGAAAATTTCCATTGAAGTGAACCATAAAGTACTTTTAGCGTTGATATCAAATATCTAAAAATATATAGAGTGCTCCATTTGAACTGTAAAAGTTCTATGCCGTTATGTAAAAATAGTAGGCGGTGTGTAAATTGGTATACATCACTTTGTACCATACATCCCCCACTCTTAACAACAAAAAGTTAATATCGATATCTTTTTACTAACTAAGTTACAGGCTGTACAGCGATCTAAAAACACCCTGTATAATTTAATGGAGTAGGATTATATGATAACTCTTCTCTATTTTCTATCACATTACATTTGCATGTATCTGTTTAAGGTTATGAATCAATTAATGGAACTATAACAATCGTAAACAAAGACATATTTAACATTGAAACACACTCAAGGGCACACTGTTTCGCTATTACTGCAACAATTAATTAATTCATGTGTTTGAATCAACATCATTCGAAAGCATTTAACAATCAATTTTAATTAACTAATTTGATTAGCAATATAATTTGTAATAAGCGAATCGATACGTACCGAATTAACTTGTTACTTGGTAAAAAAAAACAAAAAACTAAACAGACTTTAAAACATTTAAAGATATAATTTTTCTAGTTAACTTTTTATCTCAACTTACACATAATAGGACGAATTATACAGAAGCTAGTCGTGTAGCACGTTGTCACAAAATTGAATAGTTAAAGGAAAATGAAAGATCTCTAGGAAATCTCATTGAAGAAAAAACTCTTCCTAAACAATTTTCATAAAACACTGTTATTATAACAAAATAAGTTTAAGAAAGTTCCATTTAAAACGTATAAAATGTTGAAGTTTCCATAGAACAATTTAAAAATTCATAAAAATTTCCTGGAAAATGTGTGCAATAAAAGCAATCAGTTTCCCAGAAACAATGACACAATGGAGGAAAAGCGTCGAATTAATGTCACCTTAAAAATTGCAACAACTTGCAAACATTTTTCAGAAACAAAAACTGCAAGCGAAAGCTAATGTAAAAAAAATCAATTTTTGATTTTTCTTAAAGCTCCTTTGGATTAATGACAAGCAGAGACTAATGGGAAAATTCTACTATCGCTGTGAGTAATTTACATTAAATAGAAATGATTTATAGCCCCCACCCCCTTACTAAATAAAGGAGTCTGAATTATCGTTTTAAAAAAATTAATAAGTCAAGCCCCTCCTCCCTAAATTAATCAATCTATATATTGCTGCCACATATCACAACAATTCTACATATATTATCGATACTATCTGTATCTATTGCAAAGAAGGAAAGATCTTTCTCCACATTACGCCGGCGCCGGTTGAAAAACTGCTTAAGCAGTTCATCATTAGAGGGCAGGTGTAATAGTTTAACCCTCCTATGTTGATACGAACTTTAAATTTGTTATCGTCTTAAAAAATATTTTGACTTTTATTACTGTTTTATTTACTCAAAAAAAACTGTTTGGCTGCGCTTCTAGGTTGTCCCAGGTAATCCCCACATGCGTGTTTATATGACATCATTCCAACCTGCATAATAGCTAAAGAAAAAAACTCGTTCGATTCATAATTATAACTAATAATAAATATTAGCTTTCTACACTGCACAACTTAACGCAAATTCGTCATGCAGTTGCATTGAAGTCCAGGATTGAAAGTGGTGCAAGTACAAACTATTTTTAAAATAAATCGTAAAAGCGTAACAATGTTATTATGTTCTTATTATTAAATATTGGTTGCGTAGATTATAAGAGTAACCGCAAGTTGTAATCCAGAAGATGGGCCGTTTGCATATGCCACTCAGAGCTATAGAACGGAGCCCGCAGGATGCTTCCGCCGGCTGTCGAGTCTGATTTGTAAATGAATGCGAGGTATGAGCGGACAGGCGCCCAATAACCCGAACATCTACTGCAAAATTGAATTTTCTTTTCTGCATTGAAAACTGTAGCAATCTGCTGTACAAAGAATTATGCACCTTATCTAATGAACGCGTAATTATGTGGATTGTAGCAGTGAGGGACCCTTGTCCCTAAAAGTTTGAGACAGGTAGACAGGATTCGGATATAGTATAGATTTGATACACTAATTGTAAGTGACTTGAGTAAACACGAGTATACATCGATAATTTTATACGCAGTGCAACTCTCAGCTTAACATTGGGTACAATTAAAAGAATCTAACAGATGCAATATTATTCATGCGATGCTTGAAAGAGAAAACCATATCATTAGTTTTTGAGTTATTTAGACATCTATTACTATTATACGTGTACCAATTTTGTGCCTTCAATTAAGTACCATTAGTAACTCCTGATAAAAAAAGGTGGTATCATCAGAATTAGGGACGAAATGTGCAGTTGGTATATGACAAACGAGAACTATTATATATGTATATATGGGGAATAGCAGAGGCCCCACGATAGATCCCTGGAGACCTCCAAGCTGCACTACTAACTTGTTGGAAGATGCGCCGTTGTAGCTGACAAATTGTATTATGTTAGAAGTGATTTATTCATTTCTGCGCAGTTTTCGTTTAACTTATAACCATGATTTAAGTTATGTAAACATATTTGATAGGACTCAATCAAAAGCTTTGCTTACGTCACAGAAATTTGAAACTTAATTATTTTCGAAACTGTTCAAAATTTTGTCAGCAACATTACATACGGCATCTGTAATACATCTACCCTTTTGAAAGTCATACTGGATACCTCTGAAGAGATTTTTTTGTTTAAAAGTAATCTACAATCTGATCTTTTAGCGCTCCTTTAGACACTTGTGAAAAAAAATTGGCAAAAGAGACATGGGTCGATAATTTGCAACATCGGCGACATCTCACCTCCCTTAGAGATAGGTAGGGTAGTGATGCACAAAGCAAAATTTCTTGTCTTGCTCGGCAACTTCTTGTCTTGTTTTGCTAAACTTCCTGTCTTGCAAATGTCTTGCTAGCTTAATTCTTGTCTTGCTAGCAAGACTCTTGCTTCTTTCTTGTTCTTGCTAGTTGGGGGATTCCCCGAGCTATCGAGTCTCGATAAAGCGGCGCTGGCTTCCTACTCGTTAAACGCCTTTGTACCGCGTAGTACTGACTAAGACACTTTTATATTTTGTTTGCGCGTTTGGTAGTTAGTAGACTAACATACATACTATACTTGCATATATTTTATTTGGTTTCTTTGCATTAACAATTTAATTTTTGTATTTTATCGGTGCGTTCCAAATGAAGCACATATTAAACAAATAGCAAAAAGAACGTTATTTATTTATTTTTTGAACTGTCAGTTTTGGACTTTTACATCTGCTTTTTTCGCCATGGTTTTATTGTACAGAAATGACAGCCAAAATAGCAGTTTTGCGAAAAAGCTTGGTTTTGATATTACTGATTTTTGCATTTTGTTTGAAACGCACTTATTAAGAGTTATCTATATTACATGTAGAACAATTTACTGGCTTTGAATTTATTGATAAGATTGGAACCTGCCTACAAAATGTGCTTGTTCATGTTTTGATTGGCAGGGGCTAGCCTATTGCCTAATCATGAGTCTATTATAAAAATAGCTCATTTATCGCTCATATTACATTGCAACAAAACTTATAGGTACATTATTATTTTGCACTACAGTATCATTTTGTTTTCACGCACCCCAGTTCCAGAAACGTTAAATTCGGCGTTTTGAAACTTTTATTTTATGTATCTACACAAAACAAGAAAGCTTGTTTCTTGCAAACGTCTTGACAAAAAATCTTGTTCTTGCTCCAGCTAGTCTTGTCTTGTTTCTTGCACACTTACTTCTTGTTCTTGTTCCTGCAGCAAAAACAAGACAAGAACAAGAAAACGCAAGAGAAGAACAAGAAGTTCGTGAAACACTAGAGATAGGAAACACCTTTAACTAACTTAAGAGCACCAGGAACAGATACAGTAATTTTGTCAGCAGGTCAACTATAACATTTACTACCATTTTAACTATTCCAACGGCAAAGCCATACACATCTTTACTCACATAAGGTGTTGTCGGTATCAGAGAAAATAGAAGACTGAGACTCAAACCAAATTGTAGCTCATCCTAAGCTTTAGAAGCCCATAAATCGCGTGGACAGTGTTTAACCACTATTTTTTTTATTTGTCCGTTATTTTTCACTTCGCCGTTTTCATTGTTTTTATATTTTCATACACTACATAGCAACATGGTGTTTCCTTAGGACTATTAACACAGTATACTTATATATACAGTAGCGAAAGTAAAGGTCATTTATGGTAATTATAGCACCAAGCGGCGAACAAGTTACACTAAAATCTGACAGCTGACGGTAGTAGTGTTTCTCTGCTTTTTGAACGTTATAAGAACAATTTTCAAGTTGTTTGCCAGTGTTTTTATAAAAATGTGATTAGTGATATACCAATCTATTATGAGAGTCTCGAAAGGGAGCGCATGTTCCGCCGTAAACTGCGAAAACAACAAAGGAAAGAATCCTAACCTTAGTTTTTTTACATTTCCCAAAGATCGAAAAAGGTAACAAATTCTAATAAATATTAATACATTAAAGTTTGACTTTCTCGTCGTTCTAGATCAAAACAGTGGGTTGTAAACTGTAGACGTGAAGATTTACGTGAAAAGGAGGTGGGATATTTGAATAAAAACTGCACTTTGTGTACGTTGCATTTTGAAGATTCGCATTTTATGTTAATAAATCATATTACTGGCATTATCTTTGTATTATTTAAAAACCATTATCTAATGTAGCTCGTAATTTTTCTGCTTTGCTTATTAAAAATCAGGTAATAACAACGAACTGGATTGGAATTTAAAACCCGCCATAATTTAAACGATAGTTTAACGTGTCGACCGCTTGGAGCGCCACTAGTTATAGCTTACCAGGCGTTATATGGGCGCTTTCGCTACTGTATATATAAGTATACTGTGCTATTAAAATAACTAAAGTTGAGGCCAATCTCGCAAATCCTTTCGAACAAAGCGTCAAAAATTTTGAAAAAATCGTAGAGGCCGCCATTTTAAAGCTAAAAAATTCGAGAATAAAGTGCTGGATTTGCCAAGGTCAAATTCCGCTTATAATTTCTCTAAATAATTTAACTACAGAAAATGCTACCGAACAAATATATTATAAAAAAATGTTTTTAATTTAATTTGTCGAGGAATTTTTGTATTCCCTCACATTCCAAAACTCATTCCAAATCGGTTCATCAGCAGACAGACCTCAAATAGCCAAAATAGGACAAAATCGAGCCTCTGGAGATGAAATAAAATTCTGTCAAAACGTGTAATTGAAAAACATGCGAAGAAGAGTAATATCGGAAATATTCTTAATAGCACGGACAGAAAATTTGGAAAAAATCCAACTTAAAGCGTAATGGAGGAAAAGCAAAACTCAAAAAAAAAGATTCCTGCAAAAACCACATAGTAGAGAGTAATACTCAAAAATATTGCAGGAAAGAGAATTTTCTGAACGAGAAAAGCGTAGATACAGAATTTGGAAGAAAATTGAAAAATCTTCCTGGAAAAAACAAAATGTAGTGTAACAACTACAAATACTTCTTCAAAGATTTTCTGAAACAGGCAGCAGAAAATTTGGGAAAATTTTGCAGACGCGATATCTAATGGAAGAAAATACTTTGGCGAAGAAAAACAAAATCCGTTGTATAGTCTTCGTAGAAAAGGCAACAGTATAGTAGTATACAAAAATATCTACTATAGGATTAGTTTAAGAAGAATGAAAAACAGGAACAAGTTCAAGAATAGCACATTGAAAAATGTATCTGCAAAAGTTTCCTTGCATTTCACTCCTCAGTAGATGTATTAAGGAAAAAATATTCAAATAATAGTGTTTTTCAGTAACAGCACAATGGCAAAGATTCTGAAAAGAATTGATAGCAAAACTTGTCAAAAGAAAGCGCCGGAACGAAGATAGAAAACCAAAATTATATTATAGAAAAACCCTAGGGAAAAACGCGAAAAATAAAAATGTTTTTAATTATGATTAAATACTGTATACCAAAGAAAGTTTCTAAAAAAAAAGAAGTTAACATTAAAAACTCTCGTTAAAGACGAATAGCCTGAAACAAAAAACAAAGATATTTACGAAAAAACGAAACGAAATAAATTTTAGGTCACTTTATATTTCTAAGAACTTTGGCAAACGCCCAATTTTTGTATAACTTATAACAATTTCTCTTTAATAAGAGACTAGTGCGCTACTTATTAGGGCTTCAAAGTCTTCAGATCGATACACACAATTTCAAATTATCTGGTACCTACATAATTACAGTGGAACTTCCCTAACTCGACTCTCAAGGGACAAGAAAAAAATTCGAGTAAGGGAAACTTCGAGTTACAGAAAATACACCAAAAACATACGAAAAAATTATTTGTTTATTTCAAAGTAGTATTCGGTAATTTTATTTTGTGATTTGCACACGTCTCCTTCTCTACAAAATCTTCCACCAAATTTAAAGACTTATAAATATTATGAGGTACATTATCTCGAGACTCCATAAAAGATCTTAGCTTTTCAATCGAAGAATAAATTTGTTCAAATGTGGGCATGGCATTAGATTCGCCTTCGTCCGCGTCCTCGTTCTCATCGTCATCTTCGTCTGATTCTACAAAAACTATTTTCTTTAATTTTTTAAGTTATCGTAAAATTTGACTTTTTAAACTATAGTTAATGTGTCTGAATTACATACCTTTTGCATTGGGAATACGACTGTCTAAGATGCTTGCTAAAATATCTTCATCAGTAGGATAATCCATTGTACATGTACCATCATCAACACTTACGTAATCTTTAAATGTTACATCATCCATACTTGCTGCTGCGGTTCTATATGAAGCCCATAGAACATTTAATTCGGACAGTGGAAGAAAATCTTCTTTGTCCCAATAATCAATATCTTGCAGCAATTCATCTTTAACGAACCCTGCTTTCCGGAAATAATTGGCAATTGTTTGTTCTTTTACATTCACATCCCATGTTTTACTGACGTCCCTAATTGCGTCAAGTTACGTCATAGTTGTAGGGCCATCCTCCTTTATATTGACCAAAACCTTCTTTACAATCCGTTTTCTATAATGTTGTTTTAGATTTTTGGTCCATTGGCTGTACTAAGAAGGTCGTCATATTGGGAGGAAAGTATGCAAGTTTGATGTTTTTCAGTTTATCCCCTACATCCGTTGGGTGTGCAGGACAGTTATCAACAAACAGTAAAATGTTCCTTTTCTGAGAACGAAACTTTTTATCTAGCTTTAGAAGCCACTTCTCATAAATTTCACTTGTCATTCCCATGCCTTTTTGTTATTTTCGTAATCTACATCAATTGATTTGATACCCTTTAAACAGCGTGGATTTTTTGATTTACCAATAACGAGCAATTTTAGCTTTTCGGGACCAGTCATATTGCTTCCAAGCATAACAGTTATTCTCTCTTTGCTACTTTTTCCACCATAACATTTTTCATTTTTAAATGCAAGTGTTTTATTTGGTAAACAATTGAAAAAGAACCCCGTCTCATCGGCATTAAAAATCAGTCATGTTTATCGTACTGACCTATTAAATTGGGCAAAACATTTTGAAGCCAATCGTCACTAGTTTGCAAATCCGCTGCAGCACTTTCGCCTTTTGGACAATATTATGCAGTTTTTAAAATTTATCTAACCATCCTACACTAGCTGCTGAAAAATCTCACCTGCGAGTTCTTTAGCTTTTTCTCTAATTATGGTTCCCGACAGGGGTAGATTCTTATTACGTGCCATGTTGTCCATTTGATCACAGCTTCGTCAATATCATCATCGACACAGGTTGTGTCTCTTGCGTTTACTGCTAATACCATAGTCTTTGATTTTTTCTAAAAGTTCATCCTTGTTTTTTAAAATGGTCGATAAAGGGTTAGGGGGAATACCAAATTGTGCAGCAATATCTTTTTTCTTTTTTCCGCCCTTTTCTACCCCGGCAATTAATAAACAAACATTTTTGCTCAAGTGATAAGCACTTTAAATTTCGCTTTGTCATTTTAGATATGAATGCATTTTCACAATGCACTAGCAAATTTTACCATTGATACTTATCTTTCCCGTAATCTTCGAAAAAAAAATTGACCGCACGCGAGAAAACTCTGGTTGTCACTGAACATGTCTAAGAAATACTACAGAAATACTCGTCACTGTGCGTAACTAGGGACTTCCCCTAAATATTCGTATTATATGTTTAGCGAATACTTGTAACTAGGGACTTACCGAAAAAAATTCGAGGTACGAGTGAAACATCAGTTCAACTTATAGAAATATTCGAGTTATAGAAATTCGACTTATGGAATTAAAAATACATTAAAAGACAACGAAACATCAGTGTTCATGACAAAAATTCGACTTGGAGAATAATTCGAGTTATCGAAGTTCGAGTTAGGGAAGTTCCACGTATATTACATCATAAGCAACTTTTGAGGAACATTATGGAAATCCTGTTTTATGTAACCACAATGGCTAATTGCGTAGTGAACAACGCTCCATTATTACAACGCAGAAAGCAAAACAATAAATCCAAATAGCTTCCAGGCAGCTCAAGTTCAGGAACACCAACTTACACTAATGATCGCACAGAACAATAATTCTCCAGCTAACTTTAATAACTAAATCCCAAACAGTTACATCAAAGTTGAAACTGTAACTTGCTAAAAACCATATGTGTAACACGGGGTATTTATGCAATGACTATAACAATGAAAACTAACACAAAAGCACCAGCTGCAAACTATACACTCATTTTCTTGCCAAATACACAGGGATAATGGGCAATAAACTCCACTCGCAACAAAACTCTTTTATGCGTTAATTTCACTCCCACTGCCTTTTGCTTCGATAAAACGCTTTTAGGGCGTGCTTTTTCAGAAATAAAACGTCCATCAAGAAAGGTGTAAACTTGATATTCCTTGAAAAACCCCTAGAAAATATTTCGACCTACAAAATAAAACAATTCCTGTATGCGCCTTTTCTAAAGCCAATACGTTATATTCTATCTGTGGATAGAGGGAACCTACCTACACAGTTTGAGGATGCGATATTTCTGCTCACAAAATATAGCGAGTTGTTTTAAAAAAATACCCTGTTTAGCACCCCCAAAGTCGGCGTGCTAACTGCCAAAGGCCAAAGTTAAAGCTACGCCGCGACAGTCTGTTTTAACGCGCGCGCATGCATATATGTTCGATGTTGTAGCATCTTTTGTAAACAGGCGGAATAGCCTCAATTGGGAAATGCGTGTACGACGAATCAAAATTCGACATAGGTTACCATTTTGCAAATTCCACTGCGTTTAAAAAAAGCGTACATGTATTAGCATGTAAGCATGTGTACACAGTCGGCCCCACTGATAGCTAGTAAACAAAATTCAGTTCTAAATCCGTTAATACAATACAATACCGGAGAGTCTACATTTCGTCGTACCTAAGGCGCTGCTACTATAGCTTAAAACATCCCACGGAGCATAAGCAGTACCTTTCTGCCATGTGCACAACCTAAATTTAAAAAAAACACTGCTGGGGTTCGATCTAGCAACTACCGACGCTGTACACGCATTTTCCAACTGAACTAGAGGGCTGCTTACATGATACGCGACAACTTGGAACATAAACACACGACTTGGGTAGCCAAACAAAAATTAAACAAAGCACTTTGCGTAGACTTTCCTATACTTTAGAAATTGTTGCTTATCATGTTTCAATTAGTATTTCTGTATTAACGTTTTACACGCCACTAATGCCTATAATTAAATCATACTCGTATATATTTTCAAAAAATTTTTTTAAAGCTCTTTAAGTTTTGATTGTCGCAGTGTTTCGTTATCCTTTCGTCCATTCCTAATGTGTACCTAAATCTATCCACATTAACGTTTGCTAAAACACTACAGATTGTATCCAGAATCTGAATCGATTACAGTTTTCCGAATGTATTTTAAATTTCCTATGTTCACTTTACTGATGCTTCGGTTTTCCTAATTTTTATTTTTCCATTTGCGAGTTTTTCTTCTGTTAAATGTCTATTACATCTGTTCTGGACGTTTCATTTAAATTTCAGTAAATAGACCGACGCGACGGTTTATTAGACAGCCACGTCCAATTTAACGTAGACAAACAACAATTTCTAACTCTCAAAATAGTCCACGTATAAAGGCCTTTAATTTATTTCTATAATTAACTAGTAGTGGACCTTTAAACATACTGTTAAACTTTTTTTAAGTTAAGAGTGCTGAATTATAGAACTCATTCGTAAAACAGCTTTGATGTGCAAATTTGTTGGAGCATGATGCTGATCCAGGTTAAATTCTAATTTAATTATTCATAAAATGTTAATTCTTAAATAAACTCTGTGGAAGTAATTCGCTGATCCTAGGAAATTTTTTTGTGGGCCTAAAATACGGATATTATTAAAGCAAACCATTTTAAGAAAATTAATACAGAACATTGTCTTAACTGCTAAAGTTTAACATGTTATTAAATTTCTAGTCCCATCTTCAACGGGCAAAACTGTTATCAACCAGTAATTTCAGAACAAATTAAATGTTTCAAAGTTCTGCATATATCTCTTATCAGTTTCCCAAGTCATAACCGCCAGAAATGGAACGTTACGGGATTACCCTTCAGAACTTCGGGCTAATATTTCACGTCAATAAGTGGATTTAGGTAACGCTGTAATCGATGATCTCTGGGAAACTTAAATCTTCCATTTCCTGCAAGATTAACGCTATTGGCGTCGTTGCTATGTTTAATCCGCAGTTCTTGTAGGAAGTAAATAATATATTATAAAATCGGATATTGAAGTGCATTTGCTATCTACATCTATATATTAAATCCGGATGCCTTTCACCTGCCTCAACTTTTACTAACGAAAGACCCCGCCATTAGAAGAAATATTTACACGCCCATTATACAGGCTGTTTACTAAGTACGTACAGAAACTTCAAGAGGTTATTCGTTGGGTTATTTCACGAAGAAAAGTTCATATGAACATATGTTCAAAAATGCTTTCCTACGGAGTTACAGCCCTCTGAAGAAAAAACAGTTTAAGCACTTTTTGTCGATAACTTTCGCAGCAATTTCACTAAAATTTTGGTATTTATATATGTGAGCGCATACTGATTTTGCTTACTGTTTCGACTAATTTTCGTTTAAATTAAGTGCACCAGACGTGTCGTATGGGAGAATCACGTAATATTTTTTCAAACATAAAAGTAACACCCTACTAAATTAAGTAAAATGCACAATTGCGTAAGTAGTATTAATACATGCACTTTAAGCGATAGGTAAAGCAAATGCGCAAAGTATAACACCAATAAATGATGACAGTCTACTTTTGTTAATCGCTGTATTATTAATATTAGGAAGTATAATGCTATGATATTTGGAGTTGTTTGATTTAACTGGAGTATTGTAATTCCTGGTAGGCAGTTTTTGGGATGCTCGTTACACTTTAATTTACAATTGGAGGTTTGTGAAGACTGTAAGGTTTTGGTATTCAAACTTATAAACTCAGGGTTGCGTATTATTGCTGCAATTTCTTGTTTTAAAATTCAAATAATGTGGTTATCATTATATCATTTATATTTTCATATTTGTGAAGTTTTGGTTACTCAGAAAGAAAGAAGAACACAATCAAATTGATACGATTATTGTTTATGTTAATTTTAATTATAAATTAGTTCAGAATTGTTTAAAAGGTTTAATATATAAGAAGTTTTAGACTTACTTGTTTGTGCATCGTTAAATGTCATTTGTGGGGGTTATGGATGTGAATGTCAATTTGACAAATGTATAAAAAGAACACTCATTGTTTCATGAGATTTATTTATTTTAAAAAAATGGGAGATCAAGAGAGAAGACAAAAGCAAGTGAAAACTTATTAGTTAGATACGGCTCGTCCTGAAAACAAAGACACAGGATTTTTCATTCTCTGAAAGAAAAAGAGAAAGAAAACGAGTTATATGAAATAAATAGTGGTATTTAATCGAATAGAAGGTATAACAAAACGGATACAAGTGTTTCTCAACTAATTTTGGAAATATCCAAAAAGAATAATAATATAAAAGCGGTCCAGAACAAGTTTACAGTTATCATGGTAGAAAAAGCCAAGTATTAGTAAACATAAAAGCAGTCCAGTTCATATTGGTACTACAGCGGAGGAAGATTCTTACTAAAGGCGAGTGCTCTGGTTTTTGTGAGAACTGCAAACCAGAGAAGAGGGAGTTTATCATTCAACGATTGTCGAGTTAAGGATATCTTTATAAAGAAGAAACAAAGATAAGTGTTCAGTTTTAAGAACAGTAGAATAAAAAGAAATTTCTTGATTTTCATAAATTTAATCTCAAATTGACTTTTAAATAAAAAAACTGTTTGTAACGATGATATTGGTTTGTGTATTTTTTTTTGTTTGAGTCTTATTTATTTATACCATTTCTTCCCAAGCTTAATAACGACCCTGAGAAATTTTATAAAAGAGTCTCATATAAAATATAATTAGTTATTGCGTAAATTGCAGGCATTTAAAGAATTGTTTTTCTGGTAAGTACATAGCCTCATATCATAGCAATAAATATCAAAAATTTATGTGCGGCTGGTTTGGAATTTTGATCAATTTTGTTTTTGCTTACGGGGGCCAATTTCGTTTTACAGAAAAACGGCTTTGAAAAAAGTCCCAGAACAACATCGCAAGAAACAACACCCTCTAAAAAAAGATCTGCCAAAAACATCCTCCAATAAAAACATTCCCCGGAAAAAACAACCTCGGTAAAATAATTTTTCGAAAAAAAAACAATAAACAAATTCATTTATAAAAACAGGAAATAAAGAAAATTATTTAAACATAAATTAGAGGTAGAATGGAGGAATTAGTTCCTTTCTAAATTAAAGTTGAGAAAAGCCTTAATTCCCTGCCTTGTTAGCTAACGGGAGTTCGGAAAAAGCTATCAAAATTGTTTTCTACGGGCACTATTAACCCACATTTGCAAAATTTCGGTACTAATTTTTTAAAGGCTTATTGTCACACATGAATATTTTTTAAAAATTCACATTTCTGGTTATTAAATTATCTTTTTGTCTTATTAAGTAATTAATCTCCATTGATAAACCGGCATCATATTGATATCAAAACTATAAAACATTTTAGCTAGTACAATGATGTAGCATCATGCTATTGGCCATCGTTGAGCTGCCCGTAAATTAAGGGCGAGAGAGGCGGGGGATGTAGTGAGGTCTCACGTTTAGTACTGCTAACTATAGTTAGTTTGCGGGCGATTTCTCTATGGCCCTGGCATCAAAATGACTTAGAATACGTTAGACTTTAACTCACGGGTTATAGAAAACTTTTCCTAATAAAAAAATGATTTGAATTTATATACAGTGGGTTGTATAAAAAAGGCATATTTTTAATCTAACCCTCAGCAAACCAAATACACTGTGTCTATAAAGTACCCCCCCCCCCATGAAGCTGTGCGATTATTTAATGATA
Organism: Ctenicera cuprea; assembly: GCA_958336395.1. NCBI lineage: Eukaryota > Metazoa > Arthropoda > Insecta > Coleoptera > Elateridae > Ctenicera > Ctenicera cuprea. The sequence goes on along the minus strand of OY284495.1, from coordinate 18,329,666 downwards.
GATACGAAAATTTGAAGTGACTGGAAATGTGGGAAACGTCAAAAGAACAGGAAGACCGGTAGTATCAGAAGACAAAACAAATTGATGTCTTGGTCGATCTTCAAGCCAACCCTCAACAATCCACAGCGGAGCTTGCTGATCAACACGATCTTCCACGTTCCACAGTCCACAAAATTTTAAAAATAAATAAATTACACCCCTATAAATTAAAAATGGTGCATGAACTCTCTGAGGACGACCCAGATCGCAGATTACAGTTCTGCGACCTAATAACTGAAAGACTTCAGCAAAATCAAATTAGGGTGAGCAACATTTGATTTAGTGACGAGAGCACATTTTTCTTAAATATACATGTCCATCGACACAATCATCGCTATTGGAGTACTGAAAATCCTCACGAATTTAGAGAAGCTCAAATTTTCCCAGAAATATCTCAGGTGGCTGGAAATAATATTGAAAACGTTCTGTTCCAACAAGACGGAGCGCCGCCTTATTATTATAGGCCTGTTTCTGACTTCCTCAACAAATATTTTCCTGGAAGATGGATTAGTAGGCGGGGGCCTGTGGAATGGTCGGCACGATCCCCAGATTTAACCCCCTTAGATTTTTTTCTATGGGGATACCTGAAATCGAAAGTGTACCGAACCCGTCCAGGCACTATTGAAAAACTGGAGCAACGCATTACAGCAGTTTGCAGAAATATCACTCCAGAAATTTGTGAAAATGTAAAGCAGGAGTTTCATAGCCGACTTTTTATGTGCCAAGAAGTGAATGGTGAACATTTTGAACACTTAATTTAAGTTCTTTTAGCTTTATTTCCTAGTTTTTTTAATAGACTGCTTTATCTTTAAACATTTGTCATTTTGTTATAGCTAAATATTTTTCTTTGAAACTCTAGGACCAGACGCAGAACAAAAAGATCTTTCAAAAGAGGTGTCAAAAAAAATTCAAAATGGTGCCCAGCCGACAGTTTGAATGATACAAAATTTAATTATTGGCTAGAAAATAGTTTTTAATTTTCCATTAAATCACACCAAATTTCGTGTTAAATTTTAAGTCGTTCAAAAGTTAGTTGGGTGGGGGGGGGGGGGTTACTTTATAGACACAGTGTATATTATTAAATGGATCATATTCTTCTAGAGGAGTTTCTCTATTTTTTATCTATCCGAACATGTAATAAGGTTACATTATAACATTAAATAAAATGTAAAAACCCAAAGGTGATGTGGAAGCCCGTGGGATTTAAACTTATCTAGAATAAAACACTAGTTACTATCAAATAATCGTATGGCAACTAATATCGTCAAACTAGTTACAAGTTACCAAATCGAAAATAAAGTAGCTACAGTCTTAGGTTCTTTTTACAAAACATACTGTATATGTAAATGCGGTACATAAAGCTAAAATTATTAGTAGTGAAATATTCGAACCATTCCATTCTCGAAATATCTCGAGAGGTTACAAAAAATCAATCGAATGATTTTACGATTTTAAAATTTTCGTCTATTTCGAAAGCGGGCGTTGAAGCGATACCCCGTACAGTAGCCTACTGCAAATCCCCAATGCAAATACATAATACGATGACACCACCATATGAAAATAAGTGAATTCAGTGAATATCTTATAAATCAACTGAACAAAAGTGAATAAAACCTTCTGAAGTGAATTAAACTGAATAAGTGAGTCGCCTGGAAGCCCTGCTATAGTAAAAGTATAAAATAGCGAAATATTTAAATTATATTGATTATACACATTGTCACAATGTTACTGGCAACTGACAATTAATGCAGGGTGGCCACTTAAAACTGCTTTTCAAATTCAAATTTTATAGTACAAAAGCCAATTTCAACTGTTAATAAAAAGTGTAACCCAAAATAACAAAAATTCTAAATTTCCCGACTTTTCTCGGTTTGCCCTGTTTCCAGAAAAGTGGCCACCCTGTAATGAGAGCGACAAGCGAAGCGAGATAATGGGATTTACATATACAAGAGCATTACAAACTTTTAAATTTAAATGAATACGTGAATCCCTACTTGCCCCATCCATTATATCCCCTTCTCTGTAGCACGCGTTAGTTGCCTAAAATACCTTGTAAAATAGTGACCATCCATATAATGAGAAAACAAATGCAGTTTTAAATGTAACAATAATTTGCAACGTTTATACGCAAAGTTCCGACATGTGGTTACTGTACTGGATTACCCCCCGAAACGTAAACCCTATTCAATAGTTCAGGTGCGGCGAATAACATTAAAATCCAATTATTAATTAGAACTCGACACATCCAATAAAAGCTTTTTCAAATCAAACAAAAAATTCATTTGAACGAACAAATCAGGTTGAATTAACAACCAAATAAATTTTACATCGATTTTAATTTAACCAGAAATAATTTATCTGTTTTCAGGATTTAGTTCGTTTGGACGTTTCTAGTTTAACATGTTTAATTAAACCGCAACGTTTTATTAAAAGTTCAGATATATCAAACATTTACATTTTTATAGTGTTTAATTATATTAATACAAACACCCAATAGAAATGAATACTTAAGTTTTGTTTATGGTTTAAATCTTAAAGCAATTATTTTGCAATATTTGCAGTCAGAGTAGACCTTCGGGTCAAATTTCTAAACATGCAAGTCTAAATAGTGCGCAATATTTGCCAGGTACACAATCCTTTGAAGTAAGCCGTGTAATTAAAGTTAGTTATCTTTAATTACTTACGTTCCTTTGCACAAAGGTAATCTTTGCGTAAAGCACATTTGTTTACCTATTTGCTTTAACAAAACTAAACGAAGCATACGCAAGCTCGTGATTAACTAAATAACTAAAATTCGAATCGTAGTTCCACTAGTTCATATATTCATAACATTTTCAACTAAGTCAATTAAAAAAAAACAGCTCTAATAAATAATTTTCGTGTCATAAGAAATTGTGCTACACGAAAGCCATACGATCGCTGATCTCGTCATTTTAATATCAGTTAAATTACATAAGATATTACTGTTGAAGGAAGGAAAATTATTTAAAAAGCCCAGGTACTCAATTCCAATAAAAATTCTAAAAGCGCACCATTAGGGATAGAAATACGACAAAAGGTGCGAAACGAATCCGTAAAATCCTTTGAATTCCATTCGAACAAACCCAGAAAAATTCTGAATGAAATATTCCGAAGCGTTATAAAGATATTAAAAGGTAAAGACGATAAAACGAACGAAGCCATATTTCTGCCTGAGAAGTGCATAAAAATGTTCCTGGCATCAAAAGTAGTTTTATAATAGAAATAGATTGTAAAGAAGTAAATAAGAAAACTTACCCCGCGTCTTGTGCTTCGTGTGCTCTAATTATTGATAGAAGGTTATTATTTTGGAGGAAGTCGCAACAGGCAGCGTAGCTGAAAGAAAAAGAATTCATTAGAACTTGTATATAATCAGCAAAACTATTATACATGTATACTAGGTGGTGCTAATTTAACTGACAATTATTTTAAAATTTAATTTTTAACTCGCAGGTTTGCTGCTCATAATTCTGAAATCCTGGAAAAATTTAATATCAATTAAATGGGGCTATCAAACATGGTCATGTGAAAATACGAGGGCAATTCAGAGAGATGAAAAACGAGGAAGGGGAGAAGGAGAAGTGAGTAACAGAACAGAATGGGGAAGAGCGAAAACGGGATAGTGAGAGGTAGGAGGTAAGAGTGAAATGAGAGAAGAGGGAAAATAGGGGTGAAAGGAGATGTGAGGGCTGGAAAGAGATAAAAGGGGTGAGAGGAGATACGAGGAATGGGAGGACATACAAGGGGTGAGAGGAACATAATGGGGAAGAGCGAGAACGGGATAGTGAGAGGAGGGAGGTAAGAGTGAAATGAGGGGAGAGGGAAAATAGGGGAGAGGGAAAATAGTGGTGAAAGGAGATGTGAGGGCTGGAAAGAGATAAAAGGGGTAAGAGGAGATACGAGGGGTGGGAGGACATACAAGGGGTGGGAGGACACACAAGGGTTGAGAGGAGATACGAGGGGTGAGAGGATAAAAGAGGGGTGAAAGACTATGAGGGGCGGGAGGATATAAGAGGGGTGAGAGGATATAAGAGGAGTGAGAGGATATAAGAGGGGTGAGAAGATATAAGAAGGGTGAGAGGATATAAGAGAGGTGAGAGGATATAAGAAATGTGAGAAGATATAAGAGGGGGAGGGAAGAAAAGAGAGGTGAAGGCAGATAAGAGCGCGAGAGGTGATAAGAAGGGTGAGGGGAAATGAGGGTAGTACGGGAGACAGAAAGCTAAAGCGGTAGTAGGAGGAGGAGGATGAGGAGGAAGATTAAAAGGAAGAGGAGGGAGAGAAGAAGGAAGAAGGTGAAGAAAAGGAAGAGGAGGGGGAGAAAGAGGAGGAGAAAGAAGAGGAGGAGAAAGACGAAGGAAAGGAGGAGGAAAAGAAGGAGGAAAATGAGGAGAAAAAAGAGGATGAAAAGAAGGAGAAAAACTAGGAGAAAAAGGAGGAGGAAAATAAGAAAAGGAGGAGGAAAAAGAGGAAGAAAAGGAGGAAGAAAAGGAGGAGGAAAAAGAGGAAGAAAAGGAGGAAGAAAAGAAGGAGGAAAAGGAGGAGGAAAAAGAGGAGAAAAGAAGAGAAGCAGAAGAGAAGAGGGAGGAGGAGGAGGGAGAGATGAAGACTATGAAAGATAAAAATAGGATATATTTAGTTTTTAATTTTTAAAATGTTGGTAATAATCTCAATTTTCAGTTTTTGATAATTTTGAAGATTTGATGAAAATTCTCATAGTTTAAAAGTAAATAAAATTAAAGAATTTGAAAATGGGTGATAAATAATAAAAATTTATTTTCAAAGTTTAAAATGATTTAATACATATTTTCAAAATTTTTCAAGTATATCAAAATTAATAAATTTCCAAAATTTGCACATATAAAAAAATTTTCAGTATTCAAATTTAAAATCTGGAAAACTTTTAAAAACTTTCAGTTTTGGAAATTATTGAAATTTGTATCAAATTTCACAATTTGGTAACTATTGATAAGTTTAAAAATCTTTGCAAACTGAAAGTTATTGAAAATTTTAAGAATTATTGAAAATTATGAAAATTTTAAATATCAGCTAGACACCCACAGACACCGCTGTAACATCCCCCTTATCTGTCTCCCAAAGTTCTTAAACCTGCTTATTAGTGAAAATGTTTAGGTCGAAAATGTTTGCTATAAAAGTACCTTTCTTTTGAGCATAATTCGCATACCCGCCAGTAAGCCCAAAGCGAATGAAAACTTCGCTCAATATTCGCATTTGCCCCAAAACCTGCATGATAATCACAATACCTTCATCTATAACTGTTGTCCGTATAGCGAGGAAAGCAAAAAGCCAGCTGCTTGTTCGAAATTCTAGAAACTTTTGAGTAATGGGGCTATGAAACATGGCCATGACACTTTGAAGCTGCTTCCTCTTGGTTTAGTGATGGGATATATCGAATAAAAATAAGCAGTTCTTTCAATTACTGAAATATTTCGAAATATCTCGAAAATTTACGGAAAAACATTCGAATGATTTTGTTATTTTTAAATGACAAGTTTGTCAAAAAGTTCGAAAATTCGCATTCGTCAGTTGTAAAAGCGCCGAACTATGATATTTGCTCAGATGTGCGCTTATTGTATACGAATAATTATTTCGTATGAATATTGATATCATTCGAGATCCAATCATTTGATAATGACCATCACTACTTACACCAACTCTACCTTAGTTAATTTCAAATATGATTTTAAACTCCAAATGAAATACATAAGAATGCTCCAAAATGACATAAAAATGGACGAACCCTTTTTTGCACGCTCTAAAAGAGTTTTATTATTTTCATATGCAATAAAAATATTTTTCTGAACAGAAATCATTCATTCAGATTATATTATATAATATAACAGGACAATTACTGTATTTAGTTGAAGAGGTCGCCAACGCCCTGAATAGTGTATGGCACGAGAAGAAGAAGTTGGTTCTTAACAAAGTATTAAAAAAAAGATCCTAAAACTTAGCAAATCCAACTTTGCAAAAAAATAATAAAAAAAACGAAGTGAGTGCGCTTCTGTTTTCACGTGCTATAACCATATTATCAATTAGCAAAAACTAAATGACTAACACTAGGTACAGAATTTAATTGCAAAATGCGACCAGTTGTGTTAGTAAAACTATAATTAAACTGCTCGCTACCCACTTCAATTCTCCAAAGAGTACTTTGTATATATTAAAACTTTTGATATATGGATTTATTTTTCGAGTCCACTGCAAGGCGAAGAAACTTTTGTTTCCATTATTTATGGTTATTGAGAACTAAATATTCATAACGCAATTTTAAATGCATACAACCGCAAAGTTTCAAAATAAATGTAAATGTTTGGTATTGTGTATTTATTAAATT